>CM076679.1:67798464-67800964 GCA_038501925.1 Xenopus petersii
TCACCATCAGTGACCCAACACCAAACACCTCCCACAAATTCAATTAAGCAGGTTAACCCTTCGTGAACCTTAAGTGGCAAGTGGTGAGTTGTGCAGGACAATCTGGAAGAAAAAGTGCATGGTGCCATGAATAAATATCTTTTTAAACATTAAAATCGTGTTAAGAATTTTTTTAAAAAACTTTTACAAAAAAAATCTCAGACAGTATAAAAACACCATTTAAAACCAATGTAGCAAAAGCTTAATGTTTGCATATAAAGTAGTCCCTAAGTATTTCATTCTATTTCATATTCCATCCTTAGATAACATTATTCTAGACTTTCAAGGCTCTGTAAATATAGACAATCACAAAAATGGGTTATAAGAACAATATTCATTTAAACCGTTGGGAGCAACTGTATTTAATGTCTTAATCCAAAAGACCTCTCTTTGTGACAACAAACGATTCCAGTTGCCTCCCCTGGTGGGCTCTATGACCATATCTATGCCCATAAATCTAAGTGTGGGCAGTCTATGTCCCATTTTTAGATAGTGTTGCGGTAGGGGTAAATCTGATTTCCCTGTCTCGAATGCCCGTTTTATTGAAGACCTATGGTTGCCCATACGTTCACGGAGCGTGTTCTGTGTCTTTCCCACATAAGACAAACCACAGGGACACGTTATCATGTAGATAACGTGAGTTGAAGTACATGAGATACGTTGTTTGATTTGTATGTCTTTACCCGTATGGGGATGTTTAAAAGATACGCCAGTAAACATAGACCTGCAGGTAATACAACCCGCACACCTATAACAGCCTTTTTTCAGTTTACTTAAAACCTTGCCATTGCCCATGTAGCATTTAGTGGGGTCAGACTGCATCAAGAGATCTTTTAAATTCTTACCCCTTTTATAACCCCACAATGGTTTTTGGGTTATATTTTGAGCTAATTTCTTATCACTCTGTAAAACTGGCCAGCTATTTTCTACAATTGATCTAATAGCATTAGAGCCCGAGGTATAATCACTGGTTATAATGAACCGATCTTGTTTTTTTGGCAACATATCTTGTTGTGATGTTTGTTTATGTGTTAGGTGTTCTCGGGCTTTGTTAAGGGACGTAGTTAAAGTCTGTTGGCTATATCCCCTCTGTTTAAAACGATTGAATGTATCCAGTACCTGTTCCTCCCCTATAATGCAGTCTGAATTATTTCTCAAAGTTCTTAAAAACTGTGAGAATGGAACTGCCTTTTTAGAGCTCGGGGGGTGATGACTTGTAGCGTATAGCAGTGTGTTTCGGTCAGTGGGCTTGCGGTATAACTTGTGTCCCAAACCTTTGTTATGTCTGAATAACTCAATGTCCAAAAATTGGATATTCTGTGTATTATGTGTGATAGTAAGTTTCACAGGTGTGTCCAATGAGTTGATTGCATCCACCATATTTAAAAGCTCATTTTCCTTACCACGCCAAATTATCAGAATATCATCTATATAGCGCAGATACAATAACAACGAATCACCATATTGGGGTATAATGTTACGTTGTTCAAAGGCTGCCATATAACAGTTGGCATACGCAGGAGCCATTGTATGCCAACTGTTATATGGCAGCCTTTGAACAACGTAACATTATACCCCAATATGGTGATTCGTTGTTATTGTATCTGCGCTATATAGATGATATTCTGATAATTTGGCGTGGTAAGGAAAATGAGCTTTTAAATATGGTGGATGCAATCAACTCATTGGACACACCTGTGAAACTTACTATCACACATAATACACAGAATATCCAATTTTTGGACATTGAGTTATTCAGACATACAAAGGTTTGGGACACAAGTTATACCGCAAGCCCACTGACCGAAACACACTGCTATACGCTACAAGTCATCACCCCCCGAGCTCTAAAAAGGCAGTTCCATTCTCACAGTTTTTAAGAACTTTGAGAAATAATTCAGACTGCATTATAGGGGAGGAACAGGTACTGGATACATTCAATCGTTTTTAAACAGAGGGGATATAGCCAACAGACTTTAACTACGTCCCTTAACAAAGCCCGAGAACACCTAACACATAAACAAACATCACAACAAGATATGTTGCCAAAAAAACAAGATCGGTTCATTATAACCAGTGATTATACCTCGGGCTCTAATGCTATTAGATCAATTGTAGAAAATAGCTGGCCAGTTTTACAGAGTGATAAGAAATTAGCTCAAAATATAACCCAAAAACCATTGTGGGGTTATAAAAGGGGTAAGAATTTAAAAGATCTCTTGATGCAGTCTGACCCCACTAAATGCTACATGGGCAATGGCAAGGTTTTAAGTAAACTGAAAAAAGGCTGTTATAGGTGTGCGGGTTGTATTACCTGCAGGTCTATGTTTACTGGCGTATCTTTTAAACATCCCCATACGGGTAAAGACATACAAATCAAACAACGTATCTCATGTACTTCAACTCACGTTATCTACATGATAACGTGTCCCTGTGGTTTTGTCTTATGTGGGAAAGACAC
>CM076679.1:67805566-68175566 GCA_038501925.1 Xenopus petersii
AGAAAATACACACCAGGTTGCCATATATGAGGCAACATTTGCTGAATTCCACACTAAATTGAAAAATAATGTGGACACATTTAAAAATGACTTACTCCGCTTCAAAAGAGAGAAATTGCGCAAGGTCGATGAAGACTATCAACAACACCGCGTTTACAGGTGGCTTGCAGGCGGAGGAGGAACGGGTGGATGGCGGAGAGGACAGCCAAAATGGCGGAAACAGCGCATCCGTACTCTTAGTACAGTGGACAGCTCTGGCGAATCGGCCGGCGAAGACGAGATGACGTCATCAGGACGCGACGTTCCTTTAACACAGCACGCTGCCACAGCCGCATCCTCTTCGAGCCAGAAAGCGATCCATTTTCAGCTGGACACCCTACCCACAGACCGAGGACCGAGAGAGGAATTTTCCCCAGTGAGTACCAGGAGCGCAGGCAGAGCAGGCCGAGGCGCATCCGGAGGGGGAAGAAGCAGAGGAGGACGTCCTCCCAGATACCCTCATTGACTCCAATATATAACTTGTCACAACACACGCTGACACAAGCTGAAGCATCACTACTTTGCAAAGGTACATCATTTATCCCTACAGTACCATTTAATAAATTTAATTGTGAAGTGGATTGTTACAAGATGGGCAGAAAGCTACGTTTGCTAGATCATTATGGGGACAGAAAACAAGACGACACCCAATTGAAATGGAAGATGAAAAGTGACTTTGATCCTATTTCTAGCAATACTAATATTAAGGTGTTTTTGCAGACTGTTTCTCACGAAATTTCTAACTTGTCTGAATCTTCATTTAAGGTACACCCTAATTTGTCTGCTGATGAAAGAGGAGCCGTCAAGTCTTTGAATAACGACAAATCCATTGTAATACGACCAGCAGACAAAGGAGGGGGTATCGTCATAATGAATTATAAAGACTATCGTGATGAGGTATTTAATCAGCTTAATAATGTTGCAGTCTATCAAAGGTTAACTTTTAATCCTGTACTTAAATTCAAGGATGATATAGAACTAGTGTTAAAACATGCCTTAACTCAAAAGTGGATCACTGAGGGAGAAAGAATTTTCCTTACCCAGGAATACCCTATTTGTCCAGTACTTTATTGTCTTCCCAAGGTACACAAAGATGTGAATAATCCTCCCGGTAGGCCTATAGTGTCCTCACGTGGGAGTTTATTACATCCCATTGGCCTATTCTTAGATGACTGTCTACAAAGCACTGTACAAGATCTCCCCTACTATTTAAAAGATACTCAACAACTTTTGGAAATCGTGTCAAAGTTAAAATTACCTAATGAGCCCATACTATTGGCTTCCCTCGATGTAAGCAGTTTATATACTATTATCCCTCATTCTGAAGGTATTGAATCAGTTAGGTGGGCATTACAAAATTCTGCTGTGTACGCTGGTCCTCCAATTGAATTTATTTGTCAATTGTTGGAGTTAACATTGAAATGTAATTATTTCCGGTTTGAAAAATATTTTTTTCTTCAAAAGACAGGCACATCGATGGGTGCCTCGATGGCTCCTGCCTATGCCAACTGTTATATGGCCATGTACGAACAGCAGAATATTGTACCTCTATATGGTGATTCACTGTTACTGTATTTACGTTACATTGATGATATTTTAATTGTATGGAGAGGTAGCGAATCAGCATTGAATGCGATGGTTGATGGCCTTAACAGATTGGATAGTCCAGTTAGGTTTACTGCTACAATACATCCGCAACAAATTCAATTTTTAGATGTGGAAATCTTTAGAAGGGATAATAGCTTGGGTTACAAATTGTATCGTAAACCCACAGATAGGAACACTTTATTGTACGCCACAAGTTTTCATCCCCCAAGTTCCAAAAATGCAGTTCCCTTCTCTCAGTTTCTACGCACTATGCGGAACAATTCGGAACAAGATATTTGTGAGGTACAATTACAAGAAACCTTTGACCGGTTTATACAAAGGGGTTATGACCTGAATATTTTATCGGCTGCCTTGACTAAGGCACGAGCACATATAGCACAAGAGAGGGCGAGTCAGGGAAAGAAGACACCTAATGAAGGAAATCGTTTTATTGTAACATCTACCTACACTACAGGTTCCCCAGCAATTAGAAATATTGTAGACAATCACTGGCCCATCATACTAAGTGATAAAAGTTTGGCCCATAAAGTGAAGGAAAAACCACTATGGGGATTCAAAAGGGGTCCTAATCTGAGAAGTTTACTGATGAAAACAGATCCTGTTCAATGTTACGATACATGCAGTGCCATTTCAAGTAAACTTAAGAAAGGGTGTTTTAAATGTGCGGGGTGTATTACTTGTAGACAGATGACGACAGGTAATTCTTTTAGACACCCCCATTCTGGTAAAGAAATACCCATCAAACATCGTATTACCTGTACGACAACACATGTCATCTATATTATAACTTGTCCGTGTGGGTTAACATATGTTGGGAAAACCCAAAATAATCTACGGGAGAGAATGGGCAATCATAGATCCTCAATTAAACGGGCCCTTGAATCAGGAAAATCGGATTTACCACTTCCCAAACATTTTTTAGCAAAGGGACATGGGTTACCCACTTTGAGATTTATGGGTATTGATTTGGTACTTGAACCCAATAGGGGGGGAGACTGGGACCGGTTACTTTTGCAAAAAGAAGTTTATTGGATTAAAACTTTGGATACCGTAGCCCCTCGCGGCCTCAATGAATATTGCTCTTTTTCTCCTTTTTTGGATAAAAGATAAAAGTGGTAGATTCAGTAAGATGATTGCCAAATAGGATCTAGCGATCTCTGCAAACAGTTTGTTTTTAGGTTTTGATACTGGTAATCCTTTTAGCGGATTTTTAAGTGTTTTTACATAAAAAATATTTTTTTGATGTTTAATATTTATTACTAATTTATAGCACGTTATACACTGTATTTCACATTCTGTGTTTTATGTGTATTTGCTTCTACAGAATGTACCTGTTGGGAGAACCAGTCACATTAATGAATTCTCTAATTATCCCTCACACCTGAAGGGGGGCGTCACTGGGAGGTGGGAGTGAGCTGGGTGAGTCTTTAAATTGTTTTCACTTTGGTGTAATTTCTATCTTGATAAAGGCTCCACTCGAGGGCCGAAACGTTGATGGAATAAATATTCTTATATTTCTTGAAGAAAATCCTGGTGTGCTTCAGCTTTTTTGTCGTGGATATGCTATTTCTGGATTGCACCCAGGTCTTTAACTCCTGAAGTGTGTGCCAAAGCCTTCTACACTGTATATATATAGATATATATATATATATATATATATATATATATATATATATATATATATATATATATATATAGATATATATATATAGATATATATATATAGATATATATATATATATATAGATATATATATATAGATATATATATATATATATATATATATATATATATATATATAGATATAGATATAGATATATCTATCTATCTATATTATGTGAAAGTATGGAGGGGTGTGTGTATGGATGCTGGGTTTTCATTTGGAGGGGTTGAACCTGATGAACTTTTTTTTTCAAACTGATTTAACTATGTAATTATAGGCTGCTCAGCTAAAATAATCTCAAATGCTTTAAAATGGCAACCAAACCTGAAAGACCTAGAAGAAACATAAAACTACCAATTGAATGTGTAAAAGCCATGTATCATCTACAAGATCAAATAAGTTACCTTTAAGTACTGTTACAATTAGAAGATGTCTATGTGAAGCCAAGCTATCGGCAAGAAGCCCCCGCAAAGTCTCATTGTTAAAAAAAGAACCCATTGACTGGCTTAGAGAGAAATTGAGCAACATGTTGTCAAACGACCCCCAAACACTGAATTCAAAGCCACAGTACATTGTGAACACAGTGAAGCATGGTGGCACAAGCATCATGATATGGGGCCGTTTCTTAAACTATGGTGTTGGGCCTCTTTATCACATACCATAGATCATAGATCATAGATCAGTTTCAATACATCAGTATACTTGAAGAGGTCATGTTGCCTTATGCCGAAGAGGAAATGCACTTGAAATGGGTTTCAACAAGACAACGACCCCAAACATTACAATAAATGAGCAACATCTTGGTTACAGACCAATAAGACTGTCGTTATGGAGTAGCCAGCCCAATCCCTGGGACCTTAATCCAATCAAAACGTTTTGGGTTGACATCAAATATGGTGTTTCTGATGCAAAATCAAGAAAACCCAAGAATTGTGAAACGTTACAGGTGCCAGAAGTTGGAAGACTCCATGCAATACAGATGTGCAGCAGTTCTGAGAAACACTGTTTATACAACTAAATATTAGTTCAGTGATTCAAATGAAAGCGAAATCTTGAAACATTTATCAGTTCATACAGTGAATATTTGCGTTAGAGTCCTGCAGCGGGTCGGGTACCCGCAAAAACCTGCGGTACCTGGCGGGTTGTGCTGAGAAGTTCCAGGTGCGGGTATACCCGCGGGGCGGTGATTCTGAGGGTGTGCAGGTCCTGGGTCGGGCCGCGGATCTTCTCATTAACGATATTTGCACCTTTTTCTGGTCACGCCGTATCCCGATGACGTCACTTCCGGTTTACAATGAATGTACTTCCTGTTTTACTTCTTTTTTCCTTATCATATCGACTTCTGATGATGTCACTTCCGGTTTCTAATGACAGCACTTCCTGATTCTTGATGGTCAGCGGGTCGCGGGTCCGGGTTGCGGATAAGGTACTTGCGGGTCGGGTAGCGGGTCCAAGCGGGTAAGAATGCGGGTTGCGGGTGCGGGTTGCGGGTACGGGTCCCAAAAAATGGACCCGCGCAGGACTCTAATTTGCGTTTGTAAAGAAGACTACAGACACTACTATTTTTTAAACAACCTAATATTGCCTTTTCCTTCACTTTCCTTTCACACAAATGGATACATTTTTCTTCATGTTTTGATTTGAAATATAATGCGTAGTGTTCTCAATGCATTTTTGTTTATGGAAAATAAAAGTTATAATAAGGATTTTGAGCTTTATTCACTTTTTTACACATCCTGCTATTATTCTGAACACATTCCTCCCATTGCACAGTGTGCCTCAGTTTCCCTACCAGCTTATGGTCAAATGCACATAATAAACAGTGATACCTCCCTTCTGTTTGTTTCCAGCCTGCATAGATAAACATTCCAGGAAATAGAAGAAATAAAACCCCTGTTCAATTGGAAGGATGTGGCGTGCATGTACATAACATGAAGATGAACACTGGAAATACTCATCCAAGATGAAGGTTGTCATCAAATAGAGCAATCAGAGAATAAAATGTTGTACTGAAGCATAAGAAAGTTTTTTTGGGGAAAATAACAGAAGAGGTTTGGATGCCAGAATGATTTCTACTGGCAATATTTAGTTAGTTTTCTTGTCTTATAAAAGTACAGATGTGAGAGTTGCCTTATTTATACTGTTCACTGCTGTAAGAGTTAATTATTCTGTATCAGTGGCGGAACTACCGGGGGAGCAGGGGGTGCGAGCGGGCCAGGGCCCGCAACCCCTCAGGGCTCCTCCCGGCAGCGCCGCACGCCACTGAAATCCCCACTAAAATTCAGCCATACGGAGGGGGCGGGGCCCAGCTGCGCGTCACGCACCTGGTATCTGTATTAACAAGCACAGAACTAGGAAGTTAGCAACAATGTTTTAATTACTAGAGGCTTGACTTGGTTAAAGGACGTTTGTGACAAAATTAAGAGAAGTACAACAGATAGCAAAAGAATATTTATTGTATCAAATAATAACTAAATTCTTGTTCCTAATCCATAGGACCAACTGAAACTTGCTCAGACTGGGCTGATGGCCTAATTAGTAACCATATCTATTACTTTTGTTATGACTTGTGCAAGCTCAAATCGACATACTTCTAAGGTCTTATGGTGCAAAACAAATTCTGAGATACTGTACCTAGCTGAAAATAGCACAGATACTCATTTGTAGTACCTCACCTTTTTTTGTTAGGAGCAAAATCTTATCATAAGACTCAGTAGAACACTGCCGCCATCTACAGTCTGTTGGGCAGAGAAACCAAGTGATGTCTGAAAACTTCTAAAACGTGAAAATGATTTTCTTAGAATTGGCAGCACCCTTTAATTGAACAGAAAGTGAAACATTTTTTTCATAAAAAGAGAATGTCAAGTTATATATAGGTATTTGTGTCTGGTTTCCCTTGCTATCCTTTGCACTCACTGTTGGTTTTGAGCAAGGATTATTTTGGAATCACTTATAAACTTGAATATAAGCCAGGGATCCTTCTGGCCTCTAACTGCAAAAACAGTTGTAAATACAGCTCACTTAGAAATTTGGATCTGAAAAAATAAAGATGAAGATTTCTGAGAGTAGACTGAAAGCTTTTGTACTTACTTCAAGGTTGCTGTATACAGGGATGCCATCAGAAAGCACAGGGCCCCATACTACAAAATTTTCAGGGCCCCCTGGTGGCCTAATGGTTAAAAACAAAAATTAAGCAAGAAATTTAATCTGCTTTCACCCTGCCACACAGCATAATATTTTAGATAAAAAAAATGTAAACATTTAAAACTACGCCACTGCTGCATTGCTACACAAGCAAGTTCAGATATAGATAGTTCTTGCTTTCAATGTTTTCTAATCTGTTTCTGTCCTGCTTTCCTACAATAATTTAGGGTCTAATGTGCTGCTCTTATTTTTCCTTAGGATATATTTTAGCCACACTCCTCTGCCAGTGAATCACCCACCTTTCCTTACTTCTTTGGTGTTCTCTACGTAATTTTATCCCCAGTTCAGTATCCCCCACTCTCCCATTTGCCATAATATTCTACACACTCATATCACTTCCCACTATCTGACACTTTTTTTTTCACCATGGAGAGGATCAGTTTGGGTTGTGGGTGGGCTGGGCCAAATAGGGTTGGGGGTGGATGGAGAAACTTGGGGTTAGGGGGGAGGAAATGTGGCCATAGACCTTACAATTACAATTTTTCCTGGAAAATATCTTTCCAAGAAAGATTGTTCATTTCAATACACACACACACACACACACACACACACACAGAGCTGAACTGACAGATATACAGGTAGAAACAATAGAATTCTACCTGTATTGGACGATTCAGCACTAAAAATGACTAATGATCGGGTGCCTTCAAAGTCGCCCAATCAACGAGCCGACCATTATAAAAGTCTTCTGCTGATATCGGTCAGCTCGTCTCCCCCCATACACACCGAATATCGCAAGAAATCTTTTTCGTATGATATTATCGATGCGTCTATGGCCACCTTAATTAAAAGTGACAGACTTTATCTGCTACAATCCATTTATAGCATGAAAAACACCAATCTTTAGTTACAGCAGTTGAAAAAAAAAAAAAAAAAAAAAAAAGACAAATTAACCTTTGGTCAGCATACCAGTACACAACATGTGATGTTAGAGTTTGTTACTTTTACAAGGACAAATTGCATTTACTTTTCACTGTTTTCTGTCCTATACCCTATTATGTAATTTATTATAGGGATGCAGTCTGCAATTCCTCTTTACAAATATGCAGTTTACTGTGGAAATTGTCAGCTCTGCCTGGGAAATGAAAGGGATAGTACCAGTTTTATTATTTTTGAAACAAGTACCAGTGGCCCTTTCCAAGCTCATAGATAAGTGCCCCAGCGGTGGCATAAGGGGTGGGCCTGGAGCAGGGACTGGTTAGGGGCAAAGCTTGGTTTGTCTGGGAAGGAGCCATGGTACGGTCCAGGGTGCAACAGGCAATTAATCTGCCCCTGCATGGATGTCCACAACTCTGCCTGGTGTTAACCCCCACTCTGTGGCACTCTTTATAAGTAGCATGATACAAGACTAAACTCTGCAGCTAACCTAAATAGGCCAGGTTTACCTTGGCTTCCAAGAAAATAAATAAATAAATGTGCCATGACTAAGCAGTGTATATTAAAAAAACTTCTGAGTAAGTCATATCTGCTTCGAAATATATGCTATGTTCCAGAATCTCAAACTTTGCTAGTTAGAAATGTCTAATGAAGAAAACAACATTGCAAACTATAAATTTGCCCTTATTTCTACAAATGTTTTTATGTTTACAACTTTTAATACATTCCCACATCAAGGTTTGCAAGTAAAATATTATAGCACTCCTCAGCATTAAAAGTCTAGCACCACAGCAGTCAGCAAATAACCACATTGTATCTGCCTAATGTTTGATGTGCAGGCATTTGAGACAGGCCTGCAATGCTGTACCCCCACAGCCTCTTACCTCTCCTGCATGGGGGTCTGGGGGAGAACATCTCATGTACAGAGAGTGCAACTGCGCTCACTAGAAAAGCCAAATTTTGGTTTAAAAAAAAACAAAAAAAAACAAAAAAAAAACAGAAATTTGTCTCTTAAAGGAAAACTATACCCCCCCAAACAGTGTATGTCTCTATTACAAGATACTGAGTAAAATAGCTCATGTGTAAAACCCTGCTTCATGTAAATGAACCATTATCATAATAATATACTTTTTTAGTAGTATGTGCCATTGGGTAATCATAAATAGAAAATTGCCATTTTAAAAAATAAGGGCCGCCCCCTGAGATCATAAGATTCACTGTGCACACATACAAACCACATGTAAGGTCACATGAGCCAATAAACAGACAGAGTTCTGCCTTTTGCTTCAACACTTCTTCCTGTTACAGTTAGAGTTTTTTCTGGTCAGGTGATCTCTGAGGCAGCACAGATAGAGTCATGAAATGGTGGTTCAAGGCAAGAGATGTAAAAGGGCAATATTTATGTAAATATATATTCCCGTTTGGTAAGATTCTTTAATATGTCATTCAATTTGATATAAACTGTTGCTTAAGTATTCATTTTGGGGGTATAGTTTTCCTTTAAGTCACCTTAAATTGCTGCATTGAGAATAGAGCGCCAACATTTTTAATAAAATGTAAGTACACCTATTTCAGATAAGAACAGAAGTATCAAAGTAGATGCAAGATCAGGTGCAAAAACATAAGAATGTCAAATGTTCACTAAAATATTTATTGATTAGAAGGATGTGGTAATTCCTGAGCTTGGTTTAGGTGGCTAGGAACATCTAGGAGGCTAAAAATACTGCTGAAAAGGCATACAACACACTGAGGCTGAAAATGGAAACTGAACTCTAAATTCTTGCAAGGTCAGTTGAAATGTCAAAGGGCAACCAAAGGCTCAACTACAAGGTTATTACAAGATCTCCTGAAATGCCAAACTTCATAAAATGGTCCGTATATAACATGACAGCATTAGTCTTACATATACTTTTATTTAGGTTTGTATAATTCAGCATTACATAGTCAAGTATTTGATGTTGTTTAATAATGTTATGTTCTTAAAGGAACAGTAACATCAAAAAAAGCAATACAAATATAATGCAGGGTTGCCCTGTACTGATAAAACTGTTGTGTTTGTTTCAGAAACACTACTATGGTTTATATAAACAAGCTGCTGTGTAACAATGGGGGCAGCCATTCAAAGGAGAAAAGGCTCGAGTTACACTGCAGATAAACTCTGTAGAACATAAAAGTGTTATCAGTTATCCACTATTTAACCTGTGCCATATAGCCCTTTTTTGATTTCTGCCATTGATACACAGCAGCTTGTTTATATGAATTATGTTATGGTAGTGTTTCTGAAGCAAACAGATCAGTTTTACCAGTGCAGGGCAACACTACATGATATTGTCATTACTTTAAAACACTTTCATTTTTTGGTATCACTGTTGCTATAAATATATTAAACCTTAAATTGAATTATTTCCAAGAGTACCTTACTGTGTGTAAATTGGCTAGCAAATCAGATTACACGGATGGAAGGCAATGTAAGCGCAAGAGTAACAATGAGATCTTTCATTAAGCAAAAGGTTTGGGGGCATTGGTATGTTCAGTTCATTACTAAGGTGCATTTTAGATACTCCCAAATAACTTTTAAAGCAGAAGTTTGTGGAAGGAGACCACTGTGACCAGTCTGCTAACTGCTGAGCAAACTAGGGGTTTCTATGTGTGTGTGTGCAGGGGAAGGGGGGGGGGTTAACAAAAATGTTTGTAATGATCAAACCCCACTGATCACAGGAAAGATTGTTTGTATCTCTGCTTGTCCACATTAATGTACTCCAAAACTCGAATGTAAAACACATCAGATTAGATAAGACGGGCACACATCTTAAGCAATGTCACAGCACCAAACAACTTATACAACTTGAACTTGCCCCATGAGCCAACAATGGATATGCAACAACTGAGACATATTGTGCCAGCTACACTGGATAAGGAAATATCATGCCAATAAAAAGCTTCCTTCCTCATCACAGGTTTAAACAAGGAAATTATCCCCAGTGTGAATATGGAGAAAATCGATAAATCTAAATGCTTTATACTCCTAAAAAAGGACACTAAAAAGCTAACATATACGTGCACAATGCCATGATATAAAACTACACCCCCTCACTGCAGCTCCAGTTCACCTACAATCCCCAGCATCTCCAGGCAACCAAGGGTCTAAGACTGGGCACTTTGTTAAAATAGAAATATTTATAAAAAATAATTGCACGTGTGTTTCTGCTTCTAGGAACACAGGAAAGTTCCTAGAAGCAGCAGCAGACCCAGAAGTCGCAGGTGTAGCTTACCCCATTAGCTGCAGCGATCTGGATGATGAGCTGTATCGCTTCCTTCATGTAAAACCTGCCGTCTCCTCCCACCACCAGGACCCCGTCCTGTCTCTCCGCAGGGTCGGTGCAGGAGATGATACTTTGAATGAAATTCTCTGCATAGTTAGCGTTGGTCTGAAACACAGTGACGCGCTTCCTGAGGCCGCTGGTGCCCGGCTTCTGGTCGGTATAGGGTTTAGTTTGGACAGTTTGGATTTTGACCATTTTGCAGGAGGTGAGGAGGTAGAGGCAGCACCCAGAGCTCAGCGAGCTGAATGTCACACACCGTTGTGCTCTATACTCCTGCTACAACACTGAAGGCCTCTGATTGGATGGGGCTATAACTACGGAACGCATTTCTCCGCCCCACGCCAGCCCTACGGTGTCCATTTTAGAACAGCTATGTACCATATTCAAGTGCATCCTGCACGCTCCCTCTCTATAGTCTCCGTATTGCTATGTGCTAGGAAATCTTCATCATTCCTTCCACATAGTTGGTAACAATTATTCACTCTCCTCTTACTTTGTGCTGACAGGTCTTGTCTGCTCTATTTATCCTGTTACTTTTTGTTTGCCACTACAGTTATGCCAGCTGCTCTAACTTTCTCCTGCCAGGTCCCGCTTCCCCATTCACTCTCCTCCCTAAGACATCGTCCATAGGCCCGCCTCTACGTGACGTCATGCCTCAGCTTTACTTCATCTTCAGTAAGGATATTTTTAGGTTTCCTTGGAAAAACATCTCTTCACTAGCAGCACTGGATGATTATTACATTTTGGATAAGGACTGCTTTATTAAAGGGCTTGTTCTCCTTCCAAACACTTTTTCAGTTCAGTTGTTTTCAGATTGTTCACAATAAAAAAATTACTTTTTTCAATTGCTTTTCATCTTTTATTTTTTACTGTTTTTGCAAAATGTAAATTTAAAGTTGAATGTTTCAGTCTGGCAGCTCAGTGATCCAGGAGCAGCTTCTGATCTGTTACAATCTGCTACATTTAGTTGATACAATTAGTTGTATCAGCAGCATCTGTGGAATATTAGCAACTATTCTATTAATAACAGCTGTCTTTAGTGAAACTCAGGGATTCTGCTCAGCAGGGACAAAGAAAACAAATGAGTCACCTAATGTATCAGTTTAGAGTAGGGTTGCCACCTTTTCTTATGTTTTTTACCGGCTGGTGGGGGGACTGAACAAAAGGGGCGGGCTGTGATGTCAAAAGGGGCGGGACATGGTGTCAAAAGGGGTAGGCGTGACTTCAAAAGTGGCGGGCCACATCGCGGAGAGCCATTGACTGAGGAGAAAAGGTAAGTTACAGGTGATTAGGGGCAGGCCGAGGGTTCTTTTTGAAGGGTATTACAAATTTACCAGCAGCTACATTGCCGGTAAATTTGTAATACCGGCCCCGGCCTTGGCAGGTGTTTTACCGGGTGGCAACCCTAGTTTAGAGCAGTTCAGAGAGCTGTTAACCCCCCCCAGCTGTTTCAGATAGACGAAGAAGGTGAAATATGACAGTATTTTAAAAATGGTCACAAATAGGAAATTTAAAGTAGTTGAAAAAAAGTCTTTATTTGTGATGAACTATCTGAAAGCAATTGAACTGAAAAGAGTGTTGGAAGGTGAACAACCACTTTAAATGTATTTCTTTTAAAGGAGAAGGAAACCCCCTGGGCGCAATTGCGCTCTCCGCAATAGTGTTTCTGCCTCCCGACACGTAAGCTGGTGAGGGGGGGCGGCATTGCTCCTTAGTCAGAATCGGCGCTGCACCCAGTCGGTATTTCATTGGCCTTGCTGGTAAAAAGTGCACAATGGCCTTACTACTCAGTCATACTGGTTGCTGGGGACTTGATTTTAAATGCACTACATACTTAGAATGCTCACAAATAGTGTAGAACTTATCTACAATGAAGGGCCTTGATGTGGCACGTGAGTTTATATATTTTGGCCAAAGTGTGGTACTAATACCTCATTTTATGTAATAATTATTTTAACATTTTAATTACATTTCAGAAATATTGTATCTTTTTCTGCTGTCAGTGCAGTAGATCCCCCGGTCCCCCGGTAAATGGGAAAGTTGGGAGGTATGATTTTTTTTACTGCACCCTTAAAGGAGAAGGAAACCCTGTAGAAAAAAACCCTGCACCCCCCACCCCAAGTAGACCCCCCTCCCTCCTCCCCCCAGGCTAACTGCCCCCCCCGGGGAAATGCCCCACACTTTATACTTACCCCTCGTCGCAGATTCTGGCAGCGGACTTCCCGGCATCCATCTTCCGGGTCCTCGTTTTTTTTTCTACATGGTTTCTTTCTCTTGTAAGTTAAACTCTGTCGGTACAAAGATGGCCCCATGTAAGGTTTGATATGCCAGGTCCATTAAGTCAGTTTTTGAATTATGTAGAATGATTGAGTTTAATTCAAGAAAACCACCTTTTTCATGCATGAGGGACAAACATGTATAATCGGCAGGAACAATATAAAAGGAAGATGAAAACTGTTGTGAGTACAAGCAGAACATCATCATGGTGTACAAGGGCTGCAAATGTAGGAATCCATGTATATAGTTCTACTGGGCTAATATAGGGTTTGAACATGTGGCGTAATGAAACATAGTTTTAGTTACAATAGTAAATAATAAAGACTGCTGGGCTATAACATATCTCATCTTAGTGGGAATAACCTGACACAGTACATTTCCATAAGACGGAGGAGGCTGACATAACACATGTCTGCAAGGGATAGGGCTCTGCAAGGAAGCCAGTCACTTCAGCATGGCCATTGCATGGCTCTTGTGTATAGGAGCATACTAGTGATGGGCAAATCTGACCTGGTTGGCTTTGCCAAAAATTCATGAAACTGTGAAAATTGCTAAAATGCATTGAAGTCTATGGGCGTCAAAGATAATTTACATGCTTAAATGAAAAAAAAAAAAGACTCCAGAGGGCGCCCCCCACTTTAGCGGAAAGTACGCTGGAGCATTATCTCTGCAGGCCTGAACTCACTAAATCACTCAGTTGGTTTTATGCCATCCTACTGCAATGTAATTTTGACCCTATCAACCACATTAGGCGGAAATGGGCTCAGGATCTCCCACAGCTAGAGTCAAGTGACTGGGAAGATCTGCTCAAGCAGGGTCCTGAAAGGAATATACCAACAAGAGATAGGTATATTCACATTAAATTTCTGAATAGGGTGTACCTGACCCCACATAGGTTGGCACAAATTTACCCAGGTTGTTCTGATGTTTGCCCCAAATGTAACTTAGACCAGGGCAATTTATTCCATGTTTTCTGGGACTGTCCTAAGATCCAACAATTTTGGACTACAATACTTAACTTTATGAATGTTTCCCTTGGGCCACAGAACATTCAGTCCTCGACATTCTGTCTGCTGGGGCACATGGAGGATCTCTCTTTGCCTTCCGGTGATAGAATGTGTGTTCTGCAGCTTTTACACTACGTTAAAAAAGCAATACTGCTGACTTGGAAAGCATTGGAACCTCCTTCCTTTGCCTTTTGGATGAAATTAATAGACAACATGCTTCCACGCCAAAAATTAACATAAATGGCATGTGGATGCCCTGCCAACTTCGAGAAGATCTGGAACCACTGGCTAGCGGACCCACAGACGGACAGTATGGCACCGTAAAATGATCTACATTTAGCTAGTTGATAGCCGTGTATACTGATTATAATTCACAAATG
Source organism: Xenopus petersii (assembly GCA_038501925.1). Taxonomy (NCBI): domain Eukaryota; kingdom Metazoa; phylum Chordata; class Amphibia; order Anura; family Pipidae; genus Xenopus; species Xenopus petersii. Next base: position 67,819,944 of record CM076679.1, read on the forward strand.
TACATGAATGTAATTCAGTGACGGGGAAGCTCATCAACCCCTTCCCTCCTTCCTCTATAACACTCCCTTTGCTCTTTTCTTCTACTCTCTTAAATGTGAAAATGTTAATAAATAAAAAGTTCAGGGGTCGTCGCAAATTATCAAACAAAAAATTAGGTTGGCCTGTAATATAAGCTGACTGATACTACAAGGCTGATGATTAAATTCTGATGCTACAGTATTTGCACTGGTTTCTGAGCTGCCATGTAGTGATTATCAGTATTAATTACTAATCAGCCTTATATTGTGGCATTTATATTCTATGTGTACTGTATATTGTGAGTGGATCCCTAAGCTCAGTAAGTGACAGCACCACAGAGCATGCGCAGTGAATCCGCAGAAAAGAAGATGGGTAGCTACTGGGGCATCTTTGGAGACACTGATCTTTACTGCTAAATGGCTGAGTTTGCCTTGGGCTGGTGCAGAAGCCCAAAACATAATGTCTAGCCTACTTCTTTAGTTAAGCTTTAGTTCTCCTTTCAGGCACAGGCTACTTATGTACAGTGCTTAATGGTTCTGGATGGTATAAATTATGGAGATGTACTTCTATAGCCAAAATCCATTCAGACTGTGGACTGTGAAATTGTCGTTTTATCAGTAGCATAACTAGAGGGGGACGGGCCCTGGTGCGTGACGCGCAGCCGGGCCCCGCTCCCCTCCGTACGGCCTGCAGTTTTAGTGGCACGCGGGCTGCCGGGGGGCCCTGAAGGGCTCGCACCCCCTGCTCCCCTGGTAGTTCCGCCACTGCGTTTTATACATGTATGGATGCTTTATTTGTGACCCACATAAAATCCATTTCTGACTGCTATGCAACAAATGACGATTGCTAAATCGTAAAATTGTCAAACTTCCCCTAGTTTATTAGGGGTAGTTCACCTTTAAGATAACTTTTGGCATGTTATAGAATGACTAATTCTAAGCAACTTTTCAATTTGTATTAATTTTTTCAATTTGTATAGTAATTTATAAATGATTTGCCTTCTTCTTCTGACCTTTCCAGCTTTTAAATGGGGGTCATTGACCCCATCTAAAAATTAAATGCTCTGTAAAGCTACCAACGTATTGCTATTGCTACTTTTTGTTACTCATCTTTCTTTTCAGGTCTCTCCTGTTCATATTCCAGTCTCTTATTCAAATCAATGCATGGTTGGTAGGGTAATTTGGACCCTAGGAACCAAATTGCTGAAACTGCAAACTGGAGAGCAGCTGAATAAAAACTGGAAAAGTGCATTTGTGCATAGTGGCCTTATGTGCAGCTATTATACCTTAGTTTTAACACCACTGCTTCCTAAAAGCCCAAGGCTTTTCCTGGGGGTGGGTTCTGCATGAAGGTCAGTTATAATGAAATATTATCTCATTATAATATAATAGATATAAACCTGCACTGTAGCCCTTTAATAAATAGGGTCGCAGCTCTTCACTGTATCATCCCCTTATTTTTATTTTATTCTGACAATTATTATTGTAAAATGCACCCTGTACTTTTGCTTGAGAAGCCTATTAGCATAAACTAGTATCTTGTCTCTAATATAACAGGGCAGGGAACTGAGGGCAACCATCTCTTGGTATTACTTCACCGCTGACATTTACAATCTGGCATAGGATTACAATTGGATAAATCAGACACAACGACAAAAATAGCATCTGGGTCACTAGACACACTGCTAGAGAAGGTTACTTTAATCATTCATCATTAACCTTTTGAATGCTGAAAGACTAGTAAGACCTGAATAGAATACAGGTTTGATGCATATATTCCCAGTGTTGGACTGGGACACCAGGGGCCCACCCAAAAACCTTAGATGAGGGGCCCAGAAAAAAACCTTAGACCAGGGGCCCACTCTCAGTACTATTATTCTTCCTTTCCTCACTCAACCTCTATTCTCCTAGTATCTTTTCTTTATATGCTATAATCCACTATTCCATCTATTTAGCCTCTTTTTCTCATAGAAATAGGGACTGACCATGAAATAGGCCAAATGTTTAGCAGCATGAGGTCCCACTGACACCTGGGCCCACAGGGACTTTTCCTGGTATCCCGGTGGGCCAGTCCGACACTGTATATTCCCATCACCTCCACTACTTCCACCTAGGAAGTTAAGGAATATTAAGTCGTATAGTACATTCTGAGGCAGATTATATACTCCTGGTTTCTTAAAATTCATCATCATATTTTGAATAACTTCTTGGTCTTTTTTTTTTTTAATTCTACCCATTGTTCCTGCACTTTTCATAATTCTGCTTAAAATTCTGCCTGGCTCAGGCAAAAAAAAACAAAAAAACAACGAGGCTAAATTTTTTTATGTTATTGATACTTTTCATTGCTTATTTTTCTAAAGGTCCTTTCCTATTCATCATCCAGTAATTCCAAACAGCTGACGTGTTGCTAGGGTAAGTGGATATTTAACCACTGAAACTTCAAAATGTATAGCTGCAGAACAATGTTAAATAATAAAAAAAAAAGCACAGAAATATTAAAGATCAACTGCAACTTTTCATGGTATTTTCTTAGAATACCATGTCTACATAAAATTAAAAAAGTGTTTTTTTAGAAGGATTAACCATTTAAACTCTTATTGCTAATTCACAAGTTATTAATTGCTATTTGAGCAATGCTAGGTAGCATGTTGCCTGGAAATATGTGACATGACAAGATCAGAAAAGAAGTTTCAGCAAAAAATGAATTAAGGAAGAAATGTAATGTAAGTAATAGACTATGCAGGGAGGGGGGACAATGGATAGCAGCACATGGGGGTTATTGTCTCTGCAGGAGTTTAGTTACCCTTAAAGGATAAACCATGTGAAGCTTATTTTCTCATAACCCATATATTGTGGGATCAGTTTTTTCATCTTGGTATAGAAGAAATACCGATTTAATGAGAACTGTCTCATCACAAGCTTAGAAAAAGCACTGGTGCCAGAGGATTTTCATTCCTCTAGACAATAGTGTAATCCCTACCAGTGTACAGATATTTCTGCTTCATAATGTACTTATATGAAAGAAAAAACAATCACAACAATGGGGGGGGGGAAGGTGCTTGTTTATACAGAGTTCCTTATTTCTTTTAATGAACTAGCTTATTGCAAGAAATGTAAGCAAACAATACTTTACTGCTTTATTAAAAAAATTCTGAATAGTTATTTTTTTAAATTTTTATATAAAAAGAATAGGCAGAATTGAAAGCTATCTAATGCATCTGCCGCTACAACCACTTCAGGGTAGAATGCCACAAGTATGAGTATTGCACTCACAGGTCTTAGCAACAAGGTGTTTTTTTCTTCAATAACACATTATTGCTGTTGTTGAGACTTGTGAGTGAGGTTATCCATTCTACAGAAATGTTCCTCAAAAAACACACATCAAATGACTATCGCTTATTCTTATATTTTATTTACATTTGGCATTTGATATCATGTTTGCAAATATATATTGAATCATCAATTAACAAAGTGCTGTTTATTATACAGATTACAAACTTACTGGAATGAAAATAAATCCAGACATTCCCCACATATTGGCTCGCTGCCATTTAAGATAAGATATTTTGCACACAATTGTATATCCACTCTTGTTTTTTTCGTTCAGTGGCATGACATGATGACAGACATAGAAGTAGATAAAACTGGGTGAATATATAGTACAACAAAAATGCATTTTATTTATTCAGTATTATAATAGTAAGTGTAGAGATTTGATCATGCAGCATTTAAATGAGAAAGATGGGTATACTAAATGGGGGGGCGGGTTGCAACATATTAGGTACCAATAAGTGATTATTGTCACAAACTTGAGACCCTGGGCTGGTGCTCCTCTTGCTGTAAGTTACACTGCACCTGGGTACTTCTATAGGAGCACCACATTGTGATTTTTTCTGCAGCCCTGGGTGAACAAGGGGCACTGGCCCAGGGTCTCAGGTAAGCAAATATAATTACTGGGGGGTTGAAATGTTATACATTCTCCCTTTAAAGGAGTCACTAAACATTTTTAAGAGGCAAAATAGCTCTTAAAGGTATAACAAGGACACAATGATTCCCTTTAAAGACACAAGTCACAATAAACACAATATATTTAATTCCTGATGTATTTTAATTGTAGTAAGGCCTCTCTTTAATCATATAAATAATCATATAAAGAAGCAAGGTGATATTCAAAATTCCATATTATGGAGAGGAAGCTTGATTCTTTGCTACTCTGCCCTTCCTTGTTCCATATTCAGGGCATCACTTGTTTCTTCCCTCCCAACTCCTGCCAATTTATACACTGATTGTGGGTAGCTGTATTTTTTCTTATCCTTTGTTCAAAGGCAGTGACTAAGTATTCTTTATGGGGCAAGTCACTTTCTGTTTATTTTGTTCAATTTGTCTTCACTATATAACACTACAAGACTTCAGAAATAGAAATATTTGCATTAATAGTGTATTAATAGAAATATTTGCATTTACCATGACTGATTTTGGTAGCAGCTCTACAGCGAACACTTGCAATCCCTGGCTGCTGATGCAGTTTTTACTTTGCTCTTTGTTTACTTGCAAAAGCAGTTTCTCATCAGACTGTAATGAAGTAGAAAAAAAATGATATATATATATATATATATATATATATATATATATATATATATATAGGAAAGAGCAAAATTAGGCCGCACATCCTTGGAATAGATACTACCTGGGTGCCCATGCATTTGTAATCCATAGCAGGAAAGAGGTGATGGCACTCACAGGGTTTGCATAAAAGAACAATATGGAGATAAAGGTAAAAAAGTTTATTAATCCAACGTTTCGGTCCCACACAAGGACCTTTCTCAATGAAACACATGGACTTCCCACCTTAAAGTTTATGGCGATTGACCACCAGCCACCCCTAAATAGGGGTGGTGATAGGGACAATGCACTACTACGTAGGGAATCGAGATGGATTTTCAAACTGGATACTTTGACACCCAGAGGTCTTAACGAATCACTCCCGTTGGGCTGCTTCAGCTAGGTTGCCGAGGGTGGGGCCAGGGTGCCTATTATTATGTTTCCATGGACTCTCTGTTACGTATCAAAATATGCCCACAGAGCGATTATTGCATTTTGATGTATCTTTGTGATTTCTGCTCCATATATGTACATGACCTTCTTGCAGTCTATTGGTTCGACCATGTAATTTTATGTATGGTGATGTTGATTTTCCGGCTAACCCACCCTTTTGTTTTTAGAATCACCTGGTGTAGGACACATGTAAGAGGTCCCTGATGTTGACTGTCGGTCGAGGCACTCTATGCATTGGGCACTTTGAGGGTAACAGATTAGACCTTTTTTGGTGTACACATATGTGGACAGGGATAAATGAGAAACACACACTGGTCGCGACCTCATCTCCTTAAGCCTGTGCTCACGTGTTGGCCCACCCGGGCCCAATAGGCATTGACTCTAGCCCTGGTAGGCCTTAAGTATGAGCACCACTGGAGAACATAGCCATTGTACCTGTTATGATAAATGGCTTCCATGTGTAGAAGTCTGAGGCTCTCGGTGAAAGGTTTATACGTCACTCCCAATAGAAGGGAGTGCTATGTGTGTATTGTCTCAATCTGATGCCCTTTATGGGCTCGCCCACCTCTAGTGTAACATGGCACTTGGATGCCAGGGTCATCTGTTAACCCTGTGACCCTCTGATGGGGACATCTTTATGCTAGAGTGGACCTGTATAAGGGTAACAACATTCAGGGCCCAGTGTTACAACCAGTGTTTTTATCTTCATGGTGTGTCATCACGATGATGTCAGTAATGTGGGCAGGTCCTATAATCACTTAGCCTCACTTTGGCTATAAATTGTGTGTTCTATCACTGCACTGTGTTTCCTTGAGAAAGGTCCTTGTGTGGGACCGAAACGTTGGATTAATAAACTTTTTTACTTTTATCACCATATTGTTCTTTTATGCAAACCCTGTGACTGCCATCACCTCTTTCCTGAGATATATATATATATATATATATATATATATATATATATATATATATAGATAGATAGATAGATAGATAGATAGATAGATAGAGAGATATATATATATATATATATATATATATATATACACTCGAGTATAAGCCGACCCGAGTATAAGCTGAGGTACCTAATTTTACCTAAGAAAACTGGGAAAATGTATTGACTCGAGTATAAGCCTACTTTGAGAAATGCATGTTCAGCAGAACACTGCTAGGGAAAAACTGACACTTAAAGTGGACCTGTCATCCAGACACAAGAATCTGTATAATAAAAGTCCTTTTCAAATTAAACATGAAATCCAATTTCTATTTTTATTAAAGCATTCATAGCTGTTGTAAGCTCATTTAAAAATCTCAGCTGTCAATCAAATATTGTCTGCCCCTCCTCTATGCCAGTGGCATAAAGGCGATGCAGACAATTACTTTCACTTTCCATTCAGCACTTCCTAGATGTCACTGCTCTCCCCACATTCCCCCGTTCTCTTTACCATTTAATTGTGTAGCCAGGGCATGGGGATGGACATCAGGTCCCCCATTTTGGTGCACAAACAAGATTCTGAGATGACGCAAGACTTGCCTTAATAAAACTGTCCACAAAATGGCTGCTTCCTGCTTGCTATAATTATGAATTCCCAGACTGAAGGAAACAAGATTCAAATAATTTATACAGTGTAATTAAAGTTCTTTTTGCTAATGTGATAAAATAGGAATTTGGAATGGTTTTTTTTGGGTGATGGGTCCCCTTTAAGGAAAAGAAGTTTAGTGAAGATCAGATGAATGTCTTTGGTGTTGCCCAGCATCTTCGTTGACAATAATAATCCCATAATGTTTTACACTATATTGTACGGTTTTGTTTTACAATGCAAAAATATAGAGCTAATTTACATACAGGAACAATAGGTGACACTTAACTTAGCAACCCTACTGTAATATCCCAGAATATTTCTTATTTTCCATCACTGATGTGACATGGCTGTCATTTTTGTATGAATAGACAATGACATCTTCATAACCATCAATAGACTTTGCATCCCCTTTGAGCTTGACCGATTTACAAATTGCCCCCTGCAGTTGCTTGTTGCTGGATTCCAGGCTTACAGCTTTAAGCCGTGGTCTGTATTTTTCAGCACTGACTTCAATAACAAACGGGCAAGCCTGTTGTAGAAAATTATATGAACAGATGTTACAGACTTTAGGATGAATCTGGATTCAAGTTTATGTCGTTTTTTTACAGTTTATTAACAGTTATTTAATACCTCAGTCATTTCAAGTACTTTGTTGTACCCCATGGACTGTAGTGTTACCCATAGATCACTAGGATCTCCTTCTCGATCGTTAGCTTCCATGAGATTTAGATCCAAAAAACCCTGCCTTGATCCCGGATATGACAGAGGATAAATGGGATGAAGTGACGGAAAATTTATATAAATTTCTGATTAGTGCTAGAGATAAGCTAATTCAATATAAATTCATAATGCAAACCTATCTCACCCCCAATAGACTACACCGCATGGGGAAACTTCCCTCCCCGACATGTAAAAGGGATCTAGATGGATCGTATTGGCACATGGTGTGGTAATGTCCTCTCATTCAACGATATTGGCTGGAAGTCACCAGGTATATGGTAGATATGTTAGATTTACCCCCAATCCACTTCCCTGAGGTATGTCTGTTGGGTTCGTTAGATGACATCCTTCCCTCTAATAAAGCAAGGATATTCGTGAGGTCACTTCTATACTATGCAAAGAAAATGATGATTGTGAAGTGGATGGCACCACTTCCCCCTAAGAAAGGTGAATGGATAGAATATGTGAACCGGTTGCTTCCTTTAATAAAATTAACATATGAGGCTAGAAAATGCCCAGATAAATTTGGCAATATATGGAATCCCTGGTTGGATGAACATTTGCTTCAATTGTCTTGATAAAGCTTTGATACTGCTGTTACTCTTGATATTACATTTGTATGCAACTGTCTTACGGATGTTACTGTACCCCCCCTCCCCCTCCCCTCTTTCTTCTGTATCCCCCCCTCCTTTTGTTTTTGAAAAACAATAAAAATGTTTCCTATCAAAAAAAAAAAACCCTGCCTTGTTTACTCATTTTTCCTTGTTTCAAAATGTTCTGTTTAGGAAAGAAAAAGTTATACATCAAACAGCACAATCATAAAAAGTTAGTCAAGCACTACATATAGCCAATAGTGAGGAGAGGATTCAAATTGTAGAACCCAACCAAAACATGACTGATATCAACCGGCACTGAACAACAGTTTAACAGGTTTTTCAGGGTCATCTCACCTGCGACATCAAATTTAGCTGAACTATCCCTTTAACTTATTTTCCATTACAAAACGACTAAACTGCATGTTTCATCACAAATTCAGGCTGTAGTTCACGTTTATCCTCCACAATCTCCACTAATATTTCCCTCCTCCAGTTTACTGCCATCTTTAAAGCCTAGGGAACATGGCATTATAAAATAGAGAGTGTGTATTTAAATTCGTAACTGGCATATAAGAATGGTTCAGCAGAATAAAGGCTATATACACAATCTGGCCAAAAGTATCTGGAGAGCTTCTGAAACAATATCTCATTCCCAAATTTTTAAAGGTTAAATTTATATTCCAACTTGTACATAGAATTTTTGATGTCCGTTTGCAAGTAGTGTATCATATCATCACGAGTATCCAGAAAATGGAAAAAACAATTCAAAGGTGTATTATTAAAAAGTATAAGGGAAGGAAAGGGGGGAGGGGAGGAGATCAGATCAGAGGTATATTCTAAATTGTTAGATATTGCCTTGTGGTGAAAATGTAGCATTTCCATGGACTCAAGATTTGCTCACACTTGTCCAAGCATCCTCTGCTCAGATAGCTTAGCTTATATAGAGGAAGGGACTCCAACATTTTATGGTGGTGCTGTAGACCGTTCCAATATAGGAGTCTCAAGAAGGTGGGCTGGTAACATGTCTCTCCCTACATTTAAAGCTTAAATGATCTGATCTGATCTGAGGCCCATGAAGTGAAGCCGTGCTGGTGTAAGGTATGTCCTGTGTATCGTATGGTACTGTATAACATAATTGCTGCTAATTACAGAAGGCAAGTAAGAGTGGATGATGCCATCACAAATATCGACATAGATCTGCGGTATATCTCCAGCCCATTTGGCATGGCACAGGGCAAAAGGGTTACCATTTTGTGTATTGAGTATAGTGTAGATATGAGACTCTAACCTTTTTTTGTCTGTTGTTGTTAGAGCTCACACACACATCCAATTGACAGCACCACAAGAAGTAATCTTCTTAAAGGAACAGTAACACAGCACTGAAAAAAGTTCTGTATTTGCTTTAGAAACTATAGTTTATATAAACAAGCTGTTAGGTAGCTGTGGGGGCAGCCATTCAAACCTGAAAAAGGAGAAAATGCACAGGATACACAGCAGATAAGCTCCGTAGTATACAATGGGATTCTGCAATGCTTATATGTTATCTACTATGTTTCCTGTGCTTGAAGTGAGACTGACACTAAAAAAGTACATTTTAAAATATGAATGTACATTAAAAGTTACCTATAGATCATGTTGATCGTTTTTTAACTGAGAGATTATAACCTTTTGTCCAGGGCTCTAGTGTAACAAATTTAAGAATCTGCAAAATCATGTCATATTTATATTGGAGAATCTATAACTGAACAAGGAGAAAAAGAAAGGAAAAGGTAAACCTTGGGAGAACACCTAGGAAAAGCTTAACATTTTTTTCATACACTTAAGGGCTTTAAGTAATTTTAACAGAGACTATGTCCTTTTTTGTAAGTAAATGTTTCTAAACCTGACTGTTTTGCCAACCTGACTGTCCCATCTCAGCCTGTCAGTTAAAGTTTCTAATGCTAAAGGACTCCTGCAGCACAAATATGGCAGCCCCCTCATACAGGAACATGGGGCATCAGACAGGTAATATAAAAGCATTGTGCAAGTACTTCCTGGCAAAGTTATAAGTAGCTTTCAACGGCAATATTATGATAGATGTAAAAATAAGAGTTTCATTTTGGTGTCAGTATCTCTTTAAATCGTTGTCCACATGGCTACACAACAGCTTGTTTATATAAACTGTAGTTGTGTTTCTGAAGCAAACACCCTAGTTTAGTTGCATAAGGGTGGACTTTTGCCAATTGACCTGTGGCAGTGAAATCTCCCAAAAATGGTCAACTAACTTGAGAAGGGCACCTATGTATTGCCCAGCATCTGCCAGATACACCAAGGCTAATAATTTGTATAATTTCATTAAATAATTTCATTAAAATTCATTGTATCAATCATAGCCGTCTATCTGTGGTTCAGATCACAGCCCACTGTCACATCAAAAACTTAATGGCATAAATAAATTCAAAGTTGGATGTTTTAGTATCTAAATATGTAACAGTATTCTGGGCTATGCTGAACATGTTCAATCACATGAAACAGTATATGAAATGAACACACGTGAGTATAAAATTTGATAATTGCTAGTGAACAAAGCATCCATGTTAATAAGCAATAATTAAAAAAGAATGTGAACAAGCACTAATTCCACCAAGGACATCTACCGTTTTATTATTCTAGCATCAATAAAAAAAGAATCAGTTAGGCTAATGCCCAACTACATTATCTGTAATAAAAGATTATAACCTTTTGCCCAGGGCTCTATTGTAACAAATTTAAGCACCTGCAAAATAATGGCATATTTATATTAGAGAATCTATAACCGAACAAGGAGAAAAAGAAGGGAAAAGGCAAACCTTGGGAGAATACCTGGGAAAATGCTTAACTTTTATGTCCTTTAAAACTGAATGAAAGTAAATTTCGGTTTTAATAAATTCATCTAGAATGTTCCCCTCCAGTGCGCTCTGGTGTGCCTTTGCCTCCCTTTCCTGTTTTGTAATAGCTTCACACTGAAGTTGGGTTTAACTAATGATTTTGAAGTCATAATTTTTTTTACTAGAACTGAACCAAATATATATCTATACATGAATGACTCAGATCTATGTGCAACTGCAACTGAGCTAGTTAGTACGAACATTTATTTAAAGCAACTTAAAGGACAAGGAAAGTCATATTTGCTGGAGGTGCTACATTTGTGGGAGAACCACATTGTCACTGCACTAGCTTAGACTATTGCATGTGCACTGTATGGACTTTTCAGATTTACTATAATGCAAATGTGCTGCCCCAGGTCAGTTTTTTACAATGAACTGTGACTCATTCAAAAAAATATTTTGAAAGGGTTACATGTTTGAATTGGTATGTGTTAACATGCAAAGCTACTGATACGGATATGGAACAGGAAATGTGCTCTATAGTTTCTGTTTTCAATTATGAAATCCTGCATTGCTTTAAACCATCACATCAACAGTATTTGTATGAACTAAATCTACTGTAAGTGGCTTGCATATTTTTACATCCCTAGTGCCAACATCGTGCTGTAAGGAGGTCACATCCTGGATGGAATTAATTGGGTTGAATAGTTTTGTTTCAACTGCAAACACTCATACCTTACTTACAATACTCTCCCTTATTAATGGATCCCATACAGAACCCTGTGATACCCCACTAACAACACAACTCCAAGTAGAGAATGTACCATAAACAACCACCCTCTGTACACGATCCTGTAGCCAGTTTCCTACCCAAATGCAAACAACTTTGCCAACACCAATAGGAGTGAATAACTGTATCAAATACTTTGGCAAAATCCAAGTACCGTATATACTCGAGTATAAGCCGAGTTTTTCAGCATCCAAAATGTGCTGAAAAAGTCTATCTCGGCTTATACTCGGGTCAGCGGGCAGTAGCTGAGATTGCAGTCACTTTTAATCATTCCTATACCAACAGTTCACTTGGGGAGAGACTGCAATATCCCACAATGCCCTCTGTTGGTTATATGAAAGAATAACAGTGCACCCTCTGTTGGTTATATGAAAGAATAACAGTGACTGCAATATCACACAGCGCCATCTGTTGGTTATATGAAAGAATAACAGTGCGCCCTCTGTTGGTTATATGAAAGAATAACAGTGACTGCAATATCACACAGCGCCCTCTGTTGGTTATATTAAAGAATAACAGTGACTGCAATATCACACAGCACCCTCTGTTGGTTATATGAAATAATAACAGTGTGCCCTCTGTTGGTTTTATGAAAGAATAACAGTGACTGCAATATCACACAGCGCCATCTGTTGGTTATATGAAAGAATAACAGTGACTGCAATATCACACAGTGCCCTCTGTTGGTTATATGAAAGATTAACAGTGACTGCAATATCATACAGCGCCCTCTCTTGGTTATATGAAAGAATAACAATGACTGCAATATCACACAGCACCCTCTGTTGGTTATATTAAAGAATAACAGTGACTGCAATATCACACAGCGCCCTCTGTTGGTTATATGAAGGATTAACAGTGATGGCAATATCACACAGCGCCCTCTGTTGGTTATACGAAAGATTAACAGTGATGGCAATATCACACAGCACCCTCTGCACATGGTAGTGGGACAGTGGGACAATGCACACAGTAATCCATTTGGCAATTCTCTGTCACCATCAACTTTGCAAAGAAGTCCGGTTGATCGCTGGGGGGTCGCTTTGGCAGAATGTGCGCTGCTGGGAGACAGGGCTGTAGTTGTGTCTAGGCTTATCCTAGAGTCAATAAGTTTTCCCAGTTTTCATAGGTAAAATTAGGTACCTCAGCATATACTCGGGTCGGCTTATACTCGAGTATATACGGTAGATCACATTTACTGCAACCCCACTGTCCAGCTTCTTACTATCTTCATCATAAAAAGCAAATTTGTATTGACATCTCTCCTTTATAAAGCAATGTTGATCACTCCTCATAATACCATTCTTCAGAACATAATTTTGAATGTGATCCCTTAACAAGCCTTCAAATAATTTGCCTACCACAGAAGACAAACTTACTAGCCTATATTTGCCAGGCCGAGATCGCACTGTTTACATTAGCTTTCCTCCAATCTATAGGTACCATAACAGATGAAAGCAAGTCTGAGAAAATCAGAAATAGACACCTTTATAAAACTGAAAAAATCTCTTAAATAACCTGAGGGAGTATCCCATCTGGCCCTGGAGCCTTGTTAACATTTGGGTAAAGCTTTATGTACTATATCCTGCATCAACAACTGACAGTGCCCCTATCAGGGCTCCTCAACTGTATACAACGAAGAAAAGAACCGATTAAGCACATCTTTCTGTATCCTTTATAACCACATTTTTCATTACTTAACGGAGCCATAACTTTTTTGATATTAATATACTTTAAAAATGTTTGGCATTAGTCTTAGTAATACAGAAGACAGAGATAAAAATGAGCAGATTGCAGCAGAGGCTATTTATATAGTATGTGTATTCATTAAACACAACTTCTTTCCCCTCTGACTTTTTATTGTAGTTTTTAATGCTTTCCTCTTCTCTAACGGAGTCACATAGATTGGAAAACAATCCCCTCTGACTTTTTAATGTAGTTTTTAATGCTTTTAATGTAGTTTTCAATGCTTTCCTCTTCTCTAACAGAGTCACATAGATTGGAAAACATTTACTTCTTATAGGGTAACTCCTCACAAACATAACTTAAGCTTTTTGAACAGTAAACATAATTTCAAGTAACTTTGCAATATGCATCAATTAAAAAATATGCTGACTTTTCATAATTTTTAATGGTTTAGAACAATTCCCTAAGCCTAGCCCCTGCTCTCCTGCTGATTTGACTACTTTGCTAAGCTGGCTGACTACTGTTACTTTGTATCAGCAGCCATCTGACCTTTGCCTTCATCCTCCAAACCCCACAATTCCCTGCACACATGATTTCAATACGAAACAGAACATCACAATGCAATGCATTGTGGGTTATGTAGTTCCTGCATGCTGTCTGTAAGCTGTGGAGAAGTTGTTACAATTTGTAACATCAGTGTTTAGTCCCTCCTTCCCTGACAGGATTTCAAACGATGTAGAAAGAGAAGAACTGTTAAACAGCTGGATTTCAGCATAGAAAATGGTATTTATTCATACTTTTTGAAGAAACAGGTAACTGTGGTGGGTTTCTGCATGGGCCTCTTTATCAAATTTAGGTTTGGAAGCCAGAATTCCCCTTTAAATAAATTGCGAATACAAAAGCAGAATAATACAGAAATGACAGAATAATATGGTTGGTACAATCCATTTTAAAAAATACAACAATATAACTGTGTGCTTCTCTCTTATTAAAAAGTAAGCCAACACAATAGATACAACCAAGATAGATAAAAGATAGTGGCACTTTTTCAGTGTAGGTACAACAACAAGCCTCAGATGAACACAGCCAACTACAGACAAAATTTGTGGGAAAGCAAGTGAGAGTACACTGTCAGGTATTAAACCCCCCCCCAGTATCTGTACAGCAATGTTGTAAAAAAGTTCACACACTTGTATACCAAACAATAATTTGTGTCTGGAAATGCCCATGTATTGTCTCAATGCAGGTCATTTTAAAAAGAAAGAAAACAATTATGGTGCAGTAAATAATACATGCATGCCTGTTTGTAACTACTTGCCAAAAAAATAACATTCGATTAAAATATATTTTTGATCGATTGTTTGAAATAAAACACCAATTCTCTTATTTGAAATTCTTTTTGGGCTGTGTGAATTACTTCACTGAACCTGCATATGACCTCCATATACTTCTGCACTGAGATCATCTCTGAAAGGTTTGTCCCAATAAGGCTCCCTCTATGGGTGCCTTATTGGTACAAACCTTTTCAGAGATGCACAATCAGATTTCCTGTACAGAGAGTAGCATGGAGAGACAGGAGGAGGACAGCCTGGATTGCAACTACTGTATGTGCCTGAAGTTGCCTTTTGTAGTAGTTACAAGCAGATGTAAAAAGCCTGCATGTGTTTATTTACTGCACCATAATGTGTTACTTTGTTTTTGAGGTAAACTACATTGACACCATACATGGGCATTTCCAGACAGTCCATTGTGTATTGTCTCTGGGTCTTTTAGAGTATCTGGCCCCAGATTTAGAGGGCCTTTTTTTTAAAAAGCTAGAAGCTGCTTGACAAATCCTGTTAAAGGCATTTTATACAAAGTGGAAGAAAAGCTTATACCTGAAACCTTGTCTCTGATCTTAACACAAAAGTCGTAAGAAACCCAAGAGAAACGAATGCTAATAGGATTCATTTTTTCTCTATAACAAATGATTTTGTCTCCATCAAATCTTGTTTCTAGACAACATTTAATATTGTTACATTGGAAGGCTAATATAATGCAGATAAACTGTGCTAACAGTGTTGTTCTCAGCAGTGTAAAGAGTCTGTCCAAAGATGCAAGAATTAGCTGCAAAGGAAGCAGGTGATATTAAGGTCATACCATAATAAATGTTATACGCGGGTGGCCTTTATGCCAAAACCTTTTTTTCAATGTCTTGCTGAAAGGTTAAAAGAAAAGTAATTCAGTTCTAATGCATTCTTAATAGAAACCATAAAAATGCAAATGTTTTGCTCAGAATTAGTGGACTTTTTACAGCATGCAATATACCATGTGTTATCAAGAAGATATTGCTACATATTTAAATCTGTTCCAAATTATCTCCCAATAACATACTTTTTTTTTTGTTAAATAACTGAAGTAAGTGACTTCATTAATAAAAAGCATTATCTTTGGGCAAGGTGAATAAAATGCAGACTTCAACAGGGCTTACCTTTGCACACCTCCCAGGCATCCTCATCAGATTTTTCACCGCTGGTTCTCATCTCAAAGAAATTATATTCTTCCAGGCTCAGAAGACCATTTCCTTCTAAATCAATAATGTCAAACATGTCTGATAAAGTGGATCTGTAATAAAAGGGTTACAAAATAGGTACAGTGTATGCCTTACAGAAAAGATACAAACAAAATGCTTTAAAAAGTTAAATACATGTGCTGTGTTCCCTTGTATAGTAAAAAGATGTAATTAACTAGGTAACATCTGCATGAGTTCAAAAATTACACTGCATTCATAAATGGCCTACCAAATGCCAACTTACTGTATATTACCACATTTTAACCATATTCCAACTTTAATAGTACTACCATTAAGCAATATCCTTCATGTCAACAATTGGGCATTATCCATCACATGCATCTAGTTATATCTTCTGTAATAAACATATTAATAATGAACTTTGTATAAACAACCCCACCCCCAGTGGGAGCTTTTATTATACTTTGAGATATGGAGCAGTTTGATATATAGAGGGCTTATCTATGGACTGGAAGTTAGAAATGTATTTCATTTTCGTGCAAGACATACGTATTTCTTAATTAAAACAATATGCAATGCCAAGAGTTGGCAGGAGTAGTGTAAAGGTCATCGCTATCTCTGGATTAAAGAATCACACTTCTTGATGTGGCAGTTTGATGGAAAAAATTGGGATAGGTAGATGCCTAAAGAACACTACCTGCCTGAACACAAAATACCAGTTGTAAAGGCTGGTGAAGGGGGAATAATAGTCTGGGTTTGTTATTTGTGTTTTGAACTAGGGCCCCTGGTTCCATTTAAGGCATACCTTAAGGCTACAGCATACAATGATATCCTTGACAATTCTGTGTTCTCTACTTTGTGGCAAGAAGCTTTTCTGTTTCAGAACAATAATGCCCCCATGCACAATGCAAGGTCCATACAGAACAGAATTTCCTGAAAGTGAATGGACCTATGGGATGAACTGAAACACCAACTGCAAGCTAGAACTGATTTCCAAACATCAGTGCCCAAATTCACTAATGTTCTTGTGGCTAAATGGAAGCAAATCTCAACAATTTTGTTCTGGGAAAGCCTTCCCAGAAGGCTGCTGCAGCAGCTAAGAAAGGACCAAGTTCATACCAGTACCTTTGGTTATTGAAATGAAATGTAATAGAAAAAAAAAGTATCTAGATATTTTTGGCCATGTAGTTTACACAGAGTTGACATTAAAAAGAAAGCCAACTCCATGGGAACATCTTCTGGCTACGTCTACGAATTACACTAAACGATTATCTAGACTCTATAAGATGTTGTTAAATGGTTTACCTAGAGACAAACCTGCTTTTTGCCTAGCATGGGAAAGAGAGTTGGGGATCACTCTTACTGAACAGATATGGAACAAAATTTTTAAAATAACACACAAAGCCTCTAGAGCCTCCAGATCCGCAGAGGCCATGTACAAATTGACTACAAGGTGGCACTACACACCATCGAGACTAAGTAAGATGTATCCTTCTTCCCCAAATAAATGCGGGAGATGTAATACCGAAGAGGGCACCCATCTACATGTATGGTTGACCTGCACTAAACTAAAAACTTTTTGGAAAGATATTCTCTTAGCAATACACATAATCACAGGGCAGAAAATACTGATAGAAAACCATACTCTAATATTATTAAACGTAACCGGTGATACTTCCGTATTTGTTTTGGACTCACTTGCCTCTCATTTACTCCAAGCAGCAAAAGCCTTGATACTGGGAAAATGGAAGGATCCCCATCCCCCCACGCTAAGAGAATGGCTAGCTAGGGTGGAGGAGATAAGAAAATTAGAAGAGCTTACTTATATTTTGCATTTTGAAAACCCCAAATATTGGAGGATTTGGTCCCCTTGGTTAGCCTACACAAAGAAGTTAGGTACAGGGTAAAAGTTCGGTAACATATCCGGATTACTTTAGAAGTTTGTACTTTACTTTGGCTCCATAGCGAACAAATTAGAGCAAGAACTTGTTGTTTGTGTTTGCCTAATTCAATTCTATGATTGTACTATTATTGCTTGCATGACAATGTACCCCCCCCTCTTTCCTTCTGTACCCCCCCCCATACTTAAAACTATAAATAAAGATTATAAAAAGAGATTAAAAAGAAAGATTTGCAAACCGTGGTACAAAATATTGAAGGCACAGGGAGGCTCATTTATCAAAGGTCGAATTTCAGATTCATGTGAATGTTTTTAAATTCGAATATACTCATATTTCGACTAAGAGGTTATTTAAGAAACATTTAGAATGGCTAACATTGATCGAATGGTTCAGACCCGAAAATTTTAATCATATTTGATTCTTTTTCAATTTGTAAAAAAAAAACTTAAATGGCTCAACGGACCTCTGCCATTGACTTGTACATGAAATCTAAGGTTTTAGGTGGCAAATATTCGAATAAGAACTGTTTTCATGGTCGAGGTGTAAAATCTCACATTCATATTTACATTCGATTAGTGAGATTAAAATTCAAATGTGTACATTTTTAAACTCGAAAAATTTGAATTTGAATTAACTATTCAACCTTTGATAAATCAGCCCCCTACCAACCAACTAGCTCTGACCTATTATTGACATTTATTTGAATTGCATCAAAATGATTTACAACACTTTACGATACATGAATTACTAGCACTTGAAAACCTGCCACAGTGCAATTGTCAGCATTAATAGCAGGTGCTGGGCAACCTGCAGCACTAACCATTTAACTGAATGGGAAGTAAGATGGGGCTGTAACACTGTTGTATACTAATACAATACAAAAACCGTTCCTCATATGCGATAAACGCACTAAGGTTTTCAAAGGTGCTGTAATCCATAACAACCAATAAGATGTTTGCTATTTTAAAAATGGGCAATAATTTCTTCCTGCTCATTGGCTGCCATAGGTAATTAGTAGCAAATGCTGCATATAGTCTATGACTCAGGGGCCGATTCACTAAGGGTCGAATATCGAGGGTTAATTAACCCTCGATATTCGACTAGGAATTGAAATCCTTCGAATATCGAATTCGAAGGATTTAGCGCAGGAAATTAGATCGATCGAACGATTATTCATTTGATCGAACGATTAAATCCTTCGAATCGAACGATTCAAAGGATTTTAATATAACGATCGAAGGAATATCCTTCGATGAAAAAAACGTAGGCAAGCCTATGGGGACCTTCCCCATAGGCTAACATTGAGTTCGGTAGCTTTTAGCTGCCGAACTAGGGGTCGAATTTTTTTTTTAAAGAGACAGTACTTCGACTATCGAATGGTCGAATAGTCGAACGATTTTTAGTTTGAATCCTTCGATAGTCGTAGTCAAAGGTCGAAGTAGCCCATTCGATGGTCGAAGTAGCCCAAAAAACACTTCGAAATTCGAAGTTTTTTTAATTCGAATCTTTCACTCGAATTTAGTAAATCTGCCCCTCAGTGTTGATAACATGAAACACGTAAGGCTGTATTTATGACATAATAAACAATTGTTCCTTATCAAATGCCTGGTGGAAGATTGCCTTTACTTGAGTGCCTGCTCTACAATTTTCTGGTTTTGAACCGCTCCCTTTGCTGAAGGCTCAGGGCTGTGCACCTCTTCCCTCATTTGGTGAGTTACTTAGTTACATAGGACTACCAGCATTTCTACAAACTCTGCATATAACTACTATACTACCATAACCATACTATAACTACCATGTGTACGCT
This sequence comes from Xenopus petersii, assembly GCA_038501925.1. Taxonomy (NCBI): domain Eukaryota; kingdom Metazoa; phylum Chordata; class Amphibia; order Anura; family Pipidae; genus Xenopus; species Xenopus petersii. The sequence continues at coordinate 67,839,452 of CM076679.1, forward strand.
TTTCTGTCACTGACAGACTGGATGAAACAAAAAGTAAAACTCGGGAAAACGTAAAATCTGTAAAGAAATGAACGCAGTATACATGCGCAGAACTGCAAATAATCTGAAAACAAAAATTTCAGGCGACATAAAATCATGGCATCACTGTAAATATCCTATGCATATGTTCCTTGTTTTTACACAGCTTGTTACATGCTATTTATCCTTTCAAGGAATGGAATGTTTTCTGGTCAGCAAAACGGTCGGTTTTAGTGTCAATGTAAGCTTTTTCGAAAAACTAAACTTTATCCAGAAAAAATGTAACTGTGAATGTGACTATTACATACCTTTTTTGGTACAAGAATCTTTGTTTAAAATGATCTGCAATTATACATTTAATTCAGGTTTAGTGGGATATTAAACCTTATTAATGGATTCTTAACCAAATGAATTATGCCGAAACTTGTGTAACTTCCATATCAAGTAATGACAACTCAGAGCACTGTGATGGGGCAGGAAGGTGTATAGCGTTTAAGTTAGGGAAAACTCCACTGAAGCCCCAATCAGTTGACTAACTGAGCATGTTAATTAATGTTTATTAATTATTGGGATCTATTTACTGTGAGCAGTCACCTACAACTTTTTAGCAGTCGAATGGCTAGCGATTGGGCATGCAAGAGACAAGGCCTACAATTTTAGTTGTGCGCGTGTTCATTGGGGGCCACAGACAAATAACTTGTACAGGGCCTCAAAGTTTCTAATGGTGGTCCTACTCCATTTGTATTATTTTAATGCTCACAGTTTGCTTTTATAAATTCTTTTGTGTCTTCTAAGAATATTTTTCACACGCAGGTTTTGTTTTTGTTGTTTTTATGTCAGACATACTCAAGAAGACTTACATTACTTAAAATCGGGTGTGAGAACTAAATCTTTATTTCCATCTCTGTACACCAACCAAGCTTCTTTGATGGTTTGTTTTCTATTCTTCCTCAGTCTACACCCTGTTGTAAATGGAATAAGCCAGTAAACACTGATTCCAAGCTCCCTTTTCCATCCTGAGGTCTACAAAGAATAAGAAGTGGTAGGAAACCAACCATATTTATAATGATATAATACATTCACCGTATGAAACAGAATAAAATGTATATACTCTGCTTTCTTTAGTTTTTATCAGTGTGATCATAATATTCTCATTAATATTAATATTTCACTATATTAAACTTTTACTATTTAACATTTTCAGCCAGTCATTGTGCCAGTAAGCAGTGACTGTTTTAGGGCACAATAGAAGAGCTTTCTTAGTCTTAAACCATCAGTATGTTTTTTTTTCTCAATATTCGTCACAATGTGAGAGTTACATTCAGATTGTAGAGTCCATAAGAAATAATGTTTCTGCTAAACAAAATAGAGATCCTTGCCTCTTTGTTCCTGAGCTCTATGAAAGAAACCAGGTCTGCTCGGCCATTATTTTCCTTAAGAATAATCAGGGCAGTGTCAACTGACATCCATGGGGAAAGTTTTTCTGAAGAAAATAATAGAGTGATTAACATTCACTAAAAATAAAAAATAAACAAATAACTTAAAAAGTCTAGAGTATAGGTTTAGTAAACGTCATATTAACCTACTTGGCTATCTTACCAGCACAGAGTTACCTGTGTGTGCGCAACACAACAGCAAGATCTGGTCTTGCGCTGCCTGGAGCTAGAAAAAAGCATGCCACATAATAATTATTAGGCTACTAAAATAGATAACTTTAACCATCAACTGTCAACTGACAACCTGTGGATACCAAGGGGCAAATTCACTAAGATCCGAAGTTGCGCCAGCGACAGCTTTGCGCACTTAGCCAGGCGTAGTTTCGACAGTGCTATGCAAATTCACTAAAATGCGAAGTTGCACTCAGGAAGGCGAACGGTAGCGAAGCCGTTACTTCGCCAGGCAAAGCGAATATACGCTAGCGATACCTAATTTGCATACGGCGCAAAGTTAAAGTACAATGGACGTATATGTTGCAGCAACTACTTTACACTACACAAGCCCAGGAAACCTTTAAAGAATGAAATGAAGTTGTTCTATAGCCCTACCCACTGTATCGTTGAGTTGCCATATGTTAGGAAATGTAGGGGGGAAGGAGGGTACCCCCCAAAAAAAATTCAATCTTTTTCAAGTTTATCACCCTTAAAAAAAGTATAAGACGCCAGCGTTTTTTGGGACTTCAACTTTTCAAACTTTTTTTGGGACTTCAGCTTTTTTTGAAGCAAGCCCTATCTACTCTATTGCACTTCGCCTGGTCTGAAGTGGCAAAGGCAAGTCTGGCGCAGAAGGTAACGTTCAGTAAAATGCGCAAGTTAGTGAATTAGCGTAGTTACGTCCCTTCGCCATAGCGCAACTTCGTCTGGCATAAGGGTGCTAAGTAGTGCTAGAGTAGGTCCACTTCACTAGCGAATTTATGCCAGCACCCGTTAGCGCTAGTGTTAGCCGCTTCGTGCTTTAGTGAATTTGCCCCCAAGCCTAGTGTAACCCTTGCCAGGAGCATAGCTGCACTGCATCCATGCAAAACTGCATTTTTAAGTGTGGTTGACCCTGAGAAGACTGAGAAGTCCTGTGTGTAGCAGGTCTGTGGCTTTTGTAAAAAAAGAACAAAATAATCTGGCCTTGGCATGATTATTAATACCGTAATGGAAAACTTTAAAGAACAAATTGAGAAGGCAATTTTTTAATTAGGACTTTCAATATTTTTAATAATAATTACATTTAATCTTAAAAACAGCATATCATTCATTGCACATGGCATGGCATTGTACAGATTAAATAAAGCAGAGGATTGAGTTTTTCCTCAAAAAGGAAGCTTGGAAAATGTTTATATATACAGTATATATATATATATATATGATGCCATGCAATATGCCATATGACACCATGCAACAATAAAGATACATTAAAGGACATTTAAAGGAAAACTATACCCCCCAAACAACGTAGGTCTCTATTAAAAGATACTGAGTAAAACAGCTCATGTGTAAAACCCTGCTTCATGTAAATGAACCATTATCATAATAATATACTTTTTTAGTAGTATGTGCCATTGGGTAATCATAAATAGAAAATTGCCATTTTAAAAAATAAGGGCCGCCCCCTGAGATCGTAAGATTCACTGTGCACACATACAAACCACATTTAAGGTCACATGAGCCAATTAACAGACAGAGTTCTGCCTTTTGCTTCCTCACTTCTTCCTGTTACAGTTAGTGTTGTAGTATTTCTGGTCAGGTGATCTCTGAGGCAGCACAGATAGAGTCATGAAATGGTGGTTCAAGGCAAGAGATGTAAAAGGGCAATATTTATGTAAATATATATTCCAGTTTGATAAGATTCTTTAATATGTCATTCAATTTGATATAAACTATCTGTTGCTTAAGTAGTCATTTTGGGGGTATAGTTTTCCTTTAATTCCAGTAAAGAAGCACTCTCTTTCATTTTCATTGAATGCCTGTGTGTCAGCAAGTGGTAAACAACAGAGGAAAAATCTCATTAGTTTTCTGACCTAATAAATGTCTTTTTTTGCTTTTTAGGTCCTGCTGAGTGCTGTACTCTTTTTCTCTTTCCAGCTCATCTCATATAAATAGGAAATAGGCAACACAATGGTACAGTAGTTAGCACTGGTATATTCACCTCATGTCTGTGTGTGTTCACCTTTCAAAGTTACTTGCCCTTTATGCAGGAAAGTCAAATAAACAAGATCATTTTACCTTACAGAAGCAAATATGTAATGAAATAAAGTACATCTATAGTTTTTAATGTACTGTGTTAAAAAAAAAAACACAAAGTGCAACAATAACTCAGTCTGTAAAAGGTTACATATAAGTATATAACTGCTCATTTGTGCAAGTGCACACCATGGAGTTGTGGAGCACAGTTTAGACAGGCACAAGCCAGCCCTTTCCTTACTTCCTACCACAGGGCAAGAGTACAGGACCCTCATTTTGGCCAGCTTCTGCTCCCTTTGCCTGAATAAAACAAAAGTTAGGGGAAGGGTAGGCAAGTGAGATGCATTCTTGTCTCTGCTTGTCTGTCCCTCATGAACAGAGTGCTCAGGCGGGTATCTGCACTCAGAAATGAAGCATTTTGCCGCAATTTGAAGAGTGTAAAAGGCAGCGTACAAAGCACCAAAAAAAATCACATTGCACCCCTTTTTTTGCTTCCACTCAGTAAAGGAGCCCTATAAACATAAATATGTACAAATTGTGTGAAGACATGATATCTAAGCATAGAAACATTAGTTTAATATACAGTTCATAAAACTAAGCACTAGAGGGCAGAACATACAATGCTTTAAAATAATACAAAGACTCTTGGTGACACCAAGTGCTTGAGAAATATTGCCATGCATTATGCTAAAATAATTATGCTCCATTTTTCAAGCTGATGATTTTGTTGCTTAGTTTGGCCATGCAATGACTATGTTTCATACTTAAAGAATAAGGAGAAACAAAAGTCTGCTAATATATTCCTACAGTTTTTTCAATTTGGGCTGCTGTGTGAACAAAGAAAATGCCGTTAGCTGCTCTACGACACTGGAGACTTGAGAGTCTTTGATGCTGGAGAAAATCCCTTAGCATTACCTATTCACATTCACAGCTCACACTAGAATCCCTCCCTTTGCTTTTACCTGATTGGGGGTTAAAAATAAGTTGGGAATTAACTTGGAATCAAGAGTGAAGCACTTATAAATCTTTGAGAAAAATACAGGTATGGAATCTGAATGTGATCAGAATGCTCGGGATCTGTGGTTTTTCGAATAAGGGATGTTTCTGTAATTTGCATTTCCATACCTTAAAGGAACAGTAACACCAAAAAATGTAAGTATTTTAAAGTAATGAATATATCATGTATTGTTGCCCTACACTGGTAAGACTGATGTGTTTGCTTCAGAAACACTACTATACTTCATATAAACAAGCTGCTGTGGAGCAATGGCGGAAATTGAAAAACGGCTATATGGCACAGGATAACTAATGGATTACAAATAACACCATAAGACAGACAGAGCTTATTTGATATCTGCTGTGTAACCTGAGCCTTTTCTCATTTGAATGGCTGCCCCATTGCTACACAGCAGCTTATTTATATAAACAATAGTAGTGTTTCTTAAGCAAACACACCAGTTTTACCAGTGCAGGGTAACACTGCAATATTTTCATTACTTTAAAAAATTTTATTTTTTGATGCTACTGTTCCTTTAAGTCTACTAAACATCATTTCAAGGAAAACTTTACCCCCAAAATGAATATTTAAGCAACAGATTTGTTGTTGGGTGCAATTACTAGTAAACTACTGTTTTATTATTAAAAATGGCCTTCCTGTAATCTGGAGCTTTCTGGATAACAGATCCCATACCTGTACTGCATATTGATCAGCATCAGCTAGATTTGTGTGAAAATGCATACCTTCCACTTTACTGAGGTTGAAAGATTTGATTGTAAGATAAACTGTAGACCTTTCAGAAATGTGTAATTTGTAATGATGGCTTAATATATCACTATTTTCCTCCAGAAAAAAACATCCTTTGGTTGATGTGGCATGCCAGTCCTGAAAAATAACACAAACTTTAAAGGAGACCCAAAGGGTGGATCCAATATTCCGACCTTTTTCCTATTAGTGCATTAGTTCTGTTATGTAAAAGAAAGGGGTAACTGCTGTATCATTTTATGCTAAAATGCAAGCCCTGAAAATAACATAAAAACCTTTATTCTTTAGAGGAGAAAAATTTTAACTGATTTGAAATGATAAAAGCGCTAGTGCATAATTTAATATTTGCAACAGCAAATAATGCAAACAAAATAACCGAAAGATTTAAAGGACAAGGAAAGGCAAAAAAAAAAATCCCATTTTTACTTTCTTTAATGAAAAAGAAATCTATCTCCAATATACTTTAATTAAAAAATGTGTACCGTTTTTATAAGAAACCTGACTGTATGCAATGAAATTCTCCCTTCATTAAGCACTGCGTATCTTGACAGCGCTATATAAATAAATGATGATGATGATGATGATGATTTACTGCTGTGGATAGGAATTGTCAGACGTCCCTAACTGCTGAGCAGGGAAAGAATCATACTTATGAACAGCAGGGGGAGCTCCCGCCTTACTTCCCAGCCATGCAGAACTCAAGCAGCTTTGTTTAAGACAATCCCTAAGCAGCCCAGACCACACTGAGCATGTGCAGGGTCAGGCAAAGATGTTTAACAAAGTTACAAGATGACAGCCCCCTGTGGCCAACTTTGAAAGCATAAATCATTTGTTTAATTAGGCTTTGTGGTGTAGTAAGTTCATGCTTATGTTTAGTATACAAAATACAGCATTTCTAGCCTTCTTCTATTTTAGACTTTCCTTGTCCTTTAAGGGCCCTCCAACTAAATGCTTACTATATAAAAGTTTGGGGAACGTGGAAAACAGAAGGAGACTGGAGAAAATTAGCATACTGTTTTAGGAAAATCCTTGCACAGCTTTCAAATGCTACCTGAAGACCCACCTGGTGGATTGATTCAGACATCAGTTTATAACAAATCACCAATTGTTGAATATTCCTTATGTTTCAAATGTACCCTAACCCTTTAGATTGTAAGTGAGTAGGGGCTCTATTTTGTACTCTGTAACCCTTATATACCAGAGTCAAATAAACATTTATGTGGCTCTCCCAGGAGCTGATATAATGTCCAAAAAGCCAGTATACTTTGTTATATAAAACGTATGTATGACCAGCCACGGTTATCTATATGTATAAATCAGAATCATCGCCTAAAAGAATAATAAAAGAAGGACTTAGACTGGGATTTGGTGGGATCGCTTCATACCATACTCACAGGCAACCTTATCCCGACTCATGCACGCCCACCTGCACCCAGAAACTCAAACAGATTCTGCAACTTCTCCCTAACACAGTTCACCCCCATATCATCATGGGAATGTTGAGCCTTATGCTAGCAAGAAAACAAATTACCTTTTCATAACCTTAAGCCTACCTCACATTGGGTTGCAGCCTCATTTTTCGCCATGCGTAATCATTCCCTGCAACCTCCAATTGTGTTGAATGTTATATAAATGAAAGGTTTAGCACTAACACTTTTCAGAGGAATGTAGGCACTAGAGAGGCTTCATCCTGCAGTCACTTGAAAATCAAAAAGTGCTGGCACTTTCTGATGCATCCACTTTAACAGAATGATAAGGGCAATGATGGTGCCTCGCTCAAAAACATGGTGCAGAAAAAGCCAGAAATCTACCCTATGTTATTTTAATGTTTGAAGTACAACATAGTCCAAGGTGATTTTTCCATGCATTCCATTACTAGTAATAAAATGAAGGGAACAAAACACTAAAGTAAACAAAATCTCCCTGGTAAACACTTTGCAGTTTGCAATGAGTTCTAACAAATAGCTGCTTTTGGAAAAAAAACCCAATGTGAGTAAAAAAATGTAATTCGCAACCAATTCATGATTTAAAGGACACAGGGGCAAAAAGAAACCAGGCGTTGTTATTGAAGCAAGAACAAATCCCTCGAGAGCAGTGATTTCAGCATTTTCAGCTATAGTAATAGAATAATTTGATTTGGCACAAGGAAATCTCCTGGTACTCATTTAAGGGTGGTCTGGCAGTTTGCACTTTATGTGCTCGATGTCTAAAGCAATTATTTTCAGTTCAACAAAGAAAAAGTGCCTAGTAAACTGAAAGTAAAGAAAAGAAAAACAAAAGAACAACGATCAATAATAACACTCTACAAATATTGACTCTGGGAAGGGACTTTGATGTGTCCCCCACAGGAGAAGGTATGGAAGTGATTTATCAAAGTAACTAAAATCAAGTTCTAAATGAAAATCAATACAGATTTAAGAGAGGGGGGGAACCAAAACTGTTTATCTAGGTTCCATGTGCTGTATATTAATTTGCATCATGTTTGTTGTTTCTGCAGTTACTTATAAATGGACACAAGTGTGCACATCATGCTATATTAATTGCAGCATTATATTTAATACAGTTAATGTAATAATAATTGTTTCAGTTGCTTTACAAACCCTGTTTGCCATTTCTGTTCACAGGAATACATGCCTATCAATCAAATCACACTTTAATGGTGCATGTGCCTCCCCCTTTTCTTAAAACCACTTTGAATAAACTAACCTGCAATTTTTTGTATTTAACAATAAATTAACTGGAAAAAAATATGTAATCGCCAAAAAAAATCTGAATCGTATCATGATATCTTTCAATTGTAAATCATGAAAAATTTGAGTTTTTTTCCCCTGCAGCAGAACAGAAAGCAGCCAAAATAGAAAGCATAAGAGAGCATGATTACAAAAGAGGTATACTAAAGAAACAGGAGGATATGTTAAGAGTAGGGGTGCATAACAGATTAAAAGCAAATTCATCTGAAGAAAGAGAAGAAAGATGAAAAATAAGAGGGCAGATGAGAGAGAACTGTGTCAATGTAATGATAAAATAGCAACACTTATGGGATAGGGCAGTGCTGTCCAACTGGAGACCCACGGGCCGTGACCCCCTGCTCCTTTGTGTGGCCCCCACATGAAAGTCTGCCTGCTGTGTCTGCTTACCATGTGTAAAATTAAAAAGGTATTACTAGAGATTAACTGGCCCCTGCATTGTTTACACCTCAAATTCAGACTGTAATCCCTTGTATTGTTAAAATGTAATCCCTCTGCATTGCTCACACTTGTAACACCTCTAACACTTGTAACACCTCTATTGTTCACTCCCTAAATCCCTGTACTGTACTGTTCACACCTGACTCAGATCGGAGACCCAGACTGAAACTGCCCACATTGTTCACCTGTTCATACAAACTGCTAGAGGGACACCAACACTGTCACATCTTAGAGTGGTCCTGATAGGTTTCCCTGTCTCCTGCTCTGTTCTTCCTTCCCTATGCTCCCTGTGTGTGCCATGTTCTGCCTGCCCTATGCTCCCTGTGTGTGCCATAATCTGCCTGCCCTATGCTCCCTGTGTGTGCCATAATCTGCCTGCCCTATGATCCTTTTGTGTGCCATACTCTGCCTGCCCTATGCCTCCTGTGTGTGCCATACTCTGCCTGCCCTATGCCCCTTGTGTGTGCCATACTCTGCCTGCCCTATGCCTCCTGTGTGTGCCATACTCTGCCTGCCCTATGCCCCTTGTGTGTGCCATACTCTGCCTGCCCTATGCCTCCTGTGTGTGCCATACTCTGCCTGCCCTATGCCCCTTGTGTGTGCCATACTCTGCCTTCCCTATGCTCCCTGTGTGTGCCATGCTCTGCCTGCCCTATGATCCTTGGGTGTGCCATACTCTGCCTGTGTATGTGTGCCCTGCTGTGCCTGTGGAACATAGCCTGGTAGGGGTTTGTTCTGGGGGTTTGTTAGCATTTGACAATTGTTGTTAGGGGCCCCTAAGGCATGTAATCATGTGCTGGGTTGGTTGCTGTTTTATCCACAGGGGAGGATGAGGCATATGGATTTAAGGGTATGTATTAATATGACAACTTTTTTCACATATGAGTGATATCCCGCAGTTTGCACCAACCATTTGGTTTTCATAGTGGGTGTGGTTTAAAGTGGGTGTGGTTTAAACAGGGAGTGGTTAACACTGGCTTCCATTATCAGCCCTCTACTATGTAGGCTAGAAAAATTCCGGTCCTCTGTACTACAGCACTGGAATAGGGCATAACCTGAAAATGGTGAACTTTGTGTTGCCTCACAATTATATTATATATTAATGGCCAAGGATTCCAAATAGGGATGCACCGAATCCAGGATTCGGTTCGGGATCCGGTCTTTTTCAGCAGGATTCGGATTCGGATGAATCCTTCTGCCAGGCCGAACCGAATCCGAATCCTAATTTGCATATGCAAATTATGGCCAGGGAGGGAAATTGTGTGACTTTATGTCACAAAACAAGGAAGTAAAAAGTTTTTCCCCTTCCCATCCCTTATGCAAATTAGGATTCGGGAGTTCGGCCAAATCCAAAATAGTGGATTCGGTGCATCCCAAATTCCAAATTCCTATTGAATATTTCCACAAGATATGTATCTCAAAATATGACATACATATAAAGAAAAGTTTCAGTTTATATGCCCAAATAGCAAAGGTTTACTTACATCACAGTAAACATTTATTTTTAACAATGAACTCCAAAATGTTACATTAAGAGGGTTCAAAATCAGAAAAGTTCTCACTATTTTCTGAAAACTACTGACCAAATCCGCACTGTCTTTCCCACCATATTTATCAATACTTTTTACTGAAAATCTCTCTTTTCAGATTTGAAAAACCACAAAATCTTGTCAACTGGAGATCTACCATTGAGTACTTTTTTATTCGGACTTTAACAGCATCAGAGTTTAATAAAGAACGAAAAATTAAAAACTATTTTTCTACCAAAAAATTATGTTAATCCCCTTTAAAAGTTCGACTAGAAAAAAATTGGACTTTAATAAATAACTCCCTAAAAGTTTTGAGGCTCAACCAATAAAAACTCAAATATGAATTTAATGAAAACAAATGCACCTTCCATAATCTCTGTCCCACATCTGTCTACATCATGTAAGAATTTACATTATGTTTGAATCCTAAAACACGTACTGCACGCAAGCTGCAGAAAAAGATATGATATCTGATCACACATTTTAGCCCTCCAGAGGCCGATCTTGATCTTTTTAATATTAAGCTCAATCTAAGAATATACAAAGCCTTAATAAACAGTATACCTCTATGTTGTATGTGCAATAGATTTGCTTTTTTACAAAAAATGCATTTTTGTTTACTTATAGAGATGGCCGAGCACTCATATGCCTATTTAGGAATCTACACTACTTTAAATTTTAAGTGGTGTGTGAGAACATTAAAGGGGTTATTTATCAAAATCCGATTTTTTCAGATTTTTTAAAATGAAAAAAGTCAGACCAAACTGGAATCCACAATGTGACCATATTCATTATTAAAGAAAGCACAATTTAATCTATATATGATGTATGCAGCCCATTGTTATGGCAACTAGACTCAATTCACCAGGGACAGGGCTTTAAGAGGCAACTAGGAGATGACGTCCGTGCGCCCTGATGAAGCCAATAATGGTAAAACGCGCATAGGTGATGGAGTGGAGGTTGTTGTGATCGAAATTTGTAATGGTGGCTTTCTGCAACACACAAACAGCAAGGAGAATTTGGGAAACTTCAACTAGTGAGACAGCTGAGATATTTACGCTACTCATAGCGCTCCAAGGATTGGTAATGTATGCGATGATGTTGCTGTAAATTGTTTACTAATAAGCACGGATTGCCTGGTTTAAACTGCATTTTCGGAAGTACCTAGCCTAAACAATGCAACCGTAAACTGAATTATTTATTTAAATACTTCAAGTGATTCTTTTTTTACCAAGAACATCCTGTGGGGAGACATTATTTGTAGTGATGCTGCTATAATAGATTGGTAACAACACTGCAAAAATCTGGGCGTTCAAATCTCAGCAATGATTTTGTTGTGGAAAGTGCTATTGGTCGGTGTGACTGTGATTCGTCAGATTTCCCCTAACTGTATAAAAAGAACAATGCTTCATGTTGTGGATGGTAATTTATGCTCACTTTATGGAAGTCAGGCTAATCAAGTTATATTAAGTCCGTGAATGGAAGAATATTAATTGCCAACTGAATAATATGCTCACAAAATGTTTTTAACAGTTTAAAAATCATGAAGCAGTAATTTGAATGAACTAAGTCTATTATTCACATGAATTGGTGTATGGGCTTACTATTCTATGAATTTATTTATTGAATATTTATTATGATCAAATTTGGATTGGTGTTGATAACATGAAATTAACTGTTGTATTATATTATGAATTGGTTTGATTGACGATTGATTTAGGAGACCTCAAGAAAATAAAAATTAATTGATTGGGAATGAATCAACCCTGTGAGATTTATGAGACACTTTTTTGTGTGGTAAATCTTACTAAAAACAAAAATACTACCGTAATTAATATCCCACTTGGATATAGAAATATTTTTTGTGTGTATTTACCTGCAAAATCATGGAAAATTAAAGACAAAAAAACCCTCCACGATAGATTGAAAAAAAACAAAAAAAAACTTCCGCTTACTTTTAAATTATGAGGCTCAGTGAGTTTAGCAGTTCTGGTACCAGGTGTACCCATATTAATTACTGTAGACATTGTAGCTGTGTAGCTACGAGCTGAAGAGGGCCTAGAAGATTTCTTTTCAGCTGAAACATTTAGCATAAAAACTTGTTAAGCCTTACATTAATAAAACATAATATGGCTTGGAAGAATTCATTACAAAAACAACTAGTAAATAAACAAACTACGTTGGTTAAAAATGAAATATTGCAAGCATGGCATCACCAGATACAATATCATTAGAGGGAAGTAAAGCCAGTTTCCCTAAGTAAGACATTAAATCCTGCATCTCTAATGACTTTCAACAATATTATATTAAACACATATACTGCTCAGGTATATAGAGGTCCACTCCTTTCACTATGTTATAGTGAAAGGAGTTATTGTACTTTATCATATAGCTCAGTAATAATGTTGGTCCAGGCAGTAAATTATCTTCTTTTTTTTAGAAACTGTTTTTTAGAGCACTATTATAAAGCAGAACATACTGACCAGAAAGATGTAACAATTGCATTATCTATACCTTATTGCAGTCAAGCTTGCCACTGCCGTTTACTTCAGCTAATCGAAACACAGAGTTGACTTCCTCTTGAGACATCTTCTCACCTTTCTGGAAAGTATGAATGATAGGTTTTAGATTTTCATGCAATAAAAAATGAAGGAAAACATTTATTTATCTCCAAAGAATGGACAAAACGCATCATTTATTCATGCTGTGAAATTGAACGGACACCAGCTTCTGCCATATGTCAGAAAATAAACCATATGTGGTCACAGAACATTGTCTCAAGTAAATAGCACACTCCATAAAATGAATTAATGTTTCTACACACACTCCCTTCAAGTGTACGTTTACATTTACTAAAAATGTATAGTTCTTTACAATATGAGTTGGCTAGGTTTTATTATTGTCGTACGATGGAGTTCTGTTAAAATACACAGGTATGGGATCTAACATCTGGAGACTGTGGGACTTTTAGGATACAGGACTATATGTAAAATATAGCGCTATGGCTTAAGGCAAACATTACAGGATGTAGTCGTACAGGATCCATTTTCCAGAAATCCATTATGCAGAAAGCTCCAAATTACGGGAAGGCCTTCTTCCACAGGCTCCATTTTATTCAAATAATCCAAATTTGTAAAAATGATTTACTTTTTCTTTTTAATAATAAAACAGTATCTTGAACTTGATTCAGACTAAGGTATAATTAATCCTTAATGGAAGCAAAACCAGCCTATTGGGTTTATTTAATGCTTACGTGATTTTCTAGTATGAAGATCCGAATTACTGATAGATCCACTATCCAGAAAACCCTTTTTATCCAAATATTTTATCCAAATACTCTAATTATTTCAAAAAGATTCCTTTTTCTCTGTAGTAGTAAAAATAACATACCTTGTAAAGGACCTCCCTTTACAAAAAAGCTGATAAACGTGTTTCATGTGGCTTTATAGGTATGGTTTGGTTATGTTTTTAAAAATAGTTTTTAATAGTAAAATAAATGAGAAACCCCTTTAAGTGACTCTTTATGGTTTGTCTGAGGGTAGGGGTATCTATAAAGCTGTAAATGTTATGTTATATTCTGAGAAAGTGCCAAGAAATGGGGCATAAAATGTGTCAGTAGTTGTTTATTTGCACTGAGCCAATGCTGACAGCTGGTAATGTATTTATATAAATAAAGGAAATTAAGATTTTAATATAATCCTGGAGAGAATTTAATTTCAGATCTCTATGGATAATGGCTTTCTGGATAACAGATCCCATACCTCCATTACGTTTTACTGATAACACAACAGCTTAAATAATATACCATTATACATACTGTGGAAAGGAGTTTGTAGCAGGTTTCTCCTTTTTTAGGATGGCACAGAAATCATCAAAATGTAACTCTTTGGTCCTTGGCGTCCAATACTTGTTGAGTACTCTGTTGGATGGATTTCGAGTTTGCTGGAGCACTGTAAAACACAATATTAAAAGTATTAACAATTAAACACTTTCTAGTACAAGATGACATTGTTATACTGACAAATTATAAGATACACACAAGATATTGTAATGTGGGAATGGAAGCTCTTGAAGTTATATAAGCACTCCACGGGCTGTATTTATGCAAAAAACGTGTAAAATATTAAAATAGCTAGTTTATTTATAAGGTTCTGTTATTGTCCTTATACATGAATCAAAGTCAAGCTTGCAAGTACTAAATTTAAGTGGCATATTTATAAATGTATATGAATATATAAGAGCCATGATATAGTCATATAATGACTGTGTGTTATTAAAATATAATGTACCCCACTGTAAAATATGAATATATGAGAGAACAATCTCAAATTCCTATAACTAATATAGAAATGCTTGACCGGTAGCCTCGTGCCTTTATATGGTCATATATACCATAAGGGTATATTGTCCTCTATATAGTATATTTAATGACAGACTAAAACAGAAAATATGCCATTATTATACACCAGCTCAGGCTATGCAGCCTATGGGACTAAAGTGTTTTAAAATGCTGTGTAAAAAGCATTGGCACTTTTTGTAAGAGGTCACAAGTTTATACAGTCTAAACATTTGCATACAATCATTACAGAGTGTATTTCAACAGAATTTATTTAATCTGCCTTTATGATTGTTACAGAACAATATTTACCAGTATATCTAGGGCAACTGCTGACAAGAGGTGGCATGTCAAATATTGTCATTCCAGGAAATAAGCTTCAGTAACAGTATATATAGTACTGCTCAGTTATAAAAGTGCCTCATTATACTCTGGCCTGTTCCAACTGTTGTTTTTTTGTTTTTTTTGATTGCTCAGATTTGAATGGTTTAATTATTAAATATTAAACAGTATAAAATATTGTGTATTATATTCCAAAGGTTAGTCAATGTATATCTAGAGTAGGGATGCATCAAATCCAGGATTTGGTTCGTGATTCGGCCAGGATTCTGCCTTTTTTAGCAGGATTCGGATTTGGCCAAATCCTTCTGCCCGGCTGAACCGAATCCTAATTTGCATATGCAAATTAGGGACAGGGAGGGAAATTGCGCGACTTTTTGTCACAAAACATGGAAGTAAAAAAGATTTTCCCCTTCCCACTCCTAATTTGCATAGATTCAGATTCAGTTCGGTATTCGGCCTAATCTTTCGCAAAGGATATAATGGATTCGGTGCATCCCTAATCTAGAGAAATATATCTAAGAAATTCCAAAATTAATGTCAACTCCCACTCTCTATTTAACCCTCCATATGTTTCTATTGTTTTTAATTGATACATCCAATTAGCTTCCATCTTGAAGAGTGTTTTTAATTGATATATCCAATCCAATGTCATTACTGATTGGGTTATATTTCAGCTGAATAGCGCTAAGCCCAAAAATGTAGCTTTTAAGGGGGTTATTAACTAAAACTTGACTTTTTCTTACTAACCTTCAAACAAACTCACAAACCTGATTCCTCGTAACTTACCAATAAATCAGAACGAAAAAAGTCACTACAAAATCGTGCTTTAAATCGAATTGAGCAACTTTTTCAATTTGACGGCAGAAAATGCAACTTTAGGCATTATCGAACGAAAACCAACCTGAAACCCTCGAAAATCATGAAGGCAATAAACATCTTCAAATTTTTAAAGGGACCATCTGCTATTGACTTTTACATGATTTCAACAGGTTTCCAGTGGAGTATTTTCAGATTGTTAGCAGCTTTGGAACATAATAAATCTTGAAACATTCAAGTTATTTTTCTCCCTAAGAAAAAAAATTGAAGTTTAACAAACAGGCCCCTAAGTCTTTCCTTTACAGTGCAAAATATTATATTCTACATAGCAGGTTAATGTTTTTATGAGCTAAATTCAGGGATGGTATTTTGCATGTACAAGCTCACAGTGCTTCAACCTAAATCTTGAATTTTGTGTTTTGCAAATTGTCACAGAGCTCCTCTAAGGCCAAGGAGTATTAATTGACTCAGTTAACTATGGGAAATATTTAGAATTCTAAATGCCTGTTTCCATGACCTTGACACCAGGGCTAATGTAATAGTTGGTCAATTGCTTAAGTGGCTCATGGACAGAGATGAAAGCCATAACCCTCGGAAAGGAGAAAACATTTGTTCTCCCCAATACTATTTTTGAATCTGGATTATAAGAAATCTGCCATTAGCAAGGAGCAAAGAAAAATCTTTTGCCATAATGTCGAAAGCCTTCATTAGGCTAAGCACATCTGCTGAATGTGACTGCCTGTTAAACCAGCCATGGTGTAATTAGGGTATCAGGACTGAAAAATCCAACATGTCATCAGGATTTATTTCTCTATCAACATAGCAGAACTCTTTAACAATATCAGTGCTGCAGACTTGCAAGGCTAGTTGAATGAAAAGCTGCAGAAATTCATTGCAAGCAGTCAGAGGCAGTGTTAAGGTGGTATTTTTATTGGTTGTTCATAATATGTAATATTTAAAACATTAAAAGAAATTGTCTCAAGAAAGAAATAAATAAAGAAATAGATTACTAATGATTTACAGAGTTGCAAAAAAATAGTGGCTTCAGAGACTGCAGCCATCTAAAATCTGAATGCCTAAACAATCATGCCTGGTATTAGATAGAAGGAAAAAGGCTTAGGTCCGCTTTAAATAATAATATAGACTGCATTGGTTCATTTTTACTCTACAATATGAACATTTAGGGGCAGATTTATCAGGGGTCAAATAGTAAATTCAAATTCAAAAATGTCAAACTTCATACATTTGAATTTTATTCCCCTTATTCGAATGTAAATTACGAAAGTGAGATTTATCAAACCTCAACCATGGAAACAGTCCTAATTCGGATATTCGCCACCTAAAACCTGCCAAGTTCATGTTCAATGACAGAGGTCCGTTTAGCTATTTGGAGATATTAATAGCCTTTCTGACATTCGAGGTTTTGCTTTCAGAGAGGAACTTGATTCATATGAATTGAGAGATATTAGGGCTGAACTACATGACGCGCTTACATTCGACACGTCACCATGCCATGACACGCAAGGCGTGCAGTGTTTTCATCCGACAGTCGGATATATGTAGTTTGTACCCGCGATTTTACATTAAGGGGCACATTTACTAAGGGTTGAATATCGAGGATTAATTAACCCTCAATATTCGACCCTCAAAGTAAAATCCTTCGAATTCGAATATCGAAGGATTTACCGCAAATACTTTGATTGATTGAACTAACGATTTGAAGGATTTTAATCCATCGATCGAAGGATTTTCCTTTGATCAAAAAAATCTTAGAAAACTTATGGGGAAGGTCCCCATAGGCTAACATTGTAGCTCGGTAGGTTTAAAGTGGCGAAGTAGATAGTCAAAGTTTTTTTTAAAGAGACAGTACTTCGACTATCGAATGGTCGAACAGTCTAACGATTTTTACTTCGAATCGTTCGAGTCGTAGTCGAAGTAGCCTATTCGATGGTCAAAGTACCCAAAAAAAAACTTTGAATCCTTCACTCGAGCTTAGTAAATGTACCCCTTTAAGTGCCATTATCTTCTGCACATCCAACACGTCGCCATTCATGTGGGATGGCTTGCTCTTCTTCAGGTGAGTGAGGCTTTACATTGGCTTCAAGGTAGTTTATAACAAAGAAAATATAAGTGGAATTAAACAAGGCTTTGAATTGTAAGCTGGCCTATGCACTTATGGGTCAGCTAATACCCCATAAACATATGGATGGGCGCCATCAGTTATACTTGCTTGTCTTTTTTGTGAATCACTCCTCTTTCAACTTCAGGTGTGGAATCGCTCGTCTTCAGGTGATGTGAAGCTTTACCTTGGTACCAGGAGGAGGTGGGTTAAAATAAAGGAAAATAAAAGTGGGGGCTAAAAAGGGTTTGAATTGTAAGCTGCATGGTGCTGGAGCGACAGGGTAGTTGTACTTTGTGTATTTGTTACTATGGTTTTATGTTTTATAGTATGCAAATACTGATGATAGTATAAATTACCTAATCGCAGCTGATCTTTGTTTGTAATGTTGTCCAGACTGCTTTTAAAGACAGTAAGATAGGCAGCACGGCTAGCTGAGTAGAAGATTTCTTCCTCACTCTGCTGTGGTTTCTGAGACTCTTGACGTTCACTGGCTGCATATCTTTGACTTAGTAAAGATGAGTTACGTCCAGAGTTGTTTGCCATCCTACATAAAAACAAGAGTATATATACATAAACTGGGTTCAATATACATGTGTGTGTTCTGGTAACAAACAAGCCCTAGTTGAAAGCGTGTTATTTGAAAGCATTGTCTTCTCATTATAACAACAGTACTATAAAGTGGTGTTTGGAAATAATATATACTCCTGATAAAGCTTAAAATTCAGCTTGACTGCAGTTTTTTCTATTGACCGTTGAAGGAATTATGTTATTGATCATAGCTTTTGTTTTAGTCTTTAATACCACAAAGCAGGCATACCTTCTAGAGGTATGTGTGAAGGCCATTCAGTGTTAATTACAATAAAAAATACCCAGGATCAATGCATGCAATGTGTTTTACATGTAGCATTCCAATTAATGCAAAGGAGCAGGTATTGTCAGGTGCTTTATCTCCTACAGGAGGGGAGATTTCCCACTGGGCAATGAAGCACCCCATGTGACAAGGCCATAATAGTGAAATGTGTTGATAAATGCTCTTCCCCTTTGCAAAAGGCATACATGGGTTTACAGAATATTTAAAGTTTATGCCATAAACAAGTACATATACCTACTTGCTATCATGAAAACAGGGGTGTAAATGGGGAAGACATTTAAATGGGGAATTGATATGAAAACAAGGTTAACGTTTCGCAAAAGAAAAATGCTGTGACATGTAGGCAAAGGAGAACTTTTTTTTAAGGGGTGATCAAATCCTATGATTTAAACCTCCATACACAATGCAATGAAGTGAAGCACAAGTAGACACTGATAGGCCTATTATTCATGTTGTGTAAAACATTACCAGTGGTTTTGCCTATACCAACCAATCAAATCTTTGCTTTTGTTCTCTAACTTGTAGGCGACTGCTGATTGCTTACTATGGGCTACATCATCGGTGATGTTTTACACAGCATGATAAATAGGCCTATGAATATAAATACCTTTCTGGCCATCAACATGACACTAAGAAAAGAATGGGAGTCAAAATTGATGCTTTGTTTTATCCAGAATTTGAGTTATGGTTTATGGTTTCATAAAAAACAGCAGCAAATTTTACTTAACCTATGTTCATTTCAAAATTTTCTATAAAACTAATCTGTAAAAATTGAGTATATTCTAAATGACGTAACAGTTGACATGCTAATGCACCGATGTACAGACCCCCACATTGATTTTACATCTCATTTGTGGACATTTTAGTTTCTGAATCATGGCAGTGTCCGTACTACCAAATCAGGGGTACTGTACATTAGATTTATATATCTAGTGCTCATTTTTATGTTAACAGATTTTAGTAGACTTCACTCCCATAAGTATTGCTTAGTAGACTTTCACTCAGATGTTGTGCATGGAGAACTCCTTGAGTGCATTCTTTCTGTGTTTAATCACTGCCAGAAAGTCTACAGAACTATGTGGGAAATGCTAACATATATTAATAGAACATTATGGTCATTTATCTGCTATCATTTACAATCTGTAAGTTCAAGACAGAAGACTTTTGCATTTAGAGGTCTATGTATCTCTGACACTGAAAAGGTTAGATATTCCAAGGATGACAGTTGGAGTGCTGCAGGAGGGGGGAGTCATTAATTTTCTCTGTGTTGTTGGTCTAACAGCCTCTAACGTTATTGCAGCAAGCTGACCAAGGAATGCATTCTAGCATAATGAAATTAATATCTCAGTTCTGCGCCAAGACAGCAGCGCACTCACAGTCCCCTTCAAGACTCATTGGATTCTTGCTCATGGAGGTTTAAATCATAGGATTTGATCCTCCCTTAAAAAAAGTTTTTTTTACACTTGGGAGAGAAAGAGAATAATTGCTTATCATGGTTGAAGTACCCTATTTATAACCGACAGACCATATGGCTTATACGTTTTGTATTGCATTGGAGCATTAAATAAACCCAAAGGAACATAATATCAGATTCATATGATTCCAGAAAATAATAAAAATAAACATCTTTTAAAGGGATAAAGATTTTTTTTAAATAATGATGATATTCTTTTAACATATTGTGAATAAATACCTTGGCTTAAGCTAGCCATACCGCACATGATATAGTTAAAACCTCTGTGCGAGCGTGGTTGCTGCCAGTGATGACTGATATCCATTTGTCTGCCAGCATGGTAAAAGGGCACATGAAGTTTTTAGATTGGACAGCTAAAATATGATCTGACAGGCTGCTCTGGCATAGTTGATTTCTTGCTTTATGCTTTCCTGTTATTTACGGTCAATCTCATACCTTTAGAACCAAGAAAAATTGTAAAAGGCAATAGCTGAGTGAATTTCTCACCTATTTGGCACAAATTGCTTCTGATAAAACAGTGGTCAAGAACACCATTATGTGTTGGTAAGATAAAATGTATTTATTTAGCTATATTACAAACCTGAACAGTCAAACAAACCCAGGGAAAACCTGTGATCTGAGGTCCTTGTCTTGTTAGTCCAGATTTGACACTCAGTTCGTGAGGCCACAATACTCAAAGAGAAATACACCCTACAAATAAAGGGGTGATTCACAACCAACTATGACAGAGCTGTTTAAGATTTCAGAAAACATGCAGAGATCTTGATGCATTTAAAATCATGTCAAGTATCACAAAATAAATGCTACTCCAGCATATTTAGTAGAAGTAAAACTAGAGCAACTGGACTTGCTGAGTAATCATTGAAGTCATTCTTCAGTTCATGACAGGAGGTCCTCGGCATATACTACACGGATAATTATTGAAACTTCTTCAATGATTACTCAGCAAGTCCAGTTGCTCTATACTTACTTCTATATTTCACAGCAATGTAAAGTAAATGTGTTTATACAGCTAAATCACATGAATTACATACGTAGAACATACGGTACATCACAACCAATACAGGTACAATTATTCGGCATGAGTTTACTGAATATGACTGTGGCTGAAGTATTTAACCCTATTTCATAAAAGATTGTGAATGGCAAGTAAGGGATGCCTTAGCGTTAGCCTAAACCCAGATAACATGGTAGAAAGTTTATCAGTACGGTATATATATTTGGGACCTAGATGCCAAGCAGCAACCCTTCAGCTAAGAAAGAAGATTGCTGTACAAACACAAACTAGCACACACAATACAGTCCACTGGCAATGGTGGGTTAGGGCCTTGTGGTTATGACCTGACAACAGTGGTTATGTGCCACACTTGTGGAGCATACAATTACTGAATAAAGTATTTGTTATGTGTAGGCTCACTGATCATATGTTCTGTGGGCACAGTATGCAATGGGTTCAGCAGTTTGGTGGCAAAACGGACTCAGTGATGCAATAATAATGAATATGTATATAATCAATGTGTCTTACCATACGTTACCCAAAAAGTATTAATTCAGTCCTTAAGCCCCAGATTTAAACAATACAGGTATGGGACCTGTTATACAGAATGCTCTGTTTGGGAGATGAGGAAACTGATAAAGACTTTATGGTTTACTACTGATGATTACAACTTATATAAGGATCCAGTTACTTACCCCAGCTGCGGCTCCAACATACTCCACTCTAACTCTCGGACTGTGATTGACGGCGGTAGCTGTGACTCTGCAGTCACCATGGGAACAACAGTCAGGACGTGATGCAGTCCTCGGACCTACAGAAAAATATGCCCCAGACTGGGAACTAATAGTTTACGGTGCCTTTGAGCAATTCTGTTACCTAGAGATACAAAAAGGAACATGTCATGTACGCTCCATAGCAAAAACAATGGAGAACGAAGGCCTGTTCTACCCTGAAATAAAAAGAGAAGGGTGGAACCTATGGTATTTGAAATAGTCCCTGTCCTGTTAAAGGGGTTGTTCACCTTTTAGTATGATGTAGAGAGTGATATTCTGAGATAATTTGCAATTTGTAGTCATTTTTTATTATTGAAGGTTTTTGAATTATTTATTTTTTTATACAGCAGCTCTTTAATTTGCATTTTAAGCAATCTGGTAACTAGTGCCCAAATTACCCTAGCAACCATGCATTTATTTGAATAAGAGACTGGGATATGAATAGGAGAGCGTCTGAATAGAAGGATCAGCAATAAAAAGTAACAAAAACAATACATTTGTAGCCTTACAGAGCATTTTTGGAAGGGAACAGCGACGCCAATTTGCAAAGAATCAGAAGAAAAAGACAAATAACTATAAGGGACCCATTTACTTAGCTTGAGTGAAGGAAAAGAGGAAAAAAAACTTTGAATTTCGAATGTTTTTTTTGGCTACTTCGACCATCGAATGGGCTACTTTGACCTTTCACTACGACTTCAAATTAGGGATGCACCGAATCCAGGATTCGGTTCGGGATTCGGCCAGGATTCGGCCTTTTTCAGCAGGATTCGGATTCGGATTCCTTCTGCCCGGCCGAACCGAATCCGAATCCTAATTTGCATATGCAAATTAGGGGCAGGGAGGGAAATTGCGTGACTTTTTGTCAGAAAACAAGGAAGTAAAAAATGTTTTCCCCTTCCCACCCCTAATTTGCATATGCAAATTAGGGTTCGGATTCGGTTCGGTATTTGGCCGAATCCTTCGTGAAGGATTCGGGGGTTCGGCCGAATCCAAAAAAGTGGATTCGGTGCATCCCTACTTCAAATTGAACGATTCGAACTAAAAATTGTTTGACTATTCGTCCATTCGATAGTCGAAGTACTGTCTCTTTGAAAAAAAAACTTCGACCCCCTAGTTCGCCACCTAAAAGCTACCGAAGTCAATGTTAGCCAATGGGGAAGGTCCTCATAGGCTTAGCTATCTTTTTTTGGTCGAACAAAAATAGTTCGATCGATGGATTAAAATCCCTCGAATCTAACGATTTGAAGGATTTAATCATTCGATCGAAAGATTTTTCGTTCGATCGCTCGATCGAACGAATATCGCTAAATCCTTCGACTTCGATATTCGAAGTTGAAGGATTTAACTTCGACAGTCGAATATCGAGGGTTAATTAACCCTTGATATTCAACCATAAGTAAATTTGCCCCTTAAACTATAAAAAATAATGAAAACCAATTGAAAAGTTGCTTTGAATTGGTCGTTCTATAACATACAAAAATTACTTTAAAGGCGAACCACCATTTAAAGGGCCAGTTCACTTTCCAAAAACTTTTCACCACAAATAATGGCTTTTTCTAACGGGTTTTGTATTTTTAATTTTTTCTGAGATAAAAATGCAAGGGTTTTTTTCACCTTCTGGTGTTTGATCATTGATACATTTCCCAACTGAAGCCCTACATACTACCTAAGCTTTATTGAAATCAACTGTTGCAAAAGATGCATTAGTCCTTTGATGTTGCCACAGTATGTATCAAAATGTTACAGTTTAGAGAGGCTGCACCTGGCTTATTAAGCTTCTACTGGCAGGAAAATTAGAGGTTAAAGGGGAACTATTGTGAAAATTAAAATTTAATATAAGCTTCATCATACTGAAATAAGACATTTCCTAAATATAATCAATTAAAAGTTATGTACCGTTTCTGAAATAATCAGGTTTATCTTGACTATTCCTCCCTCAGAATCTGTTTCTCTTCATTCAGTCTTCATGTAGCAGTTGGGTGTCACATATTCATTGACAGTTAGATCCAATATATCTTATAGGGGGCTCCTTTGGCTGATAGAGGGATAGGGAAGATAAAACTGATTATTTCAGAAACAATGCAGAATATTCAATTGATTGTATTTAGAAAGTTTCTTATTTCAGTATGATGAAGCTTATATTACATTTTCATTTTTGTGATAGTTCCCCTTTAAGTGTAAATATTAGAAAACCTACATCAAGATTAAAAAAAACTACCCCAAAAAGTCTTTATTATTGGTGTATTTTCTGAAACCAACTGAATCGAGAAAACTGTGTGAAAAGTAAATTACCCTTTTAATGGCGTGTACTAATGCATGACTATGAAATATTAACATACAAGGGAGATAAGTCAAACACTGGTGCCAGTTATTCCCTGGAAGCGAGGAAGAGCTGGTGTTCCAATTATTTGTTCCCTTTGTATGTACAATCCGAACAGTAGCATGGATTAAAATGGCAACGGTATTGCTGGTTAACAGCCACATTTTTACCTCCTGCTGCTTGTCCAGTCCTAGGTTGTTTGCCAGTATTCTAACTCCACTCTAATTAACTTTGTGACAAAACAGATCCACTCTCTCTCTTCTGTGGCTACTTCTGTATGGATGGCTTGAATCCTATCCTTCAATGAACTAGGCTTGTCGAACTTGTGTTTTTTTATTAAAGCCTAAATTAGTTTTAATGAACTCAATCTCTCTCTCTCCTGAGAGTATTAAGTTCTAAACCAGTCTTTACAATTCAGAGAAGTAAGGGATATAGTGGCAAGTGTACTGGAGCCCCAGTTTCTGTTTACTGGTGGAATTAATTAATTAATTAATATATGATGCAGGTTCTGATCATCTGGAGAGATTGATCACAGGGGAATGTAGATTAAAACGCCCTTGTGTTCACAAAGTAGCTTGTAGGGAACTCTGACTGCAGTTCATATAATTTCTCTTGTGCTCAAACCTGATCAGTTAACTGATATATAGAGACTGATCGTACACTGTTCCTCTCCTGAACTTTTTATGTTTCATACATTGTACAATACTTTGTATGTAAAGTGATGCAAAACTGTTTGCCCTAGCTAGCTACGACTAATTTTAGAAATTGGTTACTTTAAGCTAGTTGTGATTAACAATTCACTTGGACAAAAGTGATTTTGCTTGCAGTTCAGTTTGGATATTAAGTGGGTTTATCTCCTGCTACCTATACATTTTGTGTTATACCGAATTCATCTAAATATGCAATTCTTTTTTCACCATTTTAAAATCATTCTTGGTGTTAGTATTAGGTCTGTAATAAAATGCTAATGTGTGCTATTTGGATGACAGCTGCAAGACTGAGAGCATTAAAAACATTCAGCTCTCCTTTTCTAGCTTTGCTATTGACAGCTGGGCATCCACTTTAGATTTTGGCAAGAGTAAGGGAGTGCTTGGCATGTCTGTGACAGTGGTAGAACATAGTTTCTTAAGGTTCAGTGACTTTTAAGTTGTTGACTAATCCATCTGTATCTAAGCTGAAGGTGTATTTTAACTGGTGATGTTAATTTTAATTGAAATGTTATATTATTTTGCATTTAATCAGAAAAAGTTGCATTTTCTTTGATAGTCTATTGATGTGTTGTAGAATAGTAAACAAGGATTCACTTTCTGAGTTTTAAATAATACAATTTCCTGAAAAATAAAACGGCATGCTTTTTAATGTTTTTAAAATGCTTTATTGTATTCTGAGTACAGGTATGGGATTCGTTATCTGGAAACCCATTATCCAGAAAGCTCTGAAATATGGAAACGCTGTCTCCCATAGACTCCATTTTATCCAAATAATCCAACATTTTAAAAATGCTTTCCTTTTTCAGCTGTAACAATTCTACTTGATAAGCAATTTACAGTATATACTAAGTTCCCTTCATGCTTAATGTGGGTCCTTTAGGAAAAATATTATTAAACTCTGTTTTTGATTTAAAGTATATATATGAACTAAAGCACTGGTAGCTAATGCTCTAATTCACTCCCACTTGACACCATAGTGGCAAGTTGTAGGACATGTATTTAATTCATAACAATTTTCCACGACAAGGTAGGGCTATTTTATCTTTTAAGCAGAGCATCTCATCACGCTTAGCGATCTTCTGACTGTAAAGAGGTGCCTTTATGGGTAAAAATACCTTTTGTTCTAAAATCCTTTCATTAGGAGTGCAAGGAAGAAGGCAACCTGTTACACATATGGTGGTATTGCCCTAGAATAAAAGAACTATGGCTAGCCACAGAACAAATTCTGGAACAAGCCACACACCTACAAATAAAGCTAACACCATTGCTTGCGTTGCTCAACCATGAACTCAACGAATACCAGAAACAAGCACAACATCTGATCTTTCACGTTCTGATGGCAACCAGGCTCCTAATCCCAAGATACAGGAAAAATACTGAAGTACCCAGCAAAAGGGAACTCAAAATACTAATAGACTCAAACCTAATTCATGAACAAACGGCACTCGGATCCAACCAATGAATAAACTTTAGCTCAATGTCGATGCAAATGTGGAAGCAGTGGAAAAAAGAATATTACTTATAAGGATAGAAATGAGATGAGGTCTGCCAGTAGTATAGGAAAAAGATGAGGATCACAGACCCATAACTTGAAAGTCAGTAGAGAGGAACTTCTAGCACTTGACTTCAATTATATATGAAGGCCCCAACCTATTTCCCCACCCCTTTCACTACTTTCGAATTAGAATTGTATTTTTTTCTTATGCACAGTGGTATTGTTCTTGTGGTCCCTTTTGAGATACATTTGCTATGTCATCTTTAAAGGAACTATGGAGACCTACATATCTGTCGGTTGTACAAGGGAACGTGCTATCTGTAAGCATGTATAGGGGGTTTCATATCTCTAGCAGGGCATTCATATTGATATATGTTTTGTATATCACCTTTTTTAAATTAGATGCAAACATTAAAGGATTGCCAGGATGGGTTTGCTAATATTTTTAACAATTTGACTGTGTATAGAGAACAATAAAGGAACTGAAATAACCCTCAATATTCACTTTAAATGGCCAGTTCATATACATATTATATGCAAATATGCATATAATTTGGAAAAGTAGTTTTTCAAAATAAATGTTTCAATTTCCTATCTCACATAAAAAATGCCAACCTCTAAACATTAACATTAGAGAAATGCCAGCAACTAATGTCTCAGTTGTAACAGTTGCTCTAGGTTAGGACATTATAAGTGTTGTTTATTATTTGTTAAGAGGAAAAAGTGTAATTAAAATTATTTGTAAATATGACTGCTACAAAAAAAAGTATGAGTCTGTGTATTTTCACTCTCTATCCTGGTGGTCCTGCTTTTTAATTATAACCCCCTTTTTGATGTAATGGAGTCTACTTTAATGCCTGTATAGAAGTCAGTTCAAACTTTACCTTTGACCACAGTGACTGATTAGAGACTATAATTAGTTATAAGGTCTGCTAATATTTTCTAGTGACTTTAAAATGTGTGAAATAAATGCTTCAGTTTGGCCATTATTTAGTCTATAATCACTTCAAGAAAGAAGAGGATTGGTAAATTTTCAAAGATAAATTGATGCTTATCCTGCTATAAAAGGGATAAATAGTTGATGATTTTCACAAAGACGATTAAC
This sequence comes from Xenopus petersii, assembly GCA_038501925.1. Taxonomy (NCBI): domain Eukaryota; kingdom Metazoa; phylum Chordata; class Amphibia; order Anura; family Pipidae; genus Xenopus; species Xenopus petersii. The sequence continues at coordinate 67,866,978 of CM076679.1, forward strand.
TGTTTTTTTCTTATGTTGTTTAACATTTTTTTTTGTACTGCAAAATAACTTAGACATGCTGTATGTCAGTAGAGCATTGCAGGTGATCAACCAGTTATAGCAGGTGAAATGTGTCTGAATCATAGGGAAGAAAGGAGCAGGCAAAGGGTACTTGGGCACTTTTAAGGGCCCCCGTCACTGATATTGATATATATGAATGGCTATAAGAAAAATAATACAGTAGTTTTGAAACACATTTATTAAATAGCCACTACAGTTTAATAGATTATTTATAATTTGGCCAATTAAATGTTATATGTGTTTTTGTCTCAGTAAGTTTGACATTGCCCTTACCCTCATCATTTTCTCACTACATTACTAGAAATAGATATGATTGTTGAATGAATATAGAACAAGTTTTTGCACATCGATAATTTTACAATAATTTGACAGAAGTATGTAACCTTTAGTCTTTCTTTATAACAGAAATGTCAAGATGAAGGTCTGCAAGTGGCTGGCTAAAGCCTTCTGCACTGGCATGCTTTTTCCTCCCATTAACAAATGTATTTCTCTGCTTCATGAAAGAACATTGTTGATAAAAGATAGTTATAAGGGGAATAAGTGTTATAGAAGCACATGAGATTTAAAAAAAAGGGTGGAAAAGGAGGGAAGAAAGTGCTAAAAACATGAGAATACATACATAGGGGCAAACTTACTTACCTCCAAAATTGCGCCAGCGACGGCTTCGCTGACATCGCAACACTTCACCAGGAGTAGATTTGCCAGGACGCTAATTCACAAAAATCTGCATTTGCGTCCAGGGCGCCAAACGTTTGCGAAGTTGCGCTAGCGTTACTGTGGCAAGCAAAGCGAAGTTACGCTAGCGTTGGCTAATTTGCATACGGCGGGAAGTTAAATGGACGTATATGTTGCAGCAAATACATTACAATACACAAGCCCAGGGAAACTTAATAAAATAAAATAGAGTTGTTATATTGCCCTACACATGTGCCCACTGTATAGTTTATGTGCCATATGTTAGGAAATGTAGGGGGGAAGCCAGGTACCCCCAAAAAGCCTATCACCCTGTAAAAAGTAAAAGACGCCAGCGTTTAAAAATTTCAACTATTTTTTGACCAAGTCCTATCTGCTCTATTGCACTTCGCCTGGTCTGAGCTGGCAAAGGCAAATCTGGCTCAAGAGGTAACGTTCAGTCAAATCTCAATCTTAGTCAATTAACGTAATGACGTCACGCCCTTTGTTAAATTTCCCTAATAGAATGAGTCCATTAGGTAGTGAATTCACAGGGAAAAAAAGCAAATCATATGCCAGAATCTTACCTTGTTCTGATCAACCCTCCAGCATCTAATGGCAACATGTAGCCCTCTCTTAAAGGGGTTATTCACCTTCAAATATAGTTTTCAGTTCACTTGGTTTCAGATTGTTCACCAGAAATAAAGACTTTTTCCAATTACTTTCTATTTTCTATGTGTGACCATTTTTCTAATATTGAAATGTATATTTTAATTTTCACCTTCTAAAACATTTCTCAGCAGCATCTGTGGAATATTTGCAACTACTAGTGATGGGCAAATCTGACCCATTTAGCCCATTTAAAATGTGTGAGGCTAAATGAGAAAATTTTGCTAAAATGCATTGTAGTCTATGGGCAACAACATTTTTGTTGACATGCGACAAATTTTTTCACCCGTTTGAGTCTATGGGTGTCACTTTTTGCTCATCACTAGCAACTACTTATTAATTCTAACAACTGCCTTTAAGGGTAAGGCCACACTGGGCGTTTTGGGAGATTTGGTCGCCTGCCGACTAATTGCCTCGTCTTTGGGGCGACTAATCTCCCCAAATGCCTTCCCTCTCAGTGCTAATCACACACTGTGGTTCATTTTCCAAAGTCGACTGGTTGCCTCAAACTTTGGGCGACTTCGAACTTCGGGCGATTGCTGGGTGGAAGGTTTGTCACTTGTGGGGACATGTGAGGAGAGAGAACTCTGTCTTTTCTGTGTGTGGAGGGTGGCTGTGTTATAATGGGGTTTGTTAGGAGAAAATTTAATTTTTGTACTTGGGTGCTGGTGAATAGTCTCATGTGGAGGGAGAGCTCAGTCACCTTCAGGCAGGGCTCAGCTGACATTTCTCAGTGTTTGGGGGTAAGTTATAAGTGGACAGGCTCCATTTTCTAGAGGGGAATAAGTCTTGAGAGTCTTGAGTAAATGTTCTGCACAATAAGCTGTACAAATAAATGAGCAATACAAGCACATCACTTTAGCAGAGTGTTCTTATTTTGTCTGTATTCTATACTCAAATGACTGTGCACTTTAACTTTCAAAACTCTGCCTGTGTCACATACATTACATTAAAGCAGTATTTGCTGAAGCAAGAGGATTTATTTTATTAATTACTCTATAATCATTACACCAGAGAGCTCTGGGATTTATTATTAACCTTCAACTCTTGTGTACCGGTGTCAATAAAGGAATATATCTATATATATTTGTTTGATTAGAGAATTGGAAAGGACTTTGCAGTGGTATTTTTCACTTTTCACATACAGTAAGGGATTTCTGATAATTGTGCAAATATGTGGATAGAAAGTAATAATATTAAAAGGAAATAGCAGAAGAACTGCCTGTTGGACAATCGTGAATTTTGCGTGTTTGTCAGATTTAATAGACCGATAATGCCCTGTGTGCATCAACGATTGTCCAAGGGGAACTACCTTTGCTTGTACCAGTGAGTACCACTTATATGCACACAATGTTGCTAGTGCTTAAACTGACCTGTTTTCTGTAAGAAATCAGTCCCCATAGCCTGTGATATTTTTTTTTTCCTTTTAATAAAATTGCTATTTAATCTCATTTATATACAAACGACACACAATCCCAGCTACAGGGATTTTTTATGGTTTTGAAAATAGGGTACTATTACATATTACATATCGGCCAAAAGCAGAATTCCCAGAGTACTGGCACACATGGAGATTTGTTGTGGTACAAGCTACTGTTTTATTACTACAGGTACGGGACCTGTTATCCAGAATGCTCGGAAATTTGGATAGAACGGAGTCTTTCTGTGATTCAGATCTTTCTGGATAATGGGTTTCTGAATTATGCATCCCATACCTGTAGTTCATGTTTACTATGGGCAAGAAATCTCATCAAAATGCATTCTCCTTGCCAAAACATCATAGCGGTGATCCCGCTTAATATCAGGAAAAGAAGGCAATGTTACTGTGATTCATTTGGATTGCTGCATATTGTTTTTCGATCAAACGACTAAATCCTTCGAATCAAACGATTCGAAGGATTTTAATCCATCGATCAAATGATTTTTCTACGACCAAAAAACATAGGAAAGCCTATGCGGACCTTCCCCATAGGCTAACATTTTTTTTGTTAAGTTTTTTTTAAAAAGACTTTGACTTTGACTATCGAATGGTCGAATATTTGAACGATTTTTAGTTTGTATTGTTCGAAGTCGTAGTCGAAGGTCGAAGTAGCCAATTCGATGGTCAAAGTAGCCAAAAAAAAACATTTGAAATTTGAAGTTTTTTTATTCTATTCCTTCACTCGAGCAAAGTAAATGTGCCCCTCTGTGTTTGGCACTTACATGGGCCTGTGTCAGTACGGGGCCATGTAAAAGAGTTGTGTGTATGTGTTGTTATCTGTGCTGCACTGGCTGAACGCACTGGAGTGCAGGATTACTGCGCTTGAGGAAGAGCCATTAGTTGCTTTTAAAAATGCATATAAATGGCCAAAATGCATTTTTGCTGTTGCAAATCACATAAAATGCCCATAAGTAAGAGCCCTATTGGACATTTTTGGGAAGTGTAAGTTAAATCACGCCAAATATATCAAATTACCTTCCAGAGATTGTGGTATATGGGCAAATGTTAGCAGTTTCATTTGCATGTGCATCTCAATGATTTAATTATCTAAAGATCGTCAAGTTATTCTACTATAACCTCCAACCTGTTATGTATAGCCTGCGGGCAAGGAGAAAAGTGTTGTGTAAGTAAATCAGACTGAAAAACCCCAATAAGCATGCACAGCTACATGCATCTGATCCACTTGCTGTTTTGATTACCCTCTCACAGGATAAAATGTGCACATGTACTTTACCCATTACATATACTGGCCTTGTACACCTATAGCCAAAGGTAGGTACTACACCACCATTTATTCTTACTCCCAAGTGCCCCCTGTTCTAGTATGGTGCTGGCACATTATGCAGGAGCATTATGTACTGTGCATGTAAAAAAACATGGTAGCTCACTTTTGTGTTTTGCAATTGCATCCTTCTCTGCACTAAAAATTGCAGCAAATCTCTGCACTCCAAAGAATACATACTAAAATAATACATACTACCTGCAGTTCTCAGTGGAGCCCTGTACTTTAACACTTTGTTTGCAAGCGCACACGTCCATCAAGTTCAACCTTTTATTTATTTTTTATCTGCCTAACTGCTAGTTGATCCAGAGGAAAAAACCCATCTGAAGTCTCTCCAATTTGCCTCAGATGGGAAAAATTCCTTCCTGACTCCAAAATGGAGTCTTGGGATACTGAGCAAAGTACCCCAACTATTGCCCACTGGTCAGCAAATTCTTTCAACCGACCAGTAAACACTGCTTGGGTGTACTCTGCTCGGATACGGGAACGCACCAGAACCCAGAACAAGACCTCGGCTGCCAGAGGATTCCCACCTTCCAAACATTGCTTTCTAGATTTATGAATGACTAATTTAGCTTAAAGAATAAGTAAACGTTTTTTTTTTCTATCTATAAATTTACTCTAAACAGCCCCCCAGATTAATGTACCTTAGTCCCTGCTGCAAGTCTGCTCTGGTTTCAGCATTGTCAGCAGCTTCTTTCCCCTTCTTCCTGGTGCAGAGTGAAGCCCCACCCCTAAGCTTGCTGAGCTCTCCTTATCTCTCTGACTAGTCGGAGAGATCATTTGCATGCTGTGTCATAGCAGGGAGGAAGGCAGAGCCAGTGTGTGCAGCAGCTTTTTTTTTTTTTTTCTCCTCACATGCACTCCCTGCTCGTTCTGGTTCATTCTAGATCACAGTAGCACTGGGAGGAAGAGCTGGAAGACTTTTCTGATATTGCTAATGCACTGTAGGTAAATTAACAGCCTTTTCTCAATTTATAATATATTTTAAAATGCTATTGATTGTTATGCCTGATCTGCCCTCTAGTTATGTAAAGAATAAATGTGATTTGTGTTTAACTGTTTACTGAGTTTGATTAACTCATTCATGTGTGTCCCTTTGTCTTATTTACTGATCATTTTATGCACAAAGCTATTTCATTTTTTGTTTTTCCATTTATGCACACTGACATAGATTACCTAGAAGAGTGTAAGTAGCTCATTCAGAGTTTCCTTTGTGTGATGTCCTGATCTATTTGTGTGAATGTTTGTGTAATTGTTATAGTAGCATGAGGCATGGTTTTGGGGTGGGGTCGGTTGTGCAAGAGATTGTTGATGAGGCTTGGGGGGGTTGATTTATTATCAGTAAGAATGGCAGATGGGGATTTTAATCTGTTAGAATCAGAATGGCAGCCTGTTCTGGGAGTTGTACATTACAGTGAATGTTCAGGGACTTATGCAAGAAATTGTTAGTGATGCTGGGGGAACTAGCTTACTAATCATTTAGAGTTGACTTTGAACATGTTAGATTCAAATTGGCAGTATGTTATGGCATTTGTAAATTATAGTAAAGGTTCAGGGATTTGTGCATGTAATTGATAGTGATGTTGGTTATCTGGCTTACTATTCTGTTAGAAGGGCAGTCTGTTATGGCATTCAAGTTTGTTGCAGTATGTGCAGTTGTGGGAGGGGCTGAAGCTCTACCAGAAATTTTTCAAATATGGCCCCTTTCAGAGAGAGGTGCTGCAAAGTGTGATTTGATCTGCAGATAAAAGGTACCCCCAATTATGTATTGATGTATCATAGCCTATACAATTGCTTGTGGTGATTAAAACAAAAGGGTTTATATTTTAAAAGTTTACTTCTCCTTTAAGCCAGGAGCAAGTTGGAGAGAAGGTCTTTCTCTTGATTTTCCCGGGCGTCCAAAAATATAAACATGAGGGGAAAAGTGTAACCAGAACTGCAGGTAAAGCTTCCTCAAAAGAGCCAATAGAGGTTGCAGTCTGGCACACGTAAAATAAGCATGAAACACAGACTCTCCTTTGCCGCAGAATGGACAAGCAGATGGGGAGTCTGTAAAATGAGCTAAATACTCTCCCGTGCTCAATGCACCATGCAGCACTTTCCAACTCAAGTCTCCAGTGGGTCTAAGCACCAAACTTGCTTGGGGGTATTGACGGGTTTTAGGCGCTATTATTATGTATGGAGGTGAGGAGTTCCAAGGTGGACGTGGCTCTCCAGCATGTGAAACCCTATCAATGAAGGTGTGAGAATCAGCAGATATTGTGTCCTTGATTTCCTTGAGCAGACGGTGTGGAACCCTAGTCGTGAGGAATCCCAATCTGATTTCTCAAAATCCAGAAGATCCCCAACTCTGGTTAAGCAAGCCTAGCAAAGGCGATGGTGGATGCTGATGGATTCCAACATCCTAGTTTTAAAAGATGCATTGTAAAGAAGGGGCTCATTTAGCCTTCAATGGCTCCTTGCCTTAACATGCTTAACATACTCCAGGTCTTTAGAGTGCATTGGTAGTAAGCCGGCAGGGTTGAAAGGTTTCTTATGAAACCCTCAGGTTCAATGACAAACAATTGCCGGTCACATCCCATATTTCATACCTGGTGATAAAAACTTGATGCTAGAGTACACCACTGTGGAGAAGGATCTGCATACACGTATCTCTGTATTTGCTGAAGACGAAAAGTGTGCACTTGAGAATGTATGCACACAACTCCCTGCCCTCCCTCTCTTAATGGGAGGCTTGAGACACCTGCAGAAACCCAGTGCTTTCCTATCCAGAGAAAGTCCAGTAACCTTCTCTGGATCTTAGCAATGAATTCTTGGTTTGGGCTAAGACATATCAGCTGATACCAGATCTGAGAGGCCACCAGCTGATTAATCACCAAAGCCCTCCCCCTCATAGAAAGTACTTTAGCAAAATCTTCTACTTTCCCAGGCAGGTTAGAACACGCTCCTCAAGTTCAATGAAATTCTGTGAGACAGGATACTCCTCAGCTGATATATATTTAATGATATTACTCGCCCACGAGAGGTCACGAAAAGCAGGAGGCAGGAAATCTACCTGTAGAGAACCCTCCAGAAGGCCCGAGCTCTTTGACCAGTTGATCTGTGCAGATGAGGCAGCAGTGTAGACCTCTTGACACTCTTGTGCCCGCTCAAGATCAACTAAGTCCTGGGCCACAAGAATTACATCATCAGTGTAGGCTAAGAGAACCACCCTCATGTCAGGTTCTTTGAGCACCAGTCCCGTGAGCCTTTTCCTTAAGAGACACAGGAAGTGCTCAATGGCCAGCGAGTATAGTTGTCCCAACAAGGGGCATCCTTGCCAAACTCCTCGTCCAAAGGCCAGAGGTGCAGTCAGAGACCAGTTGTTTTTAACTAAATACTCTGCAGAGGCATACATTGTTTTCAGGTAGACCACAAACTGTGGGCCAAAGCTATAGGTCTGCAGAGTATCTATAAGATATTGGTGATCCACCCTGTCAAATGACTTCTCTTGATCCAGAAAGAGAAAAGCAAGCGATAGACAAGTCCTTCTCGCAAAATGTAGTAAGTCTCGGATTAAAAAGACATTATCAAAAATTGTCCGACCGGGGAATGTATAGGACTGGTCAGGATGAATCACCTCTGCCAGCACAGATTTCAGCCTGAGTGAGATAGCTTTGGCCATGATCTGTCTGTGCTGAGCAGTGAGACTGGTCTCTTCTTAATAAGACGGAGATCCCCCTTCTTAGGAAGTAGTGATAACACTGCTAGACGACACGAAAGTTGCAACTCACCTTTCTTTAAGGCCTCAGTTAGGACCCTATGGAAATCAGGGCCCAAAGTATCCCAGAAGAACTGGAAGAATTCTACGGTCAGACCGTCAAGCCCAGGAGATTTATTGTGGGGCATTAAACAGAGTGCTTGAGAGAGTTCATCTAGAGTGATTGGTGTTTCCAACCTATCTTTTCTCCTCTCACTAACCACTGGAAGCCCATCCCATAGCTCCTCACAGGCATCTGGAGAGATGGGATCTGGAGAAAAAAGGTTTTGATAGAAGGACCGGGCTCTGTCCCGGATAGCCTCTGGATCCTCAAGGGGGGTTCCATCAGCCGCAAAAAGGCATGTGATTTGTTTTTGGTTCCCCTTCTTCTTCTCCAGAGCATTTAAGAATCGCAAACCACGATCCATTTCACAAAGTAACTGCATCCGGCTTCGCACAAAGGCACCACAAGCCTGTCGTTGTTTCAAGTTACGCAGCACGTCTTTCCTTTCTAGGTATTCACACTGAAGGGCTTGGTCTTTAGAGCCTGTTTGCCTTTGCTCAAGATCAAGCAACTCCCCATTCAGTGCCTCAATCTCTGCATTGCACTGCCTGATCACACTTTTGGTATATTCTTGACACAAAAGCTTTAGGTGAACCTTGCCTACATCCCACCAGTGGTTCAAATTCATCCTGAAAAGCCCTCCAGCCTCTCCATGTATCCCGGACTGACTTTGCAAACCCCTCATCTTCTAATAAACTGTTGTTAAAGTGCCAGTAAGCAGCTTTTGGCAGAGATGGTGCAATTGACATTCTCAGGGATACACAATTGTTGTCTGAGAATGGTGCCAATCTAAAAGTGCTCAACTGGGCTCGTGACATGAGATGGCTCGATAAATATATCCTATCAATCCGGGATTGAGAAACATGACCATCTCTCACCCTGACATAGGTGAAGGCATCCATCTCTGGGTTCTGTTCTCTCCAGACGTCAACCAAGGAGAAATGAGCAATTTGTTCTTGCAAAACTGACTCAGACCCTTTTCTTGGGTACATTGCGATCTCGAGCATCAAGGGTGTAATTAAAATCACCCCCTATAATCAAGGTTTCATCAGAGTCAATTGTCTCCATATAGGCTGAACCAAAGAATAGCCGGAGAGCACACCTTTAAGTATTAAAAGGTTTCCATTTTTATTTCGCAGACAATCCTGCACGGATCCTGTGCAGGATTGTCTGCGAAATAAAAATGGAAACCTTTTAATACTTAAAGGTGTGCTCTCCGGCTATTCTTTGGTTCACTTGGAATCTTTTGCAATCTGGCATGGGGACTGCGGCTCGTTGAGAAGCACTAAACACACGGATAATCACTATAAGGACAATTTGATATTGAATCCATATAGGCTGACAAACTTTCAAAGAACCGTGCCCTCTCTGGTCTGGTAGTAGGGGCATACACATCCATTAAATTATATGTTCTACTTGACTCCTGGACCCAAAGATGCAATAGACGGCCAGGGATGACAGAGTTAGCACTCAGGACCTCTGGCTGGAAGGAATCTGAGAAAAGGGTCACCACCCCACATGATGTCCAAGTGAGGTGATTAAAAAAGACCCTTCCTTTCCACTCCAGATGCCAGCTTGCTTCAAGTTCTGGAGTGGTATGGGTCTCTTGGAGGAAACTCACAGAGTACCCTCCTTGACGAAGAAAGGATGAAATACCCTGAGACACTAAAAACTGATGCTGGTTGTAGTTCCCAAATCTCAGCACCTCAGGAACACTGACTGCCCACTCTGCAGGAGTCTCATTAGGTGTCCCTTTACACTCCAAGGGAAGATCTTCCAAATGATTTTGAGGCAGATGCTGCTCCCCTGACTCTGTGGGGAGACCCACACTGCCATGTTTAAGGCCATGCAGACCATTAACCTCATTATTCCCCACCTGGTATGGAGGCAAGAGTGCATGGTCTGACACTGGTTGATCGTGACCAATAGTTGGGCCAGACAATGTCACCACATGAGGAGCAGATGTTTTGCTGCCCTTTTTACCCTTGGATGGGGGTGCTCCATCATTCACCACTGATGCCCATCCCTCAGGTACCAGCCAGTTGAATTTAAATTTCCTCTTTTTCTTGGCATCTGAAGAGGAAAGGCCACTATCTGCCCCAACCCCAACAGGTGTTGCAATCATGGGTACCCCCACACCCTCAGGGGTGCCCATAACAGGGGGTACAATTTTTTGTGGTAGGAACGACTGCGGCCCTGGGGGATGCATTGACATGTTTTCCCCGGTTCTCTTTTGCTGCAATTGTAAGACATGCTGCAGCCTTAGATATCTTCAGTGAAGAAGGAGGCGGTTTGGATGTTGTAGCGGTGGGTTGTCTAACAGCCACCTTGAGGTTCTTTAGTGAAGGAGATATCCCCTTTGAGGACCCTGCTGAAATAGTCCCAGCAGGATAAGATGTTTTATTTGAGGCACTGGGGGCAGGAACAGAGGCTGTGGTCTTAATATGCCCTTTGGGGCAACGATGGTGAGTGTGCCCCAGGTTCTTGCAAAGGAAGCTCCTCACTTCCTCTGTGCTGTTAAATTTTTTATACAGCACCCCTTCAAACGGAACCCCGACAGAACCACTCAATAGTGTCTTGCCCCCGAGGTAAAAGTAGTTGCACCTGCCTTTTAAAGGAAAGGACATGCCTCCATCTGCTCTCCTTACATCCCAGGGGAATTTTAGACATATTGCATTTTAACTCCCCAAGGGCTTGCAGGTGGGGGTACAATAAGTGGTCTTGCAGGAAGGGGGGCACATTAGATAAAACCACCCTTGTTTCCAATCCTTCTAGGGGTTCTACAGGGATATAACGCCATCCCACTGTGATACCCCTCTGCCCCAGAGCATGCACTGCAGTTAGCGTATGGGCAAAGATTATAGCTTTCCCATATATTTTACTTGCTGCCACTACTGCAGAGGGGCCCACCACTTCAGCTGTAGCCTTTCTATAAGCCTCTATGCCATGAGCACTTGACATGAGGCATCTGACCCCATGCTTCCTTGTAAGCTTCTCTACCCCAGCAGTGACTTGGGTTGCTGCCAGTAGCTACCGCCTCTGCAAATGTTTTAGCAGGGGTCACATTGGCTGCAGCAGCATAAGTAGAGGCAGTGGGGTTTTTTGACTTGGGCTCTGACTGGTGTTTCCTTGCAGAGCCACAGCTGGGTTTTTCAGGTCCTTTTGCTTTAGAACCCTGAGGTGTTTTTTTTATAACTTTCCTTTTTATTCCCTCCCATTATTTCACAAAACACCAAACAAAAAGAAAGCTTTATACTATTGATCAACAAAAAAGTAAATTTTAAGTTGAGAAGCTGTGGCAGGGAGAGGGTTAATGTGAGCAGGTGCCTGGGAGCTGCACTGCTGCTGCTGGAAAAGATTTTATATTTATGCTTATATTAAATCCTTCTCCCTTTAGCTTTCTCACCTCACAAAACTGAGTGCAAAATCAAAATACCCACTCAATCTGTACAAAAAGTAAACAATATGTGCTGAAACAACAGAAAAATGCAAATGAAACTGACACCCAGGTGTGGGGGAGGGTTAGGGGATGTAACATTGAGTTTGTAGAAAAATTGATTTTTAGTAAAGAAAATCAACTCAAAACTTCCCAAATTTCACACAACAAGTGGACAACACATTCACACACCAAGTGAAAACAAAAAATCGTGTCTTAAATAGGAATTTCAATGCTTAAATCAGCACCAAACAGAGAGCTTTCTCCTGTGTGTTGATTTTTCATTAGCTGAAGTTACCGACAGGACTATTTGTATGTGCTAACTTTTTTTTGGGGCCTCTAAATGCCAGATACTTTGGTAAACCTATGAACAATTGGCACCAAACTGTTTGGAGGAACCCTGGCAATCATATTTAGGGTGCTTTTTTTTGGTACGTAATGATACATGGGTGATTGTTGGGATGTGAGTTCTTCCTGCATTCATCAAGTATCAGGAGTCAGCAGTTGTTGGAAGGTTTTTTTTATTTCCAGAGGAAAATTATACAAAAAAAAAACAGAAGAAAAGTATTTTTGCTAACTTTTCACAGAAAGCACTGTGGTAACTCCATATAACAAAAATAAACAGGGCACTTTGCAACTACCCCTTTCCAGGCAGCTACCCTCTGCACTCAGACTGCTTGCTCTGAGATCAAGAGTTCTCCTAAACAGCATTTTGTATGTTCTTTAAGTAGGTAAGTCTGCCTTTCCCAGCAGCCCATGCTCTTAAAGGCACATTCAGCTACAACAAAGTTGAAATTATTAACAAAATAATACCTTTATATACATATACATTTTGCTTTCTATCTCCCCATAATAGGAGCTTACAATCTTATTATTTACAAAACAAACACAGGCAAAACCCCATTATCAGCATATAAGAAAAACACATTTTGCTTACATGTGACCTGCTGCAGCTTTTACCAATTGGTAATTAAGCTCAGTGCATGCATCCTGCAAACACCCAGTGCTTAGGTTTTGCTCACATTATACCAAATGGGAACAGACACACTTGGTAAGTAATATTTTTAATTCTTGTAATGCTGGATAAAATGTGGAGAGCATAGTTTATTACTTTGTCTGCATAGGAAGAAAAATAGGAAGAAAAAGAGATTTGCTGGCCAGCAATAGAGAGAGAGGAAAAGCATTTATATCACACATACAGGCAGACAAAATAAACCACTGTGCATATCCTAACATACCCTCCAGCTTAAGTGGAAGCTTGTTCTTCCACAAACTCTTCCTGGACTTCAGTACCAAACCTAGATAGGTGATCAGCATTTTTATGCTGACTCCCTGGTTTGTAATTTACTGTAAACTTGTAAGGTTGTAACGCCAAGTACCATCTTGCTAAACGAGCATTGTTATTTCTCATTTGGTTCAACCAATATAATGGATGATGATCGGAAACTAAAACAAATTCCTTTCCGGTCAGATAATAACGTAAACTCTCTATGGCCCACTTAATGGCCAAACATTCCTTTTCTATAGTGGAATATTTTTGTTCTCTTGGAAACAACTTTCTGCTAATGAATAAAATTGGGTGTTCTTCCTCATCTTGAATTTGGCACAAAACAGCTCCTATACATCTCTCTGATGCATCAACCTGCACTTGAAATGGTAGTGAGAAGTTTGGATTAGTCAAGACTGGAGCTGTGCAAAGTTTTTCTTTTAGAATTTTAAATGCTTTGTCACAATCACTAAGACAAGCTGTTAAGTCAGAGAAATTTGAGATAAAACGGCGGTAATAACCTGCTAGACCTAAAAAAGACCTAACTTCTTTTTTCGTCTTAGGAACAGGGGCTTCTTTTACTGCCTTTACCTTCGAAGTTTCTGGTTTAACTTTGCCATTACCTATCACATATCCTAGATAAGAGGTTTCTTTTTGTGCTATCGAGCATTTGGTTGGGTTTATTGTAAGTCCAGCATTAGAAATGGCACAAATGACTTTCTCTAAATGGACAAGATGAGACTTCCAATCTGAGCTAAATATAATGACATTGTCAAGATAAGCAGCACAGTATGAACTGTGTGGCTTTGTCACTACATCCATTAGACGCTGAAATGTGGCTGGGGCCCCGTGTAACCCAAATGGCATACGTGTAAACTGAAATAACCCTTGGGGTGTAGCAAATGCAGTTTTCTCACGGGATTCTTTATCCAATAAAATCTGCCAGTAACCTTTTGTTAGGTCAAATGTAGAGATATATTGGGCTTCACCCAGTTGGCTAATCATATTGTCAATGAGGGGCATTGGATAAGAGTCAAATTTTGAAACTTGATTAATTTTTCTGAAGTCTATGCAAAATCGCTTTTCCCCATTTTTCTTGGGTACAATGACAATTGGAGAACACCATGGGCTAGTAGATGGTTCAATGACACCTAGCTCTAACATATTTTCCAATTCTGCTTCTATTATTGGTTTAAGTTTCTCTGGTACCCTGTAGGGTTTTTGATGTATTGGTTTTGCATCCCCAGTGTCAATAATGTGTTTAACTACATTAGTATGACCGGGTTTAGATACAAATGTTGCCTTGTGTTTCTTAAACAACAGATCTAAGTCTGTGTTCTGCTTAGATGTCAGTTCTGTACCCCTTTTTAGGTCTGATAATTCAGAACAATTATGGGACAAACTAGAATAAGCTTGCTCAATGACATTTGGGCAACATTCTGAGAGAATAGTGCACACTAGAAGATCTGTCAACCCACTTTTTTAATAAATTGGCATGAAAAATCTTCTTTTGCTGTGTTCTACCAGGCATAAAAATTTCATAGTCTACGGGACCAGTCTGACGTATTACTTTAAATGGTCCTTGCCATTTAGCTAGCAACTTATTCTCAGAAGATGGTAATAAAAGTAGAACTTTGTCACCGGGTGAAAAATGTTTCTCTTTGGCATTTTTGTCATACCATTGCTTCATGTGTGACTGTGATTCAGTGAGGTTAGCTTTGGCAAATTCAGTCATCTGATTTAACCTGTCTCTCATAGAAATCACATAATCCACCTTTTCAATGTAGATATAGCCTCTGAACCTCTGTCGGAAGGTCTCCGTATGAATATTATACCGCCTCAAAATGGAACTTTTGACTTTTTGATAGTCCCCAGCATCCTCAATCCTCATTTGGCTATATGCTTGCTGAGCCTTGCTGGTGAGGAAGGGTGCAAGATGAATGACCCATTGATTTTCTGGCCATTGACTTGCTTGAGCAACTCTCTCAAATACTGTCAAATATGCTTCTATGTCATCAGTCTCTGACAGTTTAGTGAGTTTTAAACTTGGCACAGGAGACACATTATGCTGCATTGCTTGCAGTAACTTGAGAAACTGGTCATCTCTCTTTGCTCTCTCAGCTTCCTGATGCCTCAACTCATCCTTACGTTGCTGTTCCTCTTTTTCCATACGATACCTTTCTTGCTCATGATAAAATCTCTCCTCCTCCAGTCTGCGCTGGTCACCTATTTCTTGGCGCTTTACCAACCAGACTAAAAGTTCTTCCACATTTTTAGGAGTGGTCCCAGTCTCAGTTGAAATTTTAGCACCTTCATCAGATATAGCGCCCTCCTCTGGAGGTTCCACTGGGCTCAAAGGTTCACGCTGCTTTGGCCTGGCTCCTGCCATCTTGGCTGTTTGATGTGATCTCTCCGTCACTTTAAGACTTTTGCCAGACTGTTTCAGGAGCTCAGCTTCCTTTGCGCGTCTCCTTATGAATTCCCTTCCATGTGCTTTTACTCCTGCCATGCAGTGCTTAGTTCAACACCAAATGCAATCTCACCGCAGCCACCATATGTTGAGATGTGAGTTCTTCCTGCATTCATCAAGTATCAGGAGTCAGCAGTTGTTGGAAGGTTTTTTATTTCCAGAGGAAAATTATACAAAAAAAAAAAAAAAAACAGAAGAAAAATATTTTTGCTAACTTTTCACAGAAAGCACTGTGGTAACTCCATATAACAAAAATAAACAGGGCACTTTGCAACTACCCCTTTCCAGGCAGCTACCCTCTGCACTCAGACTGCTTGCTCTGAGATAAGGCGTTCTCCTAAACAGCATTTTGTATGTTCTTTAAGTAAGTAAGTCTGCCTTTCCCAGCAGCCCATGCTCTTAAAGGCACATTCAGCTACAACAAAGTTGAAATTATTAACAAAATAATACCTTTATATACATATACATTTTGCTTTCTATCTCCCCATAATAGGAGCTTACAATCTTATTATTTACAAAACAAACACAGGCAAAACCCCATTATCAGCATATAAGAAAAACACATTTTGCTTACATGTGACCTGCTGCAGCTTTTACCAATTGGTAATTAAGCTCAGTGCATGCATCCTGCAAACACCCAGTGCTTAGGTTTTGCTCACATTATACCAAATGGGAACAGACACACTTGGTAAGTAATATTTTTAATTCTTGTACTGCTGGATAAAATGTGGAGAGCATAGTTTATTACTTTGTCTGCATAGGAAGAAAAATGGGAAGAAAAAGAGATTTGCTGGCCAGCAATAGAGAGAGAGGAAAAGCATTTATATCACACATACAGGCAGACAAAATAAACCACTGTGCATATCCTAACAGTGATATGGTGCTGGGAATTTGAGCAGAAAGGCATGGGTACCTATTTTGGATTCGGTAGAATGTTTCCTTTCCAAAAATATATGGTTTTGGGGGGTAAACATATATTTCTGTGTTTTTACCCCACAAAAAATGCAGTCAATGTGTTGATTTTACATTAGCTGAAGTAAAGTCCTGGACAATTTGGATGTGCTAACTTCATATTGGGGTCTCTAAATGCCAGGTACTTTGGTAAACCTATGCACAGTGGGGATCAAACTGTTCAGTGGACCTCTGGCAATCATATTCAGGATGCTTTTCATTGGATTGGTATCTAATATAGTGTGTGATATGCGGAGCAGCAAAATAAAACCTTTGAAGTGATTTTTCAAAATTTTGATAAATTTAAAAAAAAAAAACGCTAGGTTCAGACAAGCTTTGATGTTTGGTAGTTAGGAGTTAGGAGTAGAGAGACAGAGTTATCCATTTTGGAATCAGCAGAATGTGTACTTTACAAAAATGTATGGTTTTCTGGGGTAAACCTACTGTTTCAGGATTTTGTGGCCTTGGAATGTAAAGTATGCCGTTTTCTGCCATCTGCTTTCAAAATTCGGTAATATACTGCCGTGAGTTTTTGCTGTACAGATCTCCTAAATCTGCCTAAAACTATACATATCTGGTATTGGCACATTCAAAAGACATGAGGCTTTCCAAATCAGTTGGATTTTCATGCGTAAAATGATTTTTTTTTTCTGGTACAAGTTCATATAGGAATTTTTCATTTTTTTTTGTATTTAGCACTATAAATCTTTTTGCAGAGGTGGAAATACATGAAAACACAGGCAGATTTAGAAAGCTCAGTTTCTCCCAAAAAAAACCCCAATGTATAGTTTTCCTAGGTAAACTATAGGTTTCCCCTCAGAAAATGCCCCTAAATTGAGAGAGCACAGAATGTTTCAAAAACATTTGGCATTTCGCGTAACCAAAATGGTAAATTCTGCTGGCACTTAAAAGGTTAATAAAGTTACATTACAAAACAAAACTTCTGAGCAAGGTCATCAGTCGTGGCTGGATATACAAAAATGAATAATGATGTATCTGAAAATGTCCACCTGGTTGAAGCAGATCTTGCATTCAGGAAAACACTAGAGGTACAGACAAACGGAGAGGAAAAATACAGAGACAATGATGCATTTTGTGTGGGGAATATGTGCCCAATTTAATGACATGGTAAGGGTTTATAGAGTTTACATGTCCATTAATGTATATGATTATTTGCATAGTAAAAATGTGTTAGATTTGGGATATGCTGTGTCTTTTTACCTATGTGAGACTCTCAAGTAATGCACACAAGATAGCAGCCAATGCAAGGGAGAAATTAACCAACTTGTTAGTTTGTTTAGGAGAAATTAACCAATGGCCTTTGAATTTATGTGACTGCTTACAAGTGCACAAGCAACCAATGAATTACAAGGGGAGGACAGTATCAATGTCCAATAAGAACCAAGTAAGGGCAAAGCCAGGGAGTGATGATGTAATCATATAGGAAGTGCAGGTTTAAAACAGGCCACTCCTATCCTTCAGAAAACTGATCAGAGAGACAGGATTTAAATGTTATATAAACTAGCTTTTACAATGACCTTTTTACTTTTTTGATGGAAAATCGGGTTTCTAACACAATGGGGCAAATTCACTAAGATGCAAAGTTGCGCCAGGCGCAACTTCGCCGCACTTCGCCAGGCGTAGTTTCGCCAGCGCTCCGCAAATTCACTAAAATCCGAAGTTGCGCACAGGGGTAGCGTAAGGTTGCGAAGTTGCGCTAGCGTTGATTCGCTATGTAAAGCGAAGTTACGCTAGCGAAGGCTAATTTGCATACGGCGCGAAATTCAAATTTCAATACGGCGCGAAATTCAAATTTCAATGGAGGAACACGTATTAGCACTACAAATGCCTAGAAAACCTTCAAATCAGCAAATAAAAATTTTATTTTGCCCTACACATGTGCCCACTGTCTAGGTAAGTTGCCATGAGTCAGGAAATGTAGGGGGGAAGGAGGGGAGCCCCAAAAATATTTTCGATCTTTTTCAGCCTATCACCCATCATGTAGAAAACACGCCAGCGTTTTTTGGGACTTAGAAAAAAAATTGACTTTTTTTGAAACAATCCCTATCTACTCTATTGCGATTCGCCAGGTCTGAGGTGGCGAAGGAAGTCTAGCGTAAAAGGTAGCGTTCAGTACACTGCGCAAGTTAGTGAATTTGCGTAGTTACGTCGCTAGCAAAAATTCGCCTGGCGTAAGGGTGCGAAGTAACACTAGCCAAAATGCGCCAGCGTTCGTCAGTGAATTTGCGCAGTAACGAAAAATGCCAAACGCTAATGAATTAACGCTAGCATTCGGTGCTTCGGCGCTTAGTGAATTTGCGCCCATGAGAGCATTTTTAGTGGTTTCTAAAATTTGGACATTGAAGGTGAACAACCCCTTTAACATTTTTTGTTCTCAACCGTATCTCGTCAAAGTACGAAGATCACTAAAGCTGGAGGCCACTGAAAAAGATAAAGTAAGTATCCATTAATTGGGTCTTTGCACTAGAAAGAATACATCCTTTGCCTTCACTTAGTGGCAGTCAGCTCAATGCATCTGCTATTTTTCTTTTTTGTTTACTGCTAAGCTGTTTTGAGCCAGAAAATAGAAAAGCAGATCCTTCATCTCTCTAGTGGTTTTGACTACAATTTACCAGGCAACAGAGTAGTTAAATATTTACTAGAAGCAGCGGGACATTAAATATGAGATCCTTTAAGTTTGCATCTGTCACAGTTATATAATCAATCTAGATCATATTAGGTGCTAGATATAGCAAGCATGCTCCTGCTTGGAGTGGGAGCAGTAACATGCTTTCCAAGGGTATTAGATTTAAGGCCTGTCGACAGGATGGACCTGTTATAAAGAAAAAGACAAGTTCATTTCTGTTTGCCCTGTAGTCATTTTCTAAATAGAATGCGTTAGAAGTTGAAGGGAAGTCATTCATCCGCTCTGAACTGTATAATTGCACCAGCAGCATTCTTGTCATCGACCTCTACGCTAAACAATATGGAGTTATGATAATGTTACATTGTGCAGGTTACTATATGCAAATAGACCCCAAAAACCAGATAAACTTTAACAGTCTAATTGTTTGTCTCCGCTGTTCTGCTATTAGCAAGCAGTAAAATACCATTGCAACTATATAGCTGAACTATTACAGTTGTGTTTGTACATCTCATCACAGCATATTTTTCAACATATATTGCCTAATGCCAAATGCTACATGATATATACACGATTAGAATATTTGGTGCCAATATTAAGTATTCGTGAGGATACTAATTGTGAAAGGGTTGTACTCAGATGCTTTTCAGACAGGGGATGGGTAATATATATATATATATATATCTATATCTATATCTATATATATATATATATATATATATATATATATATATATATATATATATATATATATATATATATATATATATATATATATATATATATATATATATATATAGACATATGCATGTGTAGGTGGCTTCGTTGAACATTTATGTCCAGTTAAAATGGTGCTAAATTTAGATTGTCCAATAAGAAGAACTGGGTTGTCTGACTGGGTCAGCACAATTTTATATTGTATAGTAATTGTAGATGAAGTCAGCTGAATCAAAGTTATATAAGTTAAAGGGGACCTGTCACCATAAGAAATAAATACAAATCCTTTTCTATCATGTTAGTTGAACACAATAAACTTTACATAGACTATATCAATTGTTTAAATGTTGTTTCCTTTAGTCATGGACATTACAAGCACAGCAAGCAGGCATTTTTTTACCATTATGTTATACCACAGAAACACAGAAATTTTTTACCCATGTACCGACACAACAATTATAGACTATGAGAAGGGAGGGGGAATGCGAGGAGTGCAGTGGCATCTAGGAAATAAAGAATGGAAAGTGAAAGTGGTTTTCTGCCCCACCTCTATGTTTTAGGCATATAGGTAGGGCAAGCAATGTATTATTGACAGCTCAGATTTGAAAATAGATTTATAACAGGTATGGATGTTTTAATTAAAAAAAAAAAAGAATGTGGGTTTCATGTTTTATTTGCGAAGGAATTTTATTATACAGCTTTTTGTCTGTGTGACAGATACTCTTTAATATTAAAGAACAGTAACATCAAAATTACTCCCAGTGCTCTTCTGGGCACTTTTGCAATTTATTTATTTTAGATTTCATGATATAAGCAGTAGTCTACATTGAGAGTCATCCTTTTATTGTCTACTATTTCCATTAATTTGTGGTATATAACTTTTTGGTCATCTTTACCATAGCAGAAAATATGCTTTTAAGTATTTTGTGCTATTCATGTTTTTTTTTTTCATTCTTTCTCTTCTAACCAGAATGCAGAGACTTTATTAAAGGCAAACTTTCGGGTTTATCAATTTTCCCCTACAATTGGAGCTTTCCCCTTACTCTCCACTGTAATGAAGGGAAACAATGTTACACAGGAGGCAGAACAAGGTGAGTTTGTTTTATAAAAATGTCTTTAAAATAGTTTCTGTTGTGCACTTTGGAAATTAAGTTCCATTTTTTGGCTGTCGAATGACAGGGTGTTTGTTTATTTCGATTTTTCTAGTACTGGGATGGATGTTGTTTTCCAGTACTGCCACTGCCTGTAATTTCTTATGCAAGTCAGTGGGCGGCAGCTGTGGTTAAAATAGCATTTCAGATGGCAAATTAGCACCTCATGTGATATTAGCCTTGTATATGAATATTATGCCCGAGTAAAACATAATATTGAAAGCTGTGTCTCTGATTCAAGCCACTCCTGGTCCTAACTACATGTCACAAACCATTAAACCAATGTAAGAATAGTGATCTCTCCTCCAACCTAAACTATCACAATGGTCTGCACACTCTTGTAATTTTCAGACTTTACAGGAAATGCAAAGCATTTTGGGAGTGTTTGCTAGAAATCAGATGGGTGCTGCTATGTTGCGCAATAGTACAGTCAGGAGAAGCAGTGGAAACTTTTAAAAATATGGCTTTCAACAGTAAATGAAAAATAAATTAAATTATAATTAAGAATTGGAAAGTTATTTAGAAGGATTAACCACTTATGGATAACAGTAGGGTAATAGTAGGTATTTAATAAGCTTCCCTGACAACCTACTGCTCATTTTCAAAACTGTAAACTAGCATGTTACATATTGGTCTGTTGGTAACAGGATAGATAAATCTCAACAATGATTTGCCACCAGCTTTTTATATTTAAACTGAGTAGCCAAAGCCAGATGTTGTCAGTGGGGTGAATAGTCTAACCCCATGATAGCCTCATTCCTAACAGCTTGATATATGAGATAACATACATCACATTGTGGTGGTCCTTGCTGTAAATGTGTGTTTACAAATGAGCTGGGATTTGTAAAGAATTACACAACATGCATCACGAACTAATGAACTAATTCATAATGTGTAAAACTGCAAAACAACAACAATTCCCAATCTGTATATAAAGAAAAAGCTACAGAGCAATTCTGTTAAAATAAAAGTCTAAAGTTCGATGACAGAAACAGTAGGCTAAAATGCTGCTGGGTAGCCCAGTAATATAAGAGGGCCTGTTAGTCCTGATTGATGCCAACCTTCAATACATTGGTGTGCAACAAATAATCTTCCCCTACATAGGTGGCATGAGGGTCCTAAAATTTGCTTTGGGTGGCCAGTAACTTCTAATTGTACCACTGCCAGGTGCCCTTGTGTAGATCAAAGAAAATTCACACTACTTAGATCTATTACATGTGCAACATTTTTTTACATGCAATAATGTCAGAAGCTTAAATTTGGTTGTACATTAGGCAGTGTTTTTCTTTGTACAATGAGCTACTTGCAAAATGCATCTGCATTTGATTTCTATACTTTTGTAGCAATGCATTAAATGTATTGGGTCTATTTGGAAAACGGTTATCCAGAAAGCTCCAAAATATGAGAATGTGATTTGCATTAGTGTTTTGTTTAAAGGAACAGTCCATCAAAAATGATGTATTTTAATGTAATAAAAATGTAATGTAGTGTTGCCCTGCACTGGTAAAGCTGCTGTATTTTCTTCAGAAACACTACTATTGTTTATATAAATAAGCTGCGTAGCAGTGGGGGCAGCCATTCAAAGGAGAAAAGGTTCTGATTATACAGCAGATGAGCTCTGTAGAACATAATGGTGTTATCTGTTATCCACTATTTAACCTGTGCCATATAGCCTTTTTTCAATTTCCGCCATTGCTATACAGCAGCTTGTTTATATGAACTATAATAGGGTTCCTGAAGCAAATTAGTTTTACCACTTTTACCAGTGCAGTGTAACACTACTTTATATTTTAATTAATTTCATTTTTGATGTTACTGTTCCTTTAAACAAACCTTCATTTTTAAATGAGCTTTTTCTTTGTAATAGACAGTACATTCTACTTGGTAAATAAGACCGCTTACTAAGAGCAAAACTATCTTATTTAAAAAAAATATTTACATTGAGTTTAACCCCAGGTACAAAACATTTTGTACATAGAGCCCATACTTATACTAGTCCTTTGGTCTTAGTCTAAAACTATTTACTCTAATTGGGATCATTGCTTTACTTCTAGTATACTAAGCATTCAAATAATTGTCTGCCTTTTTTATTTGATTTGCATTGATAAACAATCTTTATTTCACAGCTACTGATGCCAAGCCTGTACCAGAAAAAGCCAGCAGAGGGCAGCCTCTAACAGATGGAAATGCAGAGAGTAAGCTACTGATTTCATAAAGTAGTTCATGAGAGTGAATATAGCTTGTAAGGAAAGGGGAACTTAGCAGTAACTGATCTGAATATACAGATGCATGCTTTCAAAGCAACTTGGCAGCACAGAAGCATTGTAGTGAATGTTATGCATTTTAAAGCAATACTTCTCTATAGAATTCTGCGCACAGGTGTTTTTCAACCATATTATGGAGACGAATTTACTAATATACGTGCTAAGTTTCACCATTGCAGTTACCTATAGGAACCCATCAGCAAGTTTGATAAGTCAACTGAAGTTAGAAAATAAAATCAGAGATCAGGCTGATTGTAAGGGGGAACTGCACTGGTGCAGTTTAGTACCTTTGTAAGTAAATTATCTCCAGTTAGTAGTAGTTAGTCAAGCACCTATTTACTGTATGGGAACACAGGTTGGCTGAATCACAGTATGCCTTTTATCTACGTGTGGCATCCACAGGCAAATAAGATCACTCTCAAACTTTGTACTGACGAGACACCAACGGAGATGTGAAAGTGCTGGTGCAATTAGGCATGACGTGCATTTGCTTGTTTTGCACATACACTATTTAAATCACTATGTGAGCTTGAATAAAGCTGTGTTGATATAAAGTCAGCGATCTCCATTGGTTTCTCTGTCAGTGCAAAGTCAGAGAGTGACAGGGTTTGAGAGCAGCATGTTACAGAGTTGCTGAATTCTCACGAGTGCGGCTGCTGGGAGGAGACGTGACTCAACAGAGCGGTGATCTCTGCCAGATTTATTCCTTAATGTTATTGTGACATTCACAGGCTCAGTGTTTTTGCTGCAGTATGGGCAGTTTGTCCCTACTCCAGAAATAGGGCTTGAGTTTATTCAGTGGTTAAACTAGATATTACTGGGCCCAAAAGCAAATTATTTTTCAGGCCCCAAAAATGTCCAGAGGTTGGCCTGTTTTACCAATATTTATTGAAATTGTAGATGAATTAGGGCTTTAAGGGGGCCCTATACCTCCTGGGCACCCCTGCACCTGCAGGGTCTGCTTTCTCAATAGTTACTTCCCCGAGTTTACTGCATAGGTGCTATGGCTTCATAAAGAAATGCACAATTTTTTTAGACAATATGTGTCCCAAAGACTTCATGGGTGTTGTTTTGCACAAACAAGACCAGCACATGGAAGCACTTGCCTGGGAATGTCCCCCATGCTTTTAGTCTATTGTACTTTATTCTAATGGACATTTTATTAATGGACTCTCAATATGATGCACTTGGTGTTAAATCATTGTTGCTGAACTACAAACCCTTGTTACACTATATGGAAACTGTTTACTATTGGAGCACCTATTTAAGGTACACATTAATTTATTCCTGGGGCATGCCCTGAAACATTGTGTTTCGACTTTTGACTAATAAACCACAGGGGAACATCCCCGGGCAAGTGCTTCTGTGTGCTGGTCCTGTCTGTAGATATTGAGGAGAGTGCAGTTTTCTCTCAGTACTACGTATATAGATAGTCTATATAGATAGACATGACAGGGTGTGCCTGCAGACATTCTATATAACAGAGTGTTGTTTTGACCACCATTGTTTTCCTCCTGATGGCTGCAGCAGTCAAAACTCAGTCTGACATGGGCCCCAGTGCTGTAGAACCAGATACATTTGAGCAATCTGACCATCTCAAATGTCTATTTTTAGTGTTAAAATGCCAATACAGATACACTGTACACATTGAAAACCATCCACACAAGCAATCACATTCAAAAGCTAAGTTGCTATAACATTACCAGAATGTGACATTTGTGACCCAAACTAATATTTATTTTTATTAATCAGACACATTGAAAGTTTCCTATAATGTAGACCTTGAATTTAACTCCTTTACTCAATTTTGACTATTATGTAAAGCATATGTCCAACTATTTCTTGCGTTTTATTTTCTGGATCGTAGATCCCATCTTCCCATACCCTGCCTATAAAGACCTGATCTATAGTTAAAATGTAATGAAATGCTTTCTGCGTGCGTGAGCACTTTCAGTGTCTCATAAGGTTTGCTAAGTACTGATGTGTTATGGAAAACATTATTGTTTGAGCCAGTCATATTATCTTTCAGAGGAGGGTGAATATGTCAGAAAGTAAATCCAGCTTTCACTCTTCACATGGTTGTCTCCATTACATTGCTGGGTTTGTATAGCTTACAAAGCAAACAGAATCCTCTTGAGCATGAAAGGAACTAGGTTTTTGGGATCATCTTGGCACAAGCTTGATTTTTGGAGTATGGAATTCTTAAGCAAATAATAACAGAAATTTGGCATGAACTTTACAAACCCCCCCAAAGCATTTTACATCTTGTAAGATACACTGACATTCACATTTACTCCCTTGGCAGCCATCTGTTGCAGCCACGGGAATGCAGTAAACAGCAGCTTAAGTGCTTGGTAAATGCCACTTGTAATCAGTCCTTCTGTGGGATCAAAATGGGAGTTTCCCTATTGCCTGGGTTAGGTTTCCAAGTTTCCGTATTCATTTCCAACTTAATACTGTTATTCTAAATGTAAGAGGAGTGTGAGTGTAGAAAAAGATTTGAAATTTACATCTTGTGACAGTGTTAATACCAGGTTGCTGCCAAAGGCCGACAGTGCTGTTCAGAGGATTACTTTACATATGACTTATCCAGCAAGGACTGTCGGTAGCTTTTATATGAGATGCATGTACATACCTCAGGAACGTGTACCTTATTTTACCAGGAATAACTGACACTAGAGAACACTTACAACAAGACTGGGTTCTCGTCATAGGGGAATAAATAAACCCAAAATCCTGAATCTATAGTCCATCTAGTTGTTTGTGAACACCCAGCACCCATATTGGCCATACCTTGTTGGGTTTCTGGAAGCTGTAGCTGTGAAAAAGACACAGATTGGATATCATTAATGCATACAACAATATCTAATACAATAAATATATATTTGAAAAATCTAACTTTTTTATGTTTTAAAATGAAGTTTGTTAAATTGGCCATTTGTGCCCAGATTAGGTCAGGCAGTTAAGCTACTTTTGATCATGTATGTCCCCTCAGGTGAGCAGTTACAAAAATCTGTGATTCTATCACACAGATCTGTCATATTGCATCTGGTGGTGCAGCTAGTTGGTACGTGGATGGTGCATGACAGATGAGGAAGTGAGAGCAGCCACTTTCCATGTGCATATTAGGCGTTCCTCTGGCAAATAGATGTTTACACGTGCAATTTTTACTGTGTCAGGTTACAGTTAGGCGAAATGATGCAGAATGGCTAATATGGGATAAAAAAAAGAGCTAAGGGGGCCAGAAAGTAGATCCAAATTACAGGGAGGGAGACACTTTACTTATAACCTTATAATCACCTGAGGCGACAGCCTCAACTCGCCTCATTGGCGAAGCACCCCTGATTCTGGCGAGTAAAATCAGAAAACTGTACTCTATTGGGCAAGTCTAAGTTGGGGAGGGATGCCAACATCAATAGGGATGGTGCTAACTTTGACATGTTGGGGAAGAACTGGTCACATGAAGCTTCTTCTGTATGAAATATGCTTTGTGTAGGAGTCTCTTCTGTGTATGAAGAAGGGTTCTCACCCTGAAAACCATGCACAGCCCTTTAAATAGAAAAATATATGTGTGTGTGTGGCTTATAGGGATGCACCGAATCCACTTTTTTGGATTGGCCGAACCCCCGAATCCTTCGTGAAAGATTCGGCCGAATACCGAACCGAATCCGGGAAGGGGAAAACAGGGGGCAGGAAGGGGAAAACATTTTTTACTTCCTTGTTCTCTGACAAAAAGTCACGCAATTTCCCTCCCTGCTCCTAATTTGCATATGCAAATTAGGATTCGGTTCGGCCGGGTAGAAGGATTCGGCCGAATCCGAATCCTGCTGAAAAAGGCCGAATCCCGAACCGAATCCTGGATTCGGTGCATCCCTAGTGGCTTATGTCTTGCACTTTCATTTTTTATGTTGCTTCATGTTTTGTTTTTTTTTGGGGGGGGGGAGTCTATACAGGTGCATGCACGTTGTAGTAAACTTCAATGCAAAAAGCCCACTTATTCACTCTACTGTGCATGTGCCTGGCCAGGCCTGGAGAAAAGAAGACAGAAGTGGAAATCTCAAAAAAGTAGTAAGTTCAGGTTATTTTATTTGGTAAGGGCACTTGATAGAAGGGTAGACCAGACAGTGCTAAATGCAGAGCAGGGGATGTATATTATGACAACTGCATAGGCAAGTAACATAAATACATCAAGAAACCAGGTGCGTACAACATCAGGGCTATGCCCCTCCCCCCCCCCCCATGCCTTAAACAAGGTCCCTGAAGTTTTAAACATTATTTCATTGAAATTGTTGTGGGTTGACCACTATGACAAGGAAATTATATATTTTTATGGCTCAAATTATTGGGCTTTAATAAAGCAGTATTTTTTCTTTAGCTGTAACCAACACTTTGGTTGGAATATTTCACCTTGATTAAAGAAAGTAATTTTTCATGCAGTACTGTGTAGGTATCCCAAAGAATTCTAAGATATTGTTCTTTGAAACCCATTTTCTAAAGTAAGCCAGCAGAATCCTATCAATTATTTTACTTTGGTGGAGTGCCATGTCTGAGCGTGTTCAGATACAGATCTGGGTAATACACTGCATATCAAATCGTTTAGTGTAGTGAAGCACATTTGGTGTCTAGCTTTACTCCAGGCCTAGAGTAAATAGGGGAATCTAAAGGGAACAATTCCAATGAGGCCCTCACACAAACTCTCATTTACCAATTCATCCTTCCCCTTCTACCTTCATAGGGACATACAGGATGTGCGAATACTAGAGCTACTCCTATCAGTAGACAAGGCACTATCTGACCTAGAAAGTATGTACATTATACCAAGAAGACTCATGGACAGAAAAATGCAAATACTATACGTATTATAGCACAGAACTGGAAAACACAATTGGAAAAGACAGTAAAACCAAGAGATAAATGGTCACAGTGAAACAAATGTGCCTTCTTTAAACACTAAGCATAGCCAGCTGCTTGCAGTTGGGCATCACTCACTATGTGTTCTACTGGTTACAGTAGACTGGTTACAAGCATGATGTTTCCCTATCTGACATGTTGTCATGTTTTGCCCTGGTAAATGAGGGTCTGGGAGATTGTTGTGTATTATGATGCACTGATATTCTGTTTGAGACTGAATTAGAAAAGAGTAGCCCATCCCATAGTGCTGCCACAGGAACAAAAGTAGGATTGCCCTCCTGGGGGCTAGTGGCAGTGGTTGGGGGGCCCTTATGTGGAGGTTTTGGGGAACTCTCCTAGATATTTTAGCTTGAAGGTTAGTTATGATGAGCTTTGTGTGAACACTTATTTGCCCATCCCCAGATATTTTTGGAGCTACATTTGGATGGCTTATACAGCAGTGTTTTCATTACCTTGTTAAAGGGGTTGTTCACCTTCTAACACTTTTTTTCAGTTCAGTTGTTTTCAGACAGTTCACCAGAAATAAAGACTTTACCCAATTCATTTCTGTTTGTGACCATTTTTCCAATATTGAAGTGTAAAGTTTAATTTTTCACCTTATTATGTCTTTCTAAAGCAGCTCTGTCTGGGAGAGGGGTCGCCAACGGTGTAACTGTTCTAAATGAATACATTTAGTTGATACATTTCTTATGTTTGGACCTGCTGAGCAAAATCACTGAGTTTCATTAAGGCTAACTAAGGCCACACTAGGCGATAGCGCCGCGATTTGACTTGCGGCGACTTTTCGCGCGACTTTTAATCCGCAATCGCTGGGGAAACTTTTGCGCTGGCGTCTATGGGGAATCGCGGCGTAAAAACACACGCGGCGATCTTTTTTCTATTGTCGCTCGAAATCGCCTAGCGAGGCAATTTCGAGCGACAGTAGAAAAAAGATCGCCGCGTGTGTTTTTACGCTGGCGATTTTTCGTGATTCCCCATAGACGCCAGCGCAAAAGTTTCCCCAGCGATTGCGGATTAAAAGTCGCAGCGAAAAGTCGCCGCGAGTCAAATCGCGGCGCTATCGCCTGGTGTGGCCCTAGCCTTAAGGCAACTGTTTTAATTGATACAATAGTTGTTAATATTCCACAGATACTGCTGATAAATGTATCAACGAATGTAGCAAGTTGTAACAGTTCAGAATCTGCACCAGTATTACTGAGCTGCCAGATTGAAACAGCAGAGACAGGAACATTAGTCTTAATTTTTGGAAAACCAGTCAAGAATAAAACATGGAAAGCTATTGAACAAAAGTGTTATTTTCTGGTGAATAACCTGAAAACAACTGAACTGAAAAAAAGGGTTTGGAAGAACAATAAATTAGGATAGTGAGATTTATAACGTATTGTTGTTTTTCATATTGCTTCACAATGTTATTTACATGTTTAATAACATTTTTGTTTCAGACTTTGGAGGGCAGCAGAGAGCTTGAAATTCTTTTTGGGTTCAGAGAGCCATCAAGTGATTTGAAGTCTGAAATGCAGAGATCGACATTTCTTAGTAATGTTGCATAATGTTGTGCTACTTTTACTTCTTACTCATTTATTATTCATCATTTACTAAAGGTTCCAACCAGCATACATCAATTGAAGTGCTCTCCTTCCCATATACCCTTGCTAAGGCCAACAGTTTGTTCCTATACATGGGCTGCTAAACTGCCAACTTGCCCTGGGGTAGAGCAGCAGTTGTCAGACTGTGTATGTCCAGCATTTTACGGGGCATATTTATCAAAGAGTGATGTTAGAGATCACCACAGTCCACTACAGTTTTCACCCATTGATATATACTATTTCAAAAATCCCATAGAAATGAATGGAGAGTGGTGGAATTTCACTCTAGTGGACTGTGGTGATCTCTAAAGTCACTCCTTGATAAATATACCCCTACATGTTTTGTCTACATTAGCCCCTCCTACTCTAATCCAGTCTCTTATTTAAATCAGTGCATGGTTGCTAGGGTAATTTGGACCCTAGCAACCAGATTAATGAAACTGCAAATTGGAGAGCTGCTGAAGAAAAAGCTAAATAACTCGAAAACCACAAATAATAAAAAAATGAAAGCCAAATGCAAATTGTCTCAGAATATCACTCTCTACAATGTATCATCATCCTAAAATTTAATTTAAAGGTGCACACCCCCTTTAACTGTGGTTGATTTTGTGGTTTCAACAATATTGCTACATAGTTCATTAACTTTACGCTAATGTAATAACCCTTATATTTACAGTTTCAGAAGCAAGAAAAATGAAGATGTTGCGATAAATACAAAAAGAAGGTTGAGAGGAAGAATATATCAAAATTTTACTCACAAAAATAATTCAAGAGTATGTCGTGTCCAGTTCTCTTCACAGAATGTATGCACAGAAATACAGCAAACTTTTAAGAAGCAAGAGCTCAAGAGTTTGAACTTGTGAACCTTTTTACATTTTTATTGTGGTTTATATTATAGTTTAATTTTTTTTTGTTTGTGTTCAATGTACATTAGCAAGAGATAATGTTTTGCATCATAAACAGATCTGTGATGCAACCCTCAGATAAATGAATCGTTTCTGAGAACCAAGATATCTATGGAAAACCAGCCACCATTGTGACAGTGACAAAACCAAGGGAATTGTGGAAAATTGCTTAGATCATGACATACTACACAACTGTCACCTGAACACTTAGCCATACATGATGTGCCATACTTATGGTTCCATGTGGTTTACTGCCATTATTTTTTTTTCTATAGTGAAAATGAAAATTTAATATTAACTTCCACATACTGAAACTTTGTAAATACAATAAAATAAATATTCTGCATGGTCAAATTTATCTTCATTATCCCTCTCTCAACATCTGTTTCTCTTCATTCTCTCTTCATGCAGCAGTTGGGTGTCAGATATTCATTGACAGTTAGATCCAATATAGGGGAGCTCCCTTTACTAGCAGATGAATTCGAGCTCACTCAAATAACTGATACCAGTACAAACAAAATAACTGCCTTTTGCAAAAATTTTGCATGTAGAGAGGCATGATGTCTGGTGATTTTAATAGAGTGAGCTCTAATACATCTTCTAGGCAAAAGAAGCCCCCCTATAAGATATATTGGATCTAACTTTCATGAATAGCTGACACCCAACTCTTGAATAAAGACAGAATGAAGAGAAACATATGTTGAGAGAGGGATAGTGAAGATAAACTTGATTATTTCAGAAATGATACAGCATTTTTAATCAAGTATATTTAGAAGCTAATATTACATTTTCATTTTCACAATAGTTCCCCTTTAAGGATTAATTTGCATGTCCTAAGCACTTGACACATTTCCTGCGGGCAGTTTAGCCCTAAAGGCTTTATCTCCTCTAATGGAAAAATGTCCAAAACAGTCATAGAACTCTTTCTTCTGATTATGGCAATTCTGGATGTTCCTCAGTAGTTTTGATGGTTTAGCAGTTGTGTTACCACTTCTCATCTGAGTCAGCCAAACAGGCATTGATGTTTAAATATTATTTAATTATTATTACATTTTATTATTACATTTATTATAACATTTTTTATACAAAACATCATCAAGAAATAGTTGATCCACTGTAATAGCAGATGGACATGCTCTTAAAATGGGGGTTCCAGATCATCAGACATTGATAAAGGAAAAACAGAAACAGCACTCACAGATAATAGTATGGTGCTTTGCCTTTTATTTCAAGTCGCAGCCTGACTTTTGCAAAGAAAATTTTTGGGGGAATCAAATCTCCCATTGTCAGGAAATCCTGTTCGTATTTAAAGGGTTGATTTGCCTTACAAGTAATGTTACATGAAGCAGACATTCAAATTCTGACACTATTTGCAATAGAGGGTTTTTGTCATCAGCATAATGATTAGATGAAAGGCTGCAAACTTGACATTGCACGATCACCAGATTATAACTACAAAATAAGCAGAGAGTTTGGCACATGAATATGAAATTTGGAATATGGCGCTCTGTTGCATAAAGGCATCTTTTATGGCATACCACATCTGTCTTATACCCCCGTACCAAAGATAAGCCTGCAAATTTCTTTTTATGGACATTGACAGAGAATATTCCATTGGGTTGGTATAGAACAGCAGGCCTCAACCTTTTGTAGTTCTGAGTAACAAATGTAGAAAGTTTAGGGAAGCCACACAGAAAAGAATGTTCCAGGAGGCTGTCATCGGCTGTTTGTTGGTCCCCATGTGTACTCTTTTGTCCTTCCAAGAGATTCCTCTGGGGTAGTTATGAATGAACAACATGTGTCTTATGAGCCACTCATGGGTGCTTCACCAATGAGGCGAGTTGAGGCTGTTGCCTCAGGCGGCAGCCCCCCACTAGGTACCAGGGGCGGCAAAAATGCTGCTCCTGGTACTTTAAGAGTGAATTTTCAGGGGAGGGGGCAGCAGCAACTGCTGCTGCCTCAGGCGGCAGAGGGGCCAGGATTGCCTCTGGAGCCACTGTTTGGGAATCCCTAGTGTAGACAGTTGTGTCCCATGACAATTTGTTTTCGTTATTTAAGCAATTTTTTTCTGGAACTGTATATCATTTAAGCTGCTATATGAGTTCTGAGATCACTGGTTTATCAGGTAGATCCTTGCAAGATATATAGGAAGCATCGAAGGAGAAGGATAAACACTGAAAAAAAGTATTGCCTTACAATTGCTGCACTTTATTTGTCAGTGTCACAACCCCATGTATAAGTGAATGAGAGAGGTCCAGGGACCAATTTGGACAATGTTATTTTTTTCTGAGTCAAAACTTGAATCGAGTTTGGCTGAATTCGATTTGAGTTTTCGATTCGGTAAAATTTGCCCTGGTTTTACATCTTCTATTTTTTTTTTATAATTAACCCCCAGTCGAATTTCGAGTATTTTCTAAATTAATAGAGTTTGAAAAAACTCACATAAATTCGACCTTTAATAAATGTGCCTCCCTATGTATTTCAATGGAAAATAAAAGTCTGCCAGACACTGCTAGATTGAATCTCATTGGATGAAGATGCAGCATGCCACCATCACATCCTACAAAATCCCCTGTGGAGTTTAGCCCTTAAAGGAAAACTATACCCCAAAATGAATACTTAAGCAACAGATAGTTTATATCAAATGAAGTGGCATATTAAAGAAACGTGCCAAACTGGTATATGTATTTAAGTAATTAAATATTGCCCTTTTAATCTCTTGCCTTGAACCACCATTTCGTGATGGTCTGTGTGCTGCCTCAGAGATCACCTGACCAGAAATACTACAACTCTAACTGTAACAGGAAGAAGTGTGGAAGCAAAAGACAGAACTCTGTCTGTTAATTGGCTCATGTGACCAAACATGTATGGTTTGTTTGTGTGCACTGTGAATCATACCTTCCCAGTGGATAACCCTTTTTTTTTTAAAATGCCAATTTTTGATCTATGATTACATACTACTAAAAAAAGTATATTATTATGAAAATGGTGTATTTACATGAAGAAGGGTTTTACATGTGAGCTGTTTCATTCAATATATTTTTATACAGACCTATATTGTGTGGGGGGTTTTCCTTTAATGCATGTATGTGTTTTCGCATGTCACTGAACTTTAACATTTGCATTCTTTCCTGTGAACCTGTGTATGAGCTGTCTCATTTGTACAGCAGAATGAGTTCATAAATAAAGCGTAATGTTCCTTTCCAATTAAAATAACATGGAATGAGTTTATCCTAACGGGACCCTGCTTAGTGTTTACGCCATAATGAAAATGATTTTCTCATTCAGTACTGTAAGCCATCCATTTCAAAAAAGCCTTACAAAGTCTGAGCATTAATAATGATAATGTGTTCTGTTTGCAACTGGTTTAGATCAGCTTTACCTCCTGTGGTGGGCTCTTCCTTCAAGGTGTTTATACATGACACTGAGTTTTCCTTTGCCCCCTACTAGGGAAGTTCCCTATTGTGATGCAGGGGACCAGCATTTACTGCACACCCTTGCCACCTTTAATTCACCGGGCTCCAAAGTGAATGCGCATCACTGGAGTTTCAGTGAACAGAAAGGGAATCATGATTTAACTGTAGTTTAGATGGAGTTATATCTTGCTCCAGAGACAAGTGCATAGCATCCATCATGACTACTGATAGGCTTAACCTTGCTCAAAGAAGCCATGGAAGGCAGTATTTAGTAGCAGGAGCCATCGTCAGCAGCAGCGGCAGCCTTGCTGTAGAAAACTTATGGAAAGGGAATTTGGAAGTAGCTAGAAGTTCTGTTGATTCCAGCACTTTAACACAAAATTCAATATTTATTTCAGCCTGCAATATTTTCAAGAAGCAGCAGACAATTTATGTCTCTTGTCCTCTTTGACAATAAGCGATGCTTGGGAACCAATTTAAGCCTCAGGTTAACACTTTATGGGCATTCCAGCACCACAGCTCCAATAAGAACCTTATGGTTCTACCCCTGTATGTGCATACTGTATGTGTTATGTTTACCTACTTAGCATATAGCCCATATGTTGAGATAGTAAGAAGGGTCACGGGATCATGTTAAAAGGATACTGTCATGTTTTTTTCAAAACTCAGTTAATAGTGCTGCTTCAGCAGACTTCTGCACTGAAATCCTTTTTTCAAAAGGGCAAACTGATTTTTTTATATTTAACTTTTGAAATTTGACATGGGGCTAGACATATTGTCAGTTTCCCATGAGTCCCCCAATCATGTGCTCTGATAAACTTCAGTCACTTTTTACTGCTGTACTGCAATTTTGAGTGATATCACCCCTCCCTTCCCAGCAGCCTAACAGAACAATGAGAAGGTAACCAGATAGCAGCTCCCTAACACAAGATAACAGCTCCCTGGACAATATAAGAACAGCATTCAGTAGTAAAATCCAGGTCCCACTGTGACAAATTCAGTTACACTGAGTAGGAGAAATAGCTTACCTGAAAGCAGTTCCATCCCATAGTGCTGGCTCTTTTTGAAAGCACATAACCAGGCAAAATGACCTGAGGTGGCTGTCTGCACTCCAATATTACAACTAAAAATAATGAATGCAATTTTATATGGTAGAGTGAATTATTTGAAGTGTAAACAGTGTAATTTGGAAATAAAAACGACACCATAAAAAATCATGACAGACTCCCTTTAAATAGAAAGTAATGAGAAAGTCATGACAAGATCCGGCCAGCATGCAGTTAGTTTTGGATGTGGTTTTTTTATGATTACTTTTAATTAGTTCTGCCTAAGACTTTGAAACCCGTGACTACTCTGTGGCTTGATATAGTTAGGATGTCACATTATCATCACATGGCTAGGCATGACATTTATTTACTTTATATGAACAACAACTTCTTAAAACAACTTAATAAGAAACAACACTACATGAATGGGCGGCATTATTCTCAGACCAGTATATCTTTTGCTTGTATAAGCAATAAGATACAGAATCAATGTCTGCCCATGACCAGCATTTACTGGAAACAAAATATTTTTGGAGAGAATGAAAGCTATCGTGCTGATGTCAAAAGATGAAACCAACTCTGATTATTAAGATCTCCGCTAGTGTTTAATGTTCTGTAAGCATTCTATTTATTAGCACATTTGCATCCTACAGTATACCTACGTAATAAAGCTTTAGAGACAGTGGTTTGTCCATTGTTTATACAGTTTTTATAGTTACAGTCTCACCTCTAGACCTGTAAGCTGAATTTTCATGTAAAAGTTTCAGGTCTTGTGATTGTTTCCTTGTGTTGTTTGGAGCTGACAACTCTCTTTTGTTAAACCAGCCATTTGTTAAATAGCAACAATAGCATTGCCCTTGCTGTGAACTGTGTTACTCTCACTTTCCAGAACTGCACTCCTTATGTAGACCTAATCCTGGGCAGCATGCATGTATAAACTGCTTCTTACTGCAACAATGTCCAAAACATAATCACGGCACATGCATATTTATTATAAACATGTATTTATATAGCGCCAACATATTGCGTAGCACTGTAAAGTAAATGTGATTATACAACTACATCACATGAATTACATACATAGAACATATGGAGTAACAAACATCACAATCAAAACAGGTACAAAAAGGTGAGGAAGGCCCTATGCATAGGCATCAGTCTAAAGGGAAAGGAGTAATATACAAGGAGTGGGAGTGGGCAAGATCGAATTAAGTGGGTGAGAAATGTGGTATTGTATGTGGTGTTGCGTTTGGTAGTTAAGCAGAGTGAGGGTAGGCTTCTCGAAAGAAGTGCATTTTAAGAGATTTCTCGAAAGCAGAAAGGTTGGGAGAAAGTCAGACAGACCATGGGAGAGAGTTCCAGAGGAGGGGTGCAGCCCTTGCAAAGTCTTGAATGCGAGCATGTGAGGAGTTAATGAGAGAAGAGTTGAGTAGCAGGTCAGTAGAGGAGCGTAGTAAGCGATTGGGTGAGTATATAGAGATGAGTGCAGAGATGTAGGGTGGGGCAGAGTTATGAAGTGCTTTGAAAGTCAGTGTCATTAATTTGAATTTGATTCTGAAAGGTAACGGAAGCCAGTTACATGCATAGTGATTTTTATGTGCATACAAGCAACGTTTTGGTGTTCTTTAGCCCTTTCTTTAGCTATTTGTACAGTACTGAAGTAAGTGAACATAAAAAACTCCCCCTGTTATGTCACATTCACTCCTCCATAGAAACCAGTGTAAATCGATTGTCATAGGTCTTAAGTCTTTAAGTCCTCAAGTATAGTCCAGCTAAAAGGCTGATTTAGAAAATTCAAGATGACCTTTTCCACAATTACAGAAAATATCTTAGAAACAAAGTTTAGCCGATGTTCCTCTCTCCTAGGCAGTTCATGTTGTTATCCCCTGAACCTTTAGTCAACTCATATTGTGTTTTTGCCTCCACAAAGTGGGAAAGTATTGGCAGATCCACTTTGGCTTTCCAGACTAGTGTTTAGTGATATGTTCTTTTACAGATTCTGTAGTTATACTAATAAAGGTTACACATCAGGGACACTTCATATATACATATTTTCATATATACATATGAATTACACAAATAATATTTTTTTATAGGAAAATGTTTGACTCACATACCAAAAAGCACCCCCCCCCCAAAAAAAACGTTGTAGTGTTCTTATGAATGCCCAGGTGCATAGTACACAGTTTTGTTATGCACTTTCCCACTCTAGCAATAGGGTTCATCTCACTTAATCTTTTCTTAACTACAGTATACCCCCAAAATTAATTTTTAAAGTGATACTGACACGTTCCTATAAAAATCATAGGAACGTGTCAGTATAAAGTATTTGCTGCACCCGGAAATTTTTTTCCTCAAAGCAGCCCCCCAGCCCTGTGCACCTTTGCGCAGCCGACCGCTCCCACTACTAATGGATCTTCTGTGTTGCTTCCGTGATGCTGGATTGGAGGCGGAGCGATCCTTCCATAGGCTGAAGTCCTGTTTTGATTCGTAATTAGCCTATGGAAGGTGTTGTGTATTTGCAAAAGCTGTGTTAAGTTTTAAAAAGTTAATTACCTTTGAAGGATTTTAGAATGTTGCAGCCTTGGGAATAGTGGGAGGAGACTGGGAAGCTAGTCTCTCTGTGTGTGTGAAATAAAGATGTTGAGCTGATAACAGCCTGTCTGCATTACTGAGATATAATAGAAGGATCGTGCTGCCCCCAGCCCAGCGTCACTGTAACTGCACAGAAGGTCTTTCAACAGTGTCCGATGGTCGGGTAAATGCAGGTGCGCGGGCTGGGGGGAGGCTTTGAGGGGGGGCTTTAAGGGAAAATATTCCGGGTGCAGCACATACTTTATATTGACACGTTCCTATCATTTTTATAGGAACGTGTCAGTATTGCTTTAACAACAGATCATTTTTATTGTATTAAGTGGCATATTAAAGAATCTTACCAAACTGGAATATACAATATACCTAAGTAAATATTGCGCTTTTACATCTCTTGCCTTGAACCACCATTTTGTGTTGGTCTGTGTGCTGCCTCAGAGATCACCTGACCAGAAATACTACAACTCGAACTGTAACAGGAAGAAGTGTGGGAGCAAAAGACAGAACTCACTGTTAATTGGCTCATGTGACCTAACATGTATGGTCTCTTTGTGTGCACGGTGAATCGTAGGCCCTTACTTGTTAAAATGGCTATTTTCTGTGTAGGATCACCCAATGGCACATACTCCAAAAATTGTTTATTTACATGAAGCAGGGTTTTACATATGAGCTGTATTATGCAATATATTTTTAAAGACACCTACATCGTTCTGATAATGCTGCACGGGGCTGATTCTGGGCTGAAGTGCTGGCACAAAGCACAGATTTCAACCTCAAAATGCATAATTATGCCATTTGGTGCTGAAATCTGCTGCATGTGCCTGTACCTGGGCCAATAGAGTGACTGTATGGGCAGTCACAGGACAGGAGTGATGCTAGCAGAGGGTCTTTACTTATGTGCAGGCTGCCCTGTGTGACATTAGCTTTAGACCACAAATATGAGTGTATATGCATGTCCTCACACATTCCTCCACTGTATATTTGCACAGGGACACCCAATTTATTATTTTTCCTCTCCAATGCAGACAAAATAAGCAAATAAACAAATGAAAGTTCATTCTTCCTAGAAGAGACTGGTCTGTAAGCAGACTGCATGCCTCAGCAGCCCATTTAGGGCAATGGCACACCAGGAGATTATCTCCTGTAAAAACTTTCCCACGGGCAATAATGTGAATCGTTGGTGGTAAAACCCATATGTTGCTTCAGCCTTCAAAAATTGCTTGAAGATTCTTCTTGAGGCACAGAGATTTTGGAAGACTGAAGCGACACATAGGCTTCGCCAGGCGTAGTTTCGCCAGCGCCCCGCAAATTCACTAAAATCCGAAGTTTCGCACAGGAGTAGCGTAAGATTGCGAAGGTGCGCTAGCGTTGATTCGCTAAGTGAAGCGAAGTTACGCTAGCGAAGGCTAATTTGCATACGACACCAAATTCAAATTTCAATGGAGGAATACGTATCAGCACTACAAATGGCTAGAAAACCTTCAAAACATCAAATAAAAATTTTATTTTGCCCTACACATGTGCCCACTGTATAGGTAAGTTGCCATGAGTCAAGGAGGGGAGCCCGAAAAATTTTTTCGATCTTTTTCAGCCTATCACCCATAATGTAGAAAACACGCCAGCATTTTTTGGGACTTAGAAAATGTTTTGACTTTTTTTAAAGCAATCCCTATCTACTCTATTGCGCTTCGCCTAGTCTGAGGTGGCGAAGGAAGTCTAGCGTAAAAGGTAGCATTCAGTACACTGCGCGCATTAGTGAATTTGCGTAGTTACGTCGCTAGCGAAACTTCGCCAGGCGTAAGGGTGCGAAGTAACACTAGCGAAACTACGCCAGCGTTCGTTAGTGAATTTGCGCAGTAACGATAAATGCCAAACGCTAGCGAATTAACGTTAGCGTTCGGCGCTTCGGCGCTTAGTGAATTTGCACCATGGTCTGCAGTTCAAAGAAATCTATCTGATTGGCAGCTATTAATGCAATAATGAGTTTGTGTTCTCCTAATGCATGTTTGGGTTTCCTCTTATCTTTCTAAAACATCCAGAAATGACTGCTGATAAAACTGGCCATAGTGTGTCAATGCAAAAGCACCTTAGACTGTAAGCTCTACTGAGGCAGGGGCTGATGTGAATGCAAAATATGTTGCCTCTATATACATTAAAGTACAGGTATGGCATCCCTTAGCAAGAATGCTGTGATCCAGAAAGCTCAGAAATGCAAGAAGGGCCTCTCCCTCCCATAGTATCCATTTTGATTAAATAATTCTAATTTTTAAAAATGATTTTAAAAATTGCCTTTTTACATCTCTTGCCTTGAGCTAACATTTCGTGATGGTCTGTGTGCTGCCTCAGAGATCACCTGACCAGAAAAACTACAACTCTAATTGTAACAGGAAGAAGTGTGGAAGCAAAAGACAGAACTCTGGCTGTTAATTGGCTCATGTGACCTAACATGTATGGTATGTTTGTGTGCACCGTGAATCATACGATCCCAGGGGATGGCCCTTATTTTTTAAAATGCCAATTTTTAATTTATGATTACATGTTACTAAAAAAAAGTATATTATGATGAAAATAATGTATTTACATGAAGCAGGGTTTTATATATGAGCTGTTATATACAATATGTTTTTATAGAGACCTACATTGTTCTGGGGGGAATAGTTTTCCTTTAATGATTTTTATCAGACTTAAAGTAAGGTGATCATAATAACAGAATAGATTCCATACGTGTATATAATACAAAGGTAATGATCAAATGGCTTTGATGGCAAGTGCCATGCATATCCTGTTTGGCCAGTTGCCTAAAATACATGCTCACTGCAGTCATTGTCCAGCCCAGGCTTCTGTTGTGGCCAATTAACTTTATTGAAATCACACCAGAGGATGACTAACCAATCAGGCAGATAAATTGTTGCTTGGTAG
Source organism: Xenopus petersii (assembly GCA_038501925.1). Lineage (NCBI taxonomy): Eukaryota > Metazoa > Chordata > Amphibia > Anura > Pipidae > Xenopus > Xenopus petersii. Next base: position 67,907,222 of record CM076679.1, read on the forward strand.
AACAAACTAATACATATTTTTAAACCTCTAATGTTTTGCCATTTTTAATGCAGCAAAATGTATTTTCCATCTCAAATGTAAAGTTTAATAGTTAGTTTTAGAAGTGATCATTAACTCCCCCATCATTTTACAGATGGAAACCTCCCCCTCCCTATCCTATGCACTTCCGGCTTCTCACGGCGCTCTTAAAGGGGACTTATTGCGAAAACGAAAATTTAATACAACTTTAGCATACTGAAATAAAAAAATTTCTAAATACAATAAACTGAAAATTCTGTACTGTTTCTGATAATTAAGTTTATCTTCACTTTTACTCTCTCAGCATCTGTTTCTCTTCATTCTGTCTTCATGCAGCAGTTGGGTGTCAGATATTTAGATCCAATATATCTTATAGGGGGGCTCCTTTTGCCTGGAAGATGTATTAGAGCTCACGCTATTAAAATCACCAGACATCATGTCTCTCTACATGCAGAATTTGTGCAAAAGGCAGTTATTTTGTTAGATTCTATTTGTACTAGAATCAGTTATTTGAGTGAGCTCTAATACATCTGCGTAAAAAGGGAACCCCCCTATAAGATATACTGGATCTAACTGTCAATGAATATCTGACTCCCAACTGCTGCATGAAGACTGAATGAAGAGAATCTGATGCTGAGAGAGGGATAGTGCAGATAAACTTGATTATTTCAGAAACAATGCAGATTTTTTAATTGATTGTATTTACAAAGTTTCTTATTTCAGTATGCTGAAGCTTGTATTTAATTTTCATGATATTTTCCCTTTAATGCTGAGGAGATATAAATATCCAGATATTACAAATATCCAGGTGCTTTGTATGTGCTGATGACAACAAAATTGAAAAGAAAGACAGTAATAATTCTGACTGGTTTTCACTGCAGAAGATATCGATTATTTGTGTGTGGTGAGAGATTTGGAAAATTCAATTAAAGGAGTTGTGCAAAGGTTTCATAAATTTTCCTTCTATGCCGTGTACACAGACATTGATGCGTATTAAATCAATGCAGCACTTCACAATATATTTCCTTTGAAACATAAAAATAAATAACATTTAAACAGTTCTGCTTACTACAGAAACAAATTTTATTTTCTGTGAAGCATTTAGTCATGTGCTATCACTGACTCGTACACATTTGCCAGCTGTAACAAATTTTATAGACATTCCCTCCAGAGACACATCTTAAGTACTATGAATTTTTAAATGAGCAAATGGTAGAGATGGGCTGTCAGCAGTATAAAAATTGATCAGTTAAAAGATAAAGGCATAAGTAAAGAGATTTGTATGGTAGCCTTAATAGGTTTTATTAAATAAAAATACTATAAAAGCCTGTAATGAATAGACTGAGGATTTTTAACTGTGGTTGAAGTGGAAAAAAATTATTCTGGCACAGTTAGACGAAGATTGGTTTTATATTACCCAAGACTTTTTATGTTCTTTTCCCTCTAAGATCTGCTAATGCAACAGAAAATAGGAGCAGAGACATTACAGGTTGCTGCTTTGATGAAGCTGCTTCGACGTTGCTAAAGAATCCACAAACAAGTGCTTTAAGCATGCAGATATTCATTTCAATTAATTGCTTGCCTAAATGGGTAGGTTTGTTTTATTGCAAATATTTCTAGAAGTGACTTCACGTGCATAACAGCAGCTGAATAACAGGCAAGAAAATGTATCTGTTGTGCCACAAGGGTCCTTGCTGTTCAGTCAATATTATGAGCTCTTTTACAGTGCTGGCCTTATGCTCAATGTAGGGGTACATTGTTTGATAAACCAGATATGTACAGTTGTGTTCAGAATAATAGCAGTCCAGCATCACTAACCTTTTAGTAGAAATTATATTTCTACATGGCAAATAATTTACTAGTAGGTGTAGTAGAGTAATAGAAAACCAACAGACCCAACAGTCATTACATGCATGCTACTGATTCTGTGTAATTGAATCATTAATTGAGGCTTGTTCCAAATAATAGCAGTGTTTAAAATAATAATAGCTTGTTCCAATTAATATCAGTGTGGAGTTCAATTAGTGAGGTCATTCATTCTGTGAAAAAACAGGTGTCAAACACGGCCCTTATTTAAGGAAGGAAGGCAGCAAATGTTGTGCATGTAGGTTATAGTGCATGTCTCATTAAAATAGGTTTTTCCAGACATTGTTTAGTAGAACAGTGTACTTTGATTAATACGTTAATTGAAGAGGGGAAAACATATTAAGAAGTGTAGAAAATGATAGTCTGCTCAGCTAAAATGATCTCAAATGCTTTAAAATGACAACCAAAAGCTGAAAGACATGGAAGAAAACTACCATTCAAATGTATAAAAAAAATAGCCAAAATGGCAAAGACTCTGCTAAAGCATCATGCAATTTGTTTTTTATTCATTCCAAATAATCCCCAGCTTTAGCCTAGAAAAGGGACATAAGCAGTTACCATGCTTTTCTATATTATGCACGTACTCATCTTTAATTGGCGTAGTTGATGCTTGAGAAGAAGAATAAAACATGTAAATGTAATGATTTTGAAGAAAGTTTTTTAAACTGGTGAGATATCTATAAAAAAGCTAAAGCTGGTCTCTTGCTTCAGACACCATGATGGAAGTCATTAAAGTTGAAATTGGAGGATATGCAGCGGCAATCCTCGCACCCCCGCACACTCACATTTATGCACCAGAGGGGGTAGGGTCCACGATATCAGCGAAGGGGTCCAGGATGCTAACACAGAGAGTGCAAGAAAACTGGAAACACGGCTCTTAAAGTTAAGAGTTTCTTAGCTTGCCTCATTGGTGCAGCAGCCCTGACTATATGGCACATATAGATAACAGATAATAGATAAGCTGTGCAAAAATACAATGGTTTTAATTGTTATAGAGGGAGTTCATTGAAAGAAAATTAATCCATGGCTCTCTACAGAAGTAGAAAATGAAATCTTTTCCAATACTGTATAAAACAGGACATTTAATCCAAATAAATTGTTTGTAGGTGCCAGATGAACAGATACAAACTTGAAATGTAAAACAAATATATTTTCATGCTGTGCCATTTACTGGTCTAGTATAGCTAGGATGCTAAAAGCAATAATTTGATACTATATAACTATATATATTACATAACCCTCTAACTTGTTGTGGCTCAAATCTGCTTGTTATAATGTATCACTGGCTAAGGGTCTTTAACCCCTGCATTATATTTAATCCCTCCCAGCCTCTATAGTAATTCCTACATAGATCTGGATGATAAAGCTTCAGCTGCTCTTTGTTTACATGCGCAGCGGCTGATCTCAGGCACATGAGAGAAACCTAAGAGCGTAAAGTCTATTTAACAGGTCTTAACTGTCTCTCTTCCTTGGCCATGCCATTGCTTGGAACAGGAGGGCATCATGGCACCCAGAATATAGTAGGCTTATTACACAACAATCTACATGCCAAAATAAAATGGATGCCATCACAGCCCACTACAGGCACCACTGTCCATTTTTAAACAATATATGTTCTCTTAAAAATTCTGTTGAATCGATGCAAATTTATCAAAAGGTGATGAGACATCCCAGCATTTACCAAATGGGAGCTTTAAAGTCCTATACAGTGGAGCTCTCCTCTGGCAAATCTTGCCTGTTCTATCAGAACATCCCCTTTTTTAATTGATTGTTGCAGCTCTGATCAGCACAGTGATCAGCAAAACGATCGCAACCCTTTATACAGTACATGTCCATTCCCAGAAAATTGTTCTGCAAAGAACATTGACATTGCACCAGAATTGGAAGTGATCTGGCTATATCTTGGCTCTATCTGAAACCCTTGGGACTCGTGGATATACCCACAGGATCTGGCTGACTTTTGCCATGTTGCGGGTGGGTTCAGGTTGAGCTCTTCCTTACGATCTCCCCGCCTCTTCCATGACATCATATCGGTGCAGGTAGGAGTCTATAAATACAGAGGTGTGCCAAGTTAGGGTGGTGTGTGGGTGGGTTAGGGTCAGCTGAGGATAGACTTTTTGCCCACCCGCACATCACTATTTGGCTAACTCACCCCTGACTCACTGCTTAGCAGTTTCAGAGGATTTTGGTGATGTTTCTATGCATTTCAATGGAGCAGGTAAGTAAGGATTCTGGTGCAAATTACTGATAGTGGATGATGGACCTGTTACTATAGGTGACCAGGTGAAAGAGGATTAAATGAGGATGACATGTTTGTATGCAACATAAAAGCAAGTTGTAATTGCTTACTTGAAAAGCAGAAGTTAATCCTCACATTTTGCCCACAGGTTCCTGCTCTTACATCTGCACTAGCACCCAGTTATAGGGGTCTGTTTATTACGCTACAACAACAGTTTTCCAATCTTTTTTGGTAAAGGATTTGTTTGGTTCAAAACAAAAATTAACAATGGTGTTATTGTTTACTTTATGTTTTTGCAAATCAGCATCAGACCTGGCTATTAAAATATTTTGATGGTTAAAGATCTGTCAATCTAGCTATATAGATATATATATATATATCTCAATGGGCGTTTTTTTCTTATGGAGAAAAACTTTGCAGATGGTGAAGCGCAGCATTCACCTTGAATTCATGCCTGGCAAAAACTATTAACCTGTAGCAAACAAGAAGGAACTGCCATTTACTGCTGAATCATAACTAGGATAATGCAAATAATAAGCATCTGATCATTTATATGGTGCCCCAAGCATTGGCAAACTACACCATTGATCCTACACAACTCCCTATATAGATAATCTGTTGCATATAAAGTTTTTTTTTCAGTTGACTTGCCAGCAAATATTTGTTGCCTCTAGGTAAATAAATGGTTTTGAGCACCAAAATGGGTGTTTTGTGTGTTTTAATGCTTTTGCTTTAATAGCAATTGAGCGTGTGTTCCTTTAAATTTAGATTTCTTATCATAGGAAAATGTTTTATATCAAACAGATCCGAAAGGAAAAGTGTCTTTGGCTGGGACATAAAATTGCATCTGCCTCGATCATCTTAAAAGGAAAGAAGAAATGCTTGTAAATCAATCTGCCCAGCAAATACCAGTTATGGATGCCTCTGAGCACTGGGCAGGTGCACGCCTAGATATAGTTTCTTGCATCTAATTTAAACTTTACACTGTACTCAAGCACATAATCTCAATGTAAATAACACATTTTATGGAGATAGGACTTGATATATCCTGTATTTTGCAAAAGCTCCTTCCAAACCTTTATGATACAATATAATTCATAATTGGATATGGAGTGCTCTGCATCTTAAACATATTGAATGCACGCCAGGTACACAATTTGTATTACTAAGGGAGTCATGTATATACATTTTGATTTCAATTCTAGTGGTGATTTCAAAATGTTTGCGCAACAATTCCTGAATACAAATTGTACTTTCAAAAACTCAAATGTACAATATTTATTAATAATTCAAAATCCAGCACCTAAAAAAGTGAGTTAATGTAAAAGTCAGTGGCAGCTGTCTATGACAAATTGAAAGTGTTCTTTCAATGCGAGTTTTTAAAAATGTCTGATCCACTGATGATAAATAGTAGAGCAAAAATACAAGGCATTTGAGTAAATTGTAATGATTTTATTAACATTTTTTATATTCAGATTGTTAGATAAATATGCAAAGATTTGGATATTTAAAAATTTGGGTTTGTTCGAAGTTGAAAAAAAACCCTAACATTTCACAAATTTCGAAATGTTGATCATCTGGCCGTTAAATGTAAACGATAAAAAAAAACTTTATTTTCTTGGGTCACTCACTTTACCAGAAAAATGATTCAGCCAATAAAAAATGACCTTAGCATTGTGGAATAACCAAGTAAATATGTGTCCCTTCCTCTGTTGGTCTCTGGCCTCTCTTCTGCAGAAATCTATTTGCCATAAAGTGTAATCTTGCCCAGTTAATTAGTGTTTGCAGGCAGTGCTGTGCAATGCAATATGGGGATATTAAGAGAGCAAAGCCACAGTTATACTAACTAGGGTTTCAGCTTTCAGATACTTTACTTCACTGACAAAGTACCACACTTGACCTTGCAGAATAAAACACAAAGGTTAAAGATTTTACAAACATTAACAGCCAGCAATAGAAACAGTTTTTCTGTTTTGTTTAGCTTGAATCAACTTTTCTGAAATAAAGCCCATTGCTACCAGTGAATTGAATTTTAGTGTTTTGTCATAATGTGCCATTTTTCTACAACCAGTTGCCTTCGTGCAGGGTAACCAGTTCCTTTTCTAAAGTCACTCTGTCATCCTAGGTGCTAAGGTTATCCCAGCTTTAGAAGTAGGGTCAGTCAGAAGGCTAATTAATTACACTGAAAGACCCGTTTCAATTTACACTTCCCATCACTTTCCCCATTAGTAAACCCTGTCTCCTAACGAGCATGGGTGTTGTCCTGTAGAGACAGCAGGGCTCGTATATTTACCTTGGGCTGCAACTGACCTGATAATTGGCAATGAAATGACACTCTATGGTGAACGTTTATCAACAAATAGTTCATTAGGATTAATTTATGTGGTGTTCCACCAGAGAACAAAATGTCTTCAAAATACCTTTCCACTCTATTCCACTTTTTTCCTTCCTTGGCTCTATGAGCACAATTGGTAGAAATCCAGAAATGTTAAATAACCTCATGTCATTAGAGTGATAATGATCCACTCCGACCATCTTTGAGTGAAGTAGAATTAGGTTTTTAAAAAATCTGAGACTGGAATCTTTATCGCCCTCACGATAGGGGTTTATTTCACATCTTTTGGGGTTGCTCTCTGTACTCAAAGAGGTCATTTGCTGTTTTGAGAACAATACTGCAACAATATATAGAAATGGAGAGGGGTTGCACACGCAATGAGACTTAGTAGACAAAGGTGGTATTAAAAATATATTCTTTTATAGTAAATGGCTTTTACATCAGACAGGCTGGTATATCAAATACAACAGTATTAGCAGAAATATATACATACCACCAAGTAACAAGATCAAGGCAAAAAGAGACAAACCACAGAGCAGATACACTTGCCAAAAATGAGAACACCCCAATGTTTCAGCACCTAAGGCTTTTTTCAAGGGAAATTCTCATGTGTCACCAAGCTATCTGAAGTATAAATACCCCATTCAATTACTCAAAAAAACACAGTTTTCGCACGCTTCCCGCACTCGTGACATCACGTACACCAGCGTTATTACGCTGGCGTTTTTATGCTGGGTAAACCAGTATCAGTGTACATTGTACCATAGCAACCACAAGCAGCACATTATACAGTGAAATAAGGGTTTTGGTCATCAAATCTCTGTACCAAAAGGCATTCAGTTATAACATCTCTGTCCTAATAGTGGGTGCTTGATAATATCATCTTTTTTTTTTTTCCAATAATTGTTTTATTGCATTTTAAAACATACAATATTCATGTAAGACTGGAATGTTACAAAAAGTCCTGAAACATGTATATAATGCTCTCACATTATCCTAATACATTTACTTAAACATAAATCCTAAAAGAAAATAAAAAAATATAAGAAATCTGCCTTAGCATACACAACATCAATGAGTCAGAGAGATCTAAACAGAGATCCACAAGGTAAAAAGATATGTTAAACTAGGCAATGATCCAGAATTCCCTCTCAGGTGACCAGCGTATATTCTATCTCATCACGCCTGTTAGTAAGGACCTAACATGGTACTAAATACATTTTATAAATCATAATGAAAGCTTTCTTGTGGGGTCGCTACGCCTGTAATCCAACCATGGTTGCCAAACTTTTAAGTACTTATCGTGGGTATTATTAAGAAAGCTAGCCAATTTTTCATTTTCCAATCTACTTTATGTTTAAAGGCCAAAAGGGGGATAGAGCTGGATTTCCAAGCTTTAGCTATGGTTTGTTTTGCGACCAGGTGTCAGTTACCATCTAAATAATACTTTATATGAGGCTTCCAACAATTCAGTGTTGACGGAACTCGATTTGGTGATATCCCAGCATTTATAAGTAGCAGATATGTCCTTCTCCCATGCCCAGACATAAGCATGTTCCCTAGGGTTGGATAAATTGTTAAGAGCTGAGTATAAAATGGAGACCATACCAGTCCGATTGGATGGGCGAATGTACCACCTTTCAAAAAAAGATATGTTGTGCTCAGCTGCTTCCCAGTGGGACTTTACCACAGATATATACGGTAATGTAACACCTGTAACACTCTAAAGGATACTGATGACGGGAGGTCATGTTGACTCTGTAAATTGGATAAGGACAATGGTCCCCTTACTGTATAGCAGTTGTAAATCCTGATAATGTTATTTGAGCTCCACCACTGAAATAGTACTGGATTTTGGCCAGGAATGAAATCCGGGTTCTGCAACAGAGGGGTCGCTGGTGCCCATGGTTACATTAGATTAGAGGAGTACTTGATTCGATCCCACACTTTTAATGTAACTTCAAGACTTGGGCTAATGGCTAAAGGTCGTCTTCGAGACGTAGACCAAATCAATACTTCTGCCGTATAGGGAGAACTAAAATCATTTTCCTGTAGTAACCACTGAGGGCCCTCCTGACCTAGGTGTAATAGTGGGATCGCTGTTATCTGTGCAGCGTAGTAATAGTGGGTTAAGTTTGGGAGGCCCAGGCCCCCCTGCGCTCTAGAGGCAAATAAGGTTTTCCGATTGACCCTAGAGGGTTTACCAATCCATATATACTTTGTAACCTTGTTCTGGCAATCTTTCAAATCCGAAAAGTTAATTAAAACTGGTAAGGTACGGAAATGATATAAAATCTTTGGCAGCAGAGTCATCTTGACAGAATTTACTCTTCTCATCCATGAAATGTGGTACCTGCTCCATTCTGCCATCAATTTGGCTAAGGAGGCATATAGTTTGGGGTAATTGTATTTATATAAGTTCGAGTGTAATACTGTAATGTTAACCCCCAATATTGAGATGTAATCTGTCTGCCCTTTAAAATCCAAATTCAACTTTAGAAGCTAAACTGTCTCTGGAGGGAGAGTGAGTTTAAGCGCTTCTGATTTCTCGTGGTTGATGGTCAATCCTGAAACATCCCCAAATTTACCCAGTAAATTAAACAGATTAGGCAAGGAAATCAATGGTTGAGACACCAGTAGTGTGACATCATCCGCAAATAAAGATATTTTATGGTTTGAGTCATGGACTCGAAGCCCATGAATATTAGTGTCTGCTCTTATAAGGGCTGCCAAAGGTTCAATAGCAAGGTCGAACAAAATAGGCGACATCGGGCACCCGTTTTGTACCTCGGTGTAATGCAAACGTTGAAGATTTATATCCCATAACCGTTACAAATGCCGAGGGGGACTGATATAATGCTTTTACCCAGGTTTGGAACCTGAAATCCTGCCGCCCACGGCCTGGGCCTGAGTGGGCTTTCCACAAATCCAGGCCTGATGTTACTGTTCCTTTAATGAATAAATTAAGTAAAATTAGACCCAATACAGAGCCCTGTGACACCTAACTAAGAACCCCAAATAGAGAAAGTATCATTACCAACCAGTTTTAAATTAAGAAACACCAAAATCAGGACCAAAATCAGGACTAATTGAACTGAAACCAGGCCGTAATATAAATATCAAAATTTTTCCTGCACGATGCATGTATGTTTTTTCCATCTGGTATGGATGCTAATTAATATGCAAATTATGGATCACATTTAAAGATTCAGTTTAATCCCAAAAATAAGGATTAAGCACATCCCTGTTTTTAACTGATGTACCAAGAACTTTACCAAGATCATAAAAAGACTATAGGGTAGGAAAATGGAAAAGTGTTTTAGAGGAGCTGTTCTTTAACTTTCAGTATGATGTTAAGAGGGATATGCTAAGCAATATGCTGTGCAATTGGTCTTCATTTATTATTATTTAGAGTTATTTAGCTTTTTATCCAGTAGCTCTCCAATTTGCAATTTCAGCAATCTGGTTGCTAGGGTCCAAATTACTGGAATATGAATAGGAGAGACCTGAATAAAAAGATGAGTAATAAAAAGTAGCAATAACAATACATGTGTAGCCTTAAAAGAGAACTAAAGGTTAACTAAAGAAGTAGGCTAGAAATGTTGTACATTGTGTTTTAGTCCTCTGTACCAGCCAAAGCAACCACAGCCCTCCAGCAGAAAATATATGTGCCTCCAAAGATGCCCCAGTAGCTCCCCATCTTCTTTTCTGCTGATTTACTGCACATGCTCTGTGCTGCTGTCATATTCTGATCTTGGGGCCCACTCACAATATACAGTAAATATAGAATATAAATGTCACAATATAAGGCTGATTAGTAATTAATACAGGTAATTACTACATGGTAGCACAGAAACCAGTGCAACTAGCATCAGAATTTAATAATCAGTCCTGTAGCATCAGCTTATATTACAGGCCAACCTCATTTCCGGCTTGATAATTTGCAATAACCCCTAATCTTAGCTTCTCAACAGCTGCTCAGAGCCCACTGAGCATGTGAGTGTCACAGACACTTTCCAAGATGGTGACCCCCAGTGACGAGTTTAAATTGTCCTTGATAATTGCTGCTATTGAGAAGCGGAAACATTAGGCTGGTGCAATAATTCAGTATATAAAATAAGGCATTTTTAGCCCTATTCATATGTAGGGTTTAGTTCTCCTTTAAAGAGCATTTGTCTTAGATGGGGCCACAGACGCACCCCCACCCCATATGAAAGCTGAAAAGAGCCAGAAGAAGAAGGCAAATAATTCAATAAAAAAAGAAAAATTAAGGTATATCGAAAAGTTGATCAGGACCTGCCGATCTATAAGATACTAAAAGTTAAAGGTTAACCACCCCCTTTAAGAAGAACTGTACAATCTACTATAACATGCAGCAATGCAGTTAGATATAGGCAGTTTCAGTTATGTAGCTAGCTAAATACAGACAAACTAATTGAATCACCAATGATAGATTTAGACCGTACTGCTCTGCACTTGGCATCATTAACTTTATAAGGAATAGATCTGAAATTGGCATGCATGCAGTCCTAAACCATATAGTGTAGAGCAGACACTCAATGAGCAGTCCTACCGACAAACGTAAAAAGATGCAGCCTTGTAGAGTTGCAGCCGAGACTTTGGCGCAAATTCACTAAGCGCCGAAGCGCCGAACGCTAGCATTAATCGTTACTGCGCAAATTCACTAACGAACGCTGGCGTAGTTTCGCTAGTGTTACTTTGCACCCTTACGCCAGGCGAATTTTCGCTAGCGATGTAACTACGCAAATTCACTAACTTGCGCAGTGTACTGAACGCTACCTTTTACGCTAGACTTCCTTCGCCACCTCAGACCTGGCGAAGCGCAATAGAGTAGATAGGGATTGTTTCAAAAAAAGTCTAATTTTTTTCTAAGTCCCAAAAAACGCTGGCGTGTTTTCTACATGATGGGTGATAGGCTGAAAAAGATCGAAAACATTTTTGGGGCTCCCCTCCTTCCCCCCTACATTTCCTGCCTCATGGCAACTTACCTAGACAGTGGGCACATGTGTAGGGCAAAATAAAATTTTTATTTGCTGATTTGAAGGTTTTCTAGGCATTTGTAGTGCTAATACGTGTTCCTCCATTGAAATTTGGCGCCGTATGCAAATGAACCATCGCTAGCGAAACTTCGATTCGCTTTGCGAATTAACGCTAGCGCAACTTCAAAAATTTACGCTACCCATGTGTGCAACTTCGGATTTTAGTTAATTTGCGGAGCGCTGGCGAAAATAAGCCTGGCGAAGTGTGGCGAATTTTCCCCTTAGGATATGAAAGATTCAACAGTTAAGTTGGAACCTAAGAGTGAAGATCACTAGATACTTCAAGAAAGACCAGCTCCACTTTCTATTGTGAGTGAACAGATATACTTTATGTACTTTGTCATTTTTAAGAGGAAGGACTTTGGATCATGATGATTTGTTAATAGGTTGTTCAAATGACTACACTGATTCATGCCAAAATAGCTTTTGTTGATTAGTCAACATTATACATTGATTCAGTCCGACATTTACCTGTTATGTTTCAATTAGGGTTTATCATTTAATAAAAATATTAATAAATTGAGCTTTCTTTTGCCACTCTTCCCTGTATAGATGTTATTGAGTACTCCACTCTAGAATGCATCATATTCTTCCCAGCCTCTCCAAACAACTCCAAACTGTTTTAGTATTTACCGTATGATACATCAGCACCCACATTGGCCTTTGGGAAAGTAAAATCTATTCCATTGTACAGAGCAGGCGATCAGTGGGAGTTTCTTGCTAAGCTATTTAAGGGTTTGCTGTAGAGAAATTTGTTCTACTGCACTGAGAAGAAAACAAATAAAAAGTCTTGATGTCTCACAAATACATGACTTTGAGATCACACATCCCACTCTCTAAGTATTTATGTACATTCACTTACAAAAGCTGCTCAGTACGAGAGATTCAACAATTGTCTTTCTCCTCCTCTTGGTACAATCGGCCTATTGTAGACAGGCAGTAGGTGTAATTGTACACAACGGCAATGGGCAACATAAAAAGAGTTGACACAAGTGAAATCAAATGTCTGATTAACTGTCTGAACCTTAGAGACACTGGATGCCAAAATCAAATGGGTACCGAAGACTCAAATATATTGTAATAAAGACATAACAGAGTATCACAAAGTTGTATTAGTTTAAAAGGGCAGTTTGTGATTTATTTCCAGTTACTGTGGGTAGTGGTTTAGAACACATTTGGTTTAAAATGTGGTTCAGTATTCAAATGAATTATTTGTGGGGGATTCGACTGAATCAAAAAATTATGGATTCAAAGTTGGACTAACTTTTATCTTGATCAGGTAAAGACTATTTATGAGTGTTTGAAAACATATAAAAATAAATGGTGGCAGAAAAGAAGTTTTTTGGCTTCTCTTAAAATGTGTTCTGGTTTTGTAACTGCAAATGGGTCAGTGGTTTTACTTATTTCTGATATTATCGGCTGGGTCTAATTATTTTCTTTTTGATGCATTGTACTGGAATTGAAGTTGAATTGAACATGTTTAACAAGTTTCATTTGATATGCATATGTTTATATTTAATATTTATTTTGTGACATTGTTATTTTTAATCAAACTTATATATTATATTGCATATTTGACTAGAATAGAAGAAACATGTTTGAGGTTGCAGAATTAGATCCAAACCCCAAAATATCATATACATATTTAGTATAATAGTCATCAAAACCGAGTTTAGTAACTAGAGTAAAGTGAGTGGTACAGCTTCGATTTGATATAAAATTCTACAGTCACAAAGATTTCGTACCGCGCCCTTTAAATGAACAGACCCTACACTCGCTTCTTGATAGGGACTAAGCTTTAAAGTTGAAAATAACAGCAAAATAAATACACATCCCCCTCTCATATTAAAAGTACACATGGTAAATAAAAGCTTAGCAGCCCTCAAGGAGTAAAGGTATGGGATTCGTTCTCTGGAAACCAGTTATCCAGAAAGCTCTGAATTACGAAAGGCCATCTCTCAGACTCCATTTTTTCCCAAATAATCCAAATTTTTAAAAATGATTTCCTTTCTGTAATAATAAAACAGTAGCTTGTACTTGATCCCAACTAAGATATAATTAATGCTTATTGGAAACAAAACCAGCCATTGGGTTTATTTAATGTTTACATGATTGTCTAGTAGACTTAAGGTATAAAGATCCAAATTATGGAAAGATCTGTTATCTGGAAAACCTGGGGATCCCATACCTGTCTTTGTTACACAGTAAGTTAGTTCTTTGCAATGATCTATTCATAGGAAGGAAGGAAATAAGGCAAAATGGTAAATACCCAATGTTTTCTTGGGGTAGATAGTAAGGTACACTTACCAAAAATAACAAGAGGCCCAGGTGCTGAAGCCCCAGACCTTCAGCTTGGGGGGACAATTAGGCTCTAAGCCTATGACTAATTGACTACAAGGCACAAAACGCGTAAGGCTACCTCTTCAGATGTTTCTTTTCTGTTAAATAAAACTACTCTTTAATTGCATCAAGTCTTTGGAGTGAAATCCGGTTTGTGCCAGCCTGCAACTAAACATATACTGTAATAGTTAGTCCTTTGCAAGTTAAGTGCAGTAGATTATACTAAACCCTGAAAGGTGGGAAGTGCCATGAATGACCAAGTGGCGTAGTAGAAGAATGCTGGGAAAGTGAAATACTGTGTCATCTGCATTTACATAAACAGGGTGGAAAGTCTCCTTTTTCCTTATTTCAGAGTCCTAGCCTCGCTGCAATTTAGAAGCAAGTCTGGACCACCCTCCTAAAATGATTTAGAACATATTTAAGGTCAGACGTTCAGGGTAGTCAAGAGGTCAGAAAAACCTGAAACGTGAGTATTGTCAGCATTGTCCCAGAGTTACATTTTCATCTATACGTTACAAATTAATCTGTGTACTTAATATTCCTCCCTATTAGATATGTGACATTTATATTTGAGTTATTTTTTTGCATATGAAAAACCTGAGTGACATACAAAGTAATTGTAAAAGTATTTATATAATTGTATATGAAGAATAAGAGGATTTTCTTGGTAGGGAGGAAAGACTATTAAAGCTAGTTTCAATAGAGAAACAATATGAATTTTGCCTTGTAAAGGGATTGCTGGCTGGAATAAGACAATATTGATAGACCGATCAGTCATTCTATAGAAAACTTGTTTTTTTGTAATAAATGCATTATTGAGGTTCTCTTTGAGGTAATATGCCCTTTGTCAAAACACTTTACACACAAGGTCACAGTAAAGACGATGACTTCAAAACTGGACCATCTTGGACACCCTGTTCTAATCTACTGTATATGACCCGGGGGGATTTCTCTGTGTAACACAGTTACAGGGAGGACTTCAGTTTAAGGGCAGCCAGCTTTCAGAAACCCTGGAATATTGCAATTTCAGGTCATTGTTGAGACATGCTTAAGGAACAGTAACTGACCAGTTTTTAATATAGGAGCTTAAAACCCAGTTAATGTGCTCCAGTTAATGTGTGGGTCAAGTTATGGCCAGCCTGCATACAAACAACTTATAAACTATAGAAAACAATATATATATATATATATATATATATATATATATAAAAACAAGGGAAAGTTGTGCTCACCACTAATTTTTAAATTAGGCGGGGGTGTAATGAGGCTATGACCACAAAATACATATAGACAACTACAAGAGGTCCTCAGCACTCAACCCATTATCAATATATTTAAGACAGCGACATTTTGTGCATACTGCTACTGAAAAATGCATTACCCTTTAAACAAAACAGGGATTGTTTGTCCATATATTGCAATATATTTAAGCTGGCCAACTACGTCAAAGTCATCCCATATCTGGCCAGTCCTATGCTCAATTTTCATCTGATTCATTAAGAATTCTATTGCTTCATTATACATTTTACAAAGGGACTAAGTTTTACCTGCAACTTACTAGCTGCTTTCCCAAACTTGGCTGCCCTTTTATTAGACATTAGATGACTTTGACGTAGTTGGCCAGCTTAAATATATTGCAATATATGGACAAACAATCCCTGTTTTGTTTAAAGGGTAAGGCATTTTTCAGTAGTAGTATGCTACATGCTACAGTAAGACCCCCCACACACTACAAACAAACTACAGACAGCTGCAATTTATGTCACATAAGTAATTATAGATCTTGTATCTTTAGCTACTGTTCTGTAATGCTAGAAACACACGTCAATTTAGTTGCAACTGGTGATTCTAAAGCCTTTTCTTCTGCCAGGAGCAAGAATGTGCCGAGTCTTCCTTTGTACTTGCCACAGGCACAACTGCAGACTGCCAAAGGACCTTACTGGTAATGTGTCAGTAGCTGCATTGCTATTAGTTGCTCATCAGGTTGCCTTTTTTCGTCAATCACATTTTTTTGTTTTGTTTCCATCTCTGCAGGTTTTGGTGGTGAGATTTTGTACAATTTTGACAGTTTTAAGCTGATACTGTAGAAAAAACCCCCACAATCTTAAATTACACAAATCACATGGTCAAGATAATGAACGAATCAGGCCCTTTTCTATTTTAATAACTTCTCCAAGCATCTCTGAGCCTTGGCAAAATCCATGACCAACTTTCTGGGCCAATTTAGTAACACTGATAATTACAGGGAAAAAATTCTGGGCAGTTACCCATAGCAACCAGATTTTCTTTATTTTAAACTACAGCAATCCAATTTAGTGATCATATCAACCCCAAAATGTTTTCTAAATCCATATTTGGTCAGTGTAATTTGGTCTTCCAGAAGTGGTCTTGATGAGTGAAGTGATCATTCAAAACATTTCTGTATACCCTTCAATATTACTGATTTGGCCATGACCAGTTCTGATGAGACTTCTGGTGTCCATGAATTGTGATTCTCACTGGAATAGCCACAACTGGCTTCTATACAGAGATCCCCATGAATCAGCTTTAGATGCTAAAGAACTAACAGAGCAATTTAATTCAAGGAACAATATTTGTTTGTTTCATTAAGGGATGGTAGGCTATGTCTCCAAGGAAATGAATATGCCATCAGCCACAGCCCACACATCCAAAATATTGCCAAATATTGCCATGCACAGATTTGAATAAGAGATTGTCATATTAATATGAGAGGGCCTGAATAAAAAGAGTAATAAAGGAGCAATAAAAATATATTTGTAGCCTTGAAAAGCATCTCTTCTTTAGCTGGGGCCAGTGACATGATTATGTCTTAATTTTTATGGTGCAGTTTTTAAACTACAAAATTTCATTCCTAAGTAAGTTTTTTTCAGTTGTAATATTGGTGTGTAGGCAGTCATCTCAGCCTGCCTATGGAATTTTTTAAAAACATATTTATCAATGAAGAATGAATAGAATGTGGGTGAGTTTTCTGTGCTAAGCTCCCATTAGGAGCAGCCATGTTGGGGCACACCCATAATGAGTGAATGCCATGACTTGATTATTATGTGTGCGACATCAGCAGCACATTATTTGTACGTGCTATGTACAACATGGCCACTCGCACCGGGAGCTCCCTCCTAGTGTGAGTGTCCTAGCGCTGGAGGGAGGCAATTTTGTTTGGAAAAAAAACAAACAAAAAAAACTACTATTACCCTCATGCTCTATAAGCACAGACATTTGGTTGGGGGTTAATATTTTTTGCCCAATAGATGTCCTTTAAGACATGGTGATCCAAATTACAGTAAGATCCCTTATCCAGAGAACTCTAGGCCCCCAGCATTCCAGATAATGCATCCCATAGATAAAATATTCTTGAATTTGTCGGTTTTCTATAATCTCTGTGATGGTATTCCTTTACTTAACTTGTAATTTCAGTCTTGGCTAAATTCTTGCCAGCTGGGTGAATGGCCTGTCAAAAGGGGTGTGGTCCAATATTAGGTTAAGGTTGTGGCCAGGCTAAATTTTGATTGGCATAATTGCAGTAGGGACCCCTAAATTTGATGGTTTCTAGTACAGATGGAGATAAAACTAATAATACCATGTTAGAAGGAAAGCTTGAGTCTTTTAATATAGCATTGTTTAATGAATGCCATGTCCCATCTCTCCACTGCTCTACAAACAGATATTACCATAACCCAAATGATGCCGATGTGATGGAATTATTGGATGGTTGGTGAAAGTATGCATACAGGCTACCCCAGTGACTCGGATTACTTGGAGAATAAGATTTGGAACAAAAGGAGTTTAAAAATCCTGTTTTTAAAATGTGCATATCCCCAGAAACCCAATCAAACCAAACACGTTGGTCAAGGATCATAAACACGATGCATGTCATTGCTATTTGCATTGTGAACATTATCAAACAGTACAACTAGAACAATTAGTTCCCATTGGATATTTTAAATCGGTTACAAACACTTCCAAATATTCTAACACATTAACAAATTATTTAAAACATGAAGAATACTTCCATATCTAGTGTTGCTGGGTGCATTATTTCTCTTAAAGGTGTAGTTCACCTTCAAATACTTTTATCCAAATCAGGTGGTTTCAGAGAAACATTCTACTTTATATGTATAACCATTTTTCTAATATTGAAGTGTAAATTTAAATTTTTCACCTTCTAAAGCAGCTCTGGGAGGAGGGGTTGCCGACGCTTTTACTGTTCAAAACTGCTACATTTAGTTGATACATTTGTTATCTTTGCCCCAGCTGAGCAGAATCCCTGAGCTTCATTAAAGGCAGCTGTTATAATGATACAATAGTTGCTAATATTCCACAGATACTGCTGAGAAATGTGTCAACTAAATGTAGCAGATTGTAACTGTTCAGAGTGCTCCTGGATTACTTGAGCTGCCAGACTGACACTAGAGACAGGAATTTGAAACTTTAAACTTAAATTTTGGGAAAAAGGTAAAAAATAAAAGTTTGAAAGCAATTCAAAAACAGTCTTTGTTTATGGAGAATAATCTGATAACAACTGAACAGGAAAAAGTATTTGGAAGGTTTACAACCCCATTAGCTGCCTACAAATAAAATTAGTCCGATTGGTTTCTATGAGTTACTGTTAGTAAATGAGCCAAAATTACCCTTGTGTATAAATTTGTTTATATATACATATAGTTTACCCTATGATATATATAGTATATTGTACTATAAACCTTACAATTGGATGATTTAAAAGTGAAATTTACATATCAAATTAGAAGCAAAAACAATTCTGTGTGATCCCAAACTTTTGAACAATAGTTTAACTAGCTAAATATTCATCAGCATTACTCTCTATGGACCGAGGTTTACGGTTAGCAAGAATAAAAGTGTATATAAAAGGAAAATGCATAAGGTGAGAAGCACCAAAACACTTCCACGTGCTACAAGGAAAACAGGTGATTAAAAAATATTTTATTGATGTAAACTAAACGGCAAAAATTGCATGAACATTTTCCAATAATTAAAAAGGGAAAATAACCTGTATCGAAATGCTAGCCATATATACATCAAAGGTATATAAAAAAACATTTTGGACTTACAGTTTTTTCTTACTACTTTCATTTGAACTATCCCAAAAATAAATAACGTTAAAATAAAATAAAAACATTAAAAAATGAACACAGGAGAAGCTGGAGACAAGTACAGGGAAAAGGTCAGGAAATCTTGGTGGTGGAACCAGGATAGCACTTGCAAGAGTCAGAGAAGCCATTCCCATCAGCGATGTGTAGAACTGCAGGCATAAACAAACACATTTTAGAGATGGATTCCAAGGAGGAAGGATTTCACATAAGTAGATCTGGGTTTCCCACAGAACTAACATAACAAATAATTAAATGCTTCACTTTGCACCCCCGCCTAATGGTTTTAAAAATTAGTGGCGAGCACAACTTTCCCTTGTTTGTTATAGTTATACAGGAGCAGTGACCAGCTCCATGTTGTAGCTCCCACCCTTCCCAGCTATAGTCAGGTGATCCCACTGGTGTCTAATAAAAGGGCAGCCAAGTATGGAGGTTTACTTTGAAAGCAGCTAGTAAGTTGCAGGTAAAACTTAGTCCCTTTTTAAAATGTATAATGAAGCAATGAAATTCTTAATGAATCAGATGAAAATTGAGCGTAGGACTGGCCAGATATGGGATGACTTTGACGTAGTTGGCCATCTTAAATATATTGCAATATATGGACAAAAAATCCCTGTTTTGTTTAAAGGGTAAGGCATTTTTCAGTAGCAGTATGCACAAAATGTCTCTGTCTTAGATATATTGATAATGGGTTGAGTGCAGAGTACCTCTTGTATTTGTCTATGTCTATATATATATATATATATATATATATATATATATATATATATATATATATATATATATATTGATGAGACAGCTTTTTTTTTATGTGCATGTGAGCTAACATGCATGCTTTGTTTGTGTGCACCGTGAATCTTAGGATCCCAGGGGGTGGCCCTTAATTTTTAAAATAGCAATTTTCTATTTATGATAACACAATGGCACATACTACTAAAAATGTATTTAATGAAAATGGTTTATTTACATGATGCAGGTTTTTACACATGAGCAGTTTTATGCAATATAATTTTAGAGAGACATTGTTCGGTGGGTATTCCTTAAAGCAATATCCGCTGTAGTAATAGTAAATGATGATGCATCGTAAATCACAAGCAGTATCAGTGCGGCTATAAGATCAGACTTGACCAAATAATACTTACCGATAGTTTGATCAGATATCCTGGAAGCCTAAACCAAGGCAAATATGTCCTTACAGAAATACAGAATGGTTTCAAATTTAGAGACTCTTCCGACATATTTTCAGGTGCTGGCAGCAAAGACTTGCTTGCCAGAAGGAACAATAATGTAGTGATGATATACGCCATTAACAATCCATCCTTCAGCAAAAGGGGGAGCATGCTGTTATGTAATGCAGAACTACAGTTAAACAGTATCCATCAGCTAAAACATCTTGTATAAAATGTTAATATACTTCTAATAATGTCTTACCTAAATGTTGAAACCAGTAAAAACCATGTAGAGATCCAAGGAGCATCGTTTACTATTAAGCTGACAGGCCTAAATGCAAGAAGCAAAGCATGCTAAAGTATAGTTTCTAAATATGTATACTAATATATGTTATACTGATCAGTTACACTCTACAGTCATCACACTCTACAGGACACCTATGATCTATCGATCTATACCATGGATTTTCTCATAAAACTCAGTAGCACATGCTGATGTTATGCTAAAGCACTTTATATCAGGAAAAGTACAATGGAAGTACAGTTCATCAAACTGCTTATACTAGTGAGTTAGCATTCTAAATCACTGTAAAATGTATTTACAAATACACCAAATATTTACATTTATCAACATTCAAATTCCACTTTTTACAGCAATTGCAGTTTTTTTGTTGGAAAAATTCTGAATATGAATTTCTTAAACTTCCAAGATTTATTAAGTGCAAGCATCTCAAAAATTCTAATAACAAAATTTGCCTCTAAAAGCGGTCGAGTTCATTTATAAGCCAATGGACATATTTAAGAATTTTTCAATTTGAGTTTTTCGAGACTACTTAAAAATGTGGGTGACTCATTGAAATTGATGAATAGAATGTCATTTCAGATTCAAGTTTTTAATTAAATAGGCAAATATTTGAGATTCTAGATTTCAAAAAATGAATTAGAAAAAAGAACTTCAACATTTGATTTTTGATAAACCTGCCTCAAAGTGCCGTTCTTAACTCTATAGTCTATTAATAACCTTTAAACAGCTTTACTTACTTATTTTTCAAGACACAATTTCAATGGAACGGAATATACTTACAGTGCTGCTAAAAGTATTGATTTCTCATGAACTTGAAAGGAATATAAGAAGAATGACAGTGCACAAGTAACCTGGAAAAACAGAATATGGCATTTAGTACATAAATATGTTGCAAATGTGTGTGGTATTGGGTCACATGATAAGATGATTAATTAGGGTCATACCTTAAAATGCCCAAGTCCCCTTTTGATTATGCAGACAACCCTCCCTTACCAGGTTGCTTGGCACATGGGCAAGGTGGGTGACACTAGTATGCATTGGAAGGCAGGAAAAGGGAAAAATATGTGGAAGGTTAGCAGAGGGGACTGTAATGCAAGGGACTGCCATAGAGCAAACTGCATATAGGAACTCTACGCACTAAAACAAATGTATTGTGCAGCTAACAGAAGTTGGAGTAAGGTTATCGCCTTTAACCACAAGCTATTTATACAATAATATTACAAATGTTAAATAGGTGAGTACTTACCAGAGCAAATTTAAATCCCCGAACAGAAGGATGCACTGTTAGTTTAATGCACGATGGCAATACACTTAACAGTGTACAAAGAAAGCTAAAGAAAATGATACAAATGTTTTTATTTGGCTAGTATAAGAGGTAACACATGAGTGCTCTTTGATAAAAGTTACACTATACAGTGTTTATTATATATAAATTAGGTTTGATTAACTCTTAATATAATGTAGACATTGATGTTCTAATTATTAGAACATCAATGGTAAGATAATTAAACTAGGGCTTAATTGTATTTAATCTGGAAGTGAAAATGAATTCTTAAGAATGGGTCCAGAAGACTACTGATTATTTAAAGGTGAATTTCATTTTAATGTTTTCGAGATAAGTAGCTAAGAGACAGGTCAGTTATATGAAAACATGCAGTACATATAAGAGTTCAGAAACTATGCAGGAACAGAAGCAGGGATGCAAATTGGTGTCAAACTAGAAGAGAAATATGATTTTGACTAATCAGATACCCAAACAGTTATTGTTTTAGTAGTATGCAGATAATGATCACACAATTGAACATTTAGTTCTCAGGATTACCCTAATTTGAAAAAGACTAAAAAGGGAATGCTATCAAAGCTGCTAATGGAAAAAATGATGCCCCTTCCCAACCAGGCCTGATATAGTGTATTTTAAACCTAAGCCCAAACTGCGAGGGATATGGGCAATGATATCATTGGAGGGCTTTGTCTAAAGGCAGTGACATCACCAGATAGAAGGATGTGGTAAAAGTAAGCCCACAACCTGCCTGTGACAAGATTAGTTTGTCAGCCTGTGGTTTCCAGTTGACCCATGCACCACTACTACTGATGCATCACATTCATTTATGTTTAAAGGAGAAGGAAAGCTACGGAGGCATTTTATTGCCAATAGATTAGCTGCAATAGTGCAAGCTAGAATGCTATATTTATTCTGTAGAATGTTTTACAATACCTGAGTAATAGAAAACTCTCTGTTTGTTTAGAATAGGAGCTGCAGTATTAATGTGGTGTGACATCACTTCCTGCCTGAGTCTCTCCCTGCTCTGGGCTCAGATTACAGTAGAGAAGGGAGGGGTGGGGGGAGAGGCGCAAACTGAGCATGCTCTTGCCCAGGGCAATGAGGTTTAAGCTGAAGGCATGAAGTCTGATACAGAAGCCCATGAGTACACAATAGAAGGAAAGAAATGCAGTATTTCTTTTGACAGGGGACTCAGAGCAACATTACTTTGGGGGTTTACTGGTATATTTAGATGGACCTTTCTGATAAGGCTTACTTAGTTTTAACCTTTCTTTCTCCTTTAAGGCATCACTGCAGCAAACTATGAAAGCCATTATGGAACAAACAATGCCACTACATATTGAATGACATTCAGCCTGCAAGGAGATTTTACCTGAGCTGTAACTGGGATTCCGAAGATAACACTTTCTTTAGTTTGAATATTGTACTTAAACTGCACCAAACATTGGCTACTTTGTCCTGGGGGGGAAGAAAGAGTAGTTCAACTTGAATTTATTGTATTGATAATTTAAATGTGAAAAAAATAATAACTATGTTGCTTCCTGCTGCTTATACATGTCTGTTAGAGAGCATGTGACTGAGAGGTATAGATAGCTACAACAGGGAAGATAAGTACTGAACATGTCAACGCTTAGTAAATATATTTCTAATGGGGCTACTAACATGAGATTTACACCTGATGTCGGCAACAACCCAAGTAATCCACACATACCAAGAACTCACAACAAACAAGTCCATAAATGAAGTTATGTGTAGTAAAGTGGAATGACACAGGGAATAAGTATTGAGCACACTGAAATGTATTTAATACTTAGTAGAAAAGCTTTTGTTGGTAATGACAGCTACTAGACGGTTCCTGTATGGAGAAAGTAGTCACATTCATTGCTAAGGTGTGATTTCGGCTCATTCTTCCACATAAACTGCCTTTAAACCTTGAAGGTTTCAGGGGCCTCTTCTATGAACTCTGGTCTACAGTTCTTTACATCGATTTTCAAAAAAAACTATTACATGACGAGAAAAGCTATCTTTGCGGGTTAGAGCAAACAGCAGCAACTATCTAGGAACCACACAGCAGCAGAAGTGTGCAAAAGCTTAGTTAAGGTTCATAAATCTCCTTTAAAGTTAACTTTTAGAATGATGCTGGGAGTGATATTCTGAGACAATTTGCAATTGGTTTTCATTTTTTTATTAATTGTGGCTTTTGAGTTATGTAGCTTTTTATTCAGCAGTTCTCCAGTTTGCAATTTCAGTAATCTGGTTGCTTGGGGTCCAAACTACCCTAGCAACCATGCACTGATTTGAATAAGAGAAAGGAATATGAATAGGTGAGTGCCTGAATAGAAAGATAATTAATAAAAAGTAGCAATAATAATAGATTTTTAGGCTAACAGAGCATTTGTTTTAGATGGGGTCAGTGACCCCCATTTGAAAATTAAACTGGAAGGCGTCAGAAAAAGAAGGCAAATAATTCAAAAATTATGAAAAATAAATAATATAAACCAATTGAAAAGTTGCTTAGAACTGGCCATTCCATAACATACTAAAAGTTAACTAAAAGGTGAACCACCCCTTTAATACTACGCAAGCAGTACAGCTGCTCTTCTAGTAGTGAGTAGAAAACACGAAGCAAAATGTCAATAAAACATCTTAAATCAAAGCTGTCAATCCTGTGGCCTCCGTCTGCTCAGCTACAACTCCCACAGGGCTGATCCTATCAAATGTGGGGCCCAATTGGGACCATGTTGGCGGGGCCCCTAGACAAAGTGTTGCTGGCTACTAACACAGCAAGTATTTAGGAAAATAAGGGCATACAAGCACAAAATAGAAAGGAATGGGGCAGACAAGGTAAGAGAGTGAGAGGGATGAAATAGGGGCACATAATAGGGGCACACAGGGTAAGAGAGAGAAGGAGGAAATAGGAGAGTGGACTGGGCCAATTAGTTTGGGGCAGGCTGGGCCGATTCAGCTTGGGAGCAGGCTTGGTTGGATTGGGGGCAGGCAGGGCCTATCAAGGTTGGAGGAAAGCTGGGCCTATTAGAGTTGGGGGCAGGCTAGACCTATGGAGTTGGGGGATAGGCTGGCTTATCAGAGTTGGGGGTGGGCTGGACCTATGGATTTGGGGATGGGCTGGACTCTCAAAGTTGGGGGCAGGCCAGGCAGCATCATGTGCTGAGGGAAATATTATCTGTGCTGCCCTGTGGTGCGGGGCCCCCAGACGTGCGGGGCCCAATTGGCCTAAGGCCGGCCCTGAACCCCCAGCATCAACTAATGCTTTAAAAGAGAACTAAACCCTAAAAATGAATGTGCGTAAAATGTAATTTTATATACTGAATTTATTGCACCAGTGTAAAGTTTTAGCTTGTCAATAGCTGCAATGGTCCAGAGCATCAAACTTGTCACAGGGGGGCACCATCTTGGAAAGTGTCTGCCCTGAGCAGCTGTTGAGAAGCTAAATGTAGGGGTCGTCACTAATTGCTTTCCTCTTGTTCTTAAAGGAAGGCTCTGGCATCAGGAGAGCTACAGAAAGACCAGTGCCAAAATGCTACTTTACATTTAAGAAAGAAATTTGTCTGTAAAAGACAAAATAAACCACTTCCTCATGCAGAAGAGACAGTGATACCAATTCTGGTATGGCAGTGGCAGGGTTAAAATGTAACAAATCACGAACTGTAAAGACGTTAACAGTTGTGCTAGGATCACTTTCAAAATAAAATCTGTAACCACAGCTATCATGCTCATGAAACTCATCCGTTGCACAGCTGCTGGATTCACAGCTGTGTAGACACACAAACATCAAGACCATTTCTCGCACCAGTAGATGAGCCACCATCCTAGAGCCCGAGCTGCAACACAGATTATGCTCTTTAAATTTGCTGAGGGTTACAACGTGAACAGAAGGTTTGGCAGAACCAACAAACAAGGCGCCTGGGTTATATGTGGTTTTACTCTGTTCTTTATTTTATATATATATATATATATATATATATATATATATATATATATATATATATATATATATATATATATATATATATATATATATATATATATATATATATATATTTACTCTATTCAACTGGTGCAATTAACAGTCCACAACCGCCTAGGTCAACCCACTCATATAACAAAAATAAACAAACCGCACTCCAGGAACTTCTTAGTACAAAATGAAGATTTAGGGGCAGATGTATCAAGGGTCGAATATCGAGGGTTAATTAACCCTCGATATTCGACTAGGAATTGAAATCCTTAGACTTCGAATATCGAAGTCGAAGGATTTAGCGCAGAAAATTCGATCGAACGATCAAAGGATTATTCCTTTGATCGAACGATTAAATCCTTCGAATCGAACGATTCGAAGGATTTTAATCCAACGATCGAAGGAATATCCTTCGATCAAAAAAACTTAGGCAAGCCTATGGGGACCTTCCCCATAGGCTAACATTGACTTCGGTAGCTTTTATCTGCCGAACTAGGGGGTCGAAGTTTTTTTTTAAAGAGACAGTACTTCGACTATCGAATGGTCGAATAGTCGAACGATTTTTAGTTCGAATCCTTCGATTCAAAGTCGTAGTCGAAGGTCGAAGCAGCCCATTCGATGGTCGAAGTAGCCCAAAAAACACTTCGAAATTCGAAGTTTTTTTTTACTTCGAATTCTTCACTCGAATTTAGTGAATCGGCCCCTTAATCTCAACGTTTTGGCGCTCTAAGCAAGCTCTAACTCTCCTGATTACGGCCTCAGTTAGAGCACCAAAACGTTGAGATTAAATCTTCATTTGGTTTTGTACTAAGAAGTTCCTGGAAAGCGGTTTGTTTATTTTTGTTATAATTTGCAAAATGGCAAAAAATTCCCCAAACGTATTGAAGTCAAAAGGTGTTGTTTCAGGCAACATCTTTTAAACCGTGCAACTTTTTTATTTTACTGTACATTAGAGTCTATGGGGATTTTTTTCACAGTGAAACATGGTGAAATATTTCGCTCATCCCTAGCCATCAAATATAACTGGTAAAGGCTTACGATATATATATGTACACGTCACATTCGATAAATAAAAATGAATATTGTCTATAGTGCCCTTAGTCACCCCCAAAACTTTTGCAGATATTTCAGTAAGCTAAGTAAGTCCACATTGATAATAATGGAGATATTTACAGCCACCATTTCTGAAGAGTGATTTGCGAAGATGTTTACTTGTGCTCAATCAGAGCTCAGATGATGAGATTAAATATCTGAATTGTGTTCTGTAGCAGTTCTAAAATGCAAAATAACCTGTACACTGAAAACAGCATAATGCTCCCCTTGAGTTTAACAGAGGGAAACTAGATATGAGGCAGGATGAATGAATCTTGTACAAAATAATTAGAAGAATATTATATACAGCTTCAAAAGGTCCAAAAATAGCATTTAATAGGATTATTTGCATTTAATGGTTCATAGAGATGCAATTACCTAATATTTATTACTTATACTATTATGTTTTGGGTAGGAGTAGAGAAGAATGGCATCTTGGGCTTCACAACAGCTGAGTACAGTATGCCTTGCTTATTCATTAGCATTCCCTTTGCAGTTCTAAACGGAGAAGACTGCATCTCAGCCAGTTTTTGGAGAAGAACAAAATTACAAATCAATTTCTCAAAATTAATTGCAACACTAAAGCAGCAAAATGATTTCTATAAAAATAATTATGACTTTAAAAAGGCAAACAATTAGCATAGTACATTACAGTGCTAAGAAAAGAGGACATATTATCGCTGATACTTTTATGATCCCATTCTGGCATGGCAGCTTACCATGGAATCTGTTTCAGTGGAAAAATGTATGACTGAAGCATGGTTTTAATGATGCAATAAGTATAATATCTTGGCAAATGCCACTGAGCTAGGGGTTAAATACAGAATAGAACACTGGCAAGAAGAAACTGTTGGACAGGCCAGCTCCAGTTACGAGCCCTGTGTTTGCATGTGTTAAAACTGCATAAGAAATCCTTAAAGGTCACTGCCCATGGATTCCAATACATCTGAAAAATAGCAGAGACTTTTTCACTTACCTCAAAGAGTCCACGGCCAACAGGGAAAAGTCTTCTAAGAACTTGAAGTATTTGTTCAGTTTCTGTCAAAAAAGGAATCCAGCAA
The DNA here is from genome assembly GCA_038501925.1 of Xenopus petersii. Taxonomy (NCBI): domain Eukaryota; kingdom Metazoa; phylum Chordata; class Amphibia; order Anura; family Pipidae; genus Xenopus; species Xenopus petersii. Next base: position 67,935,096 of record CM076679.1, read on the forward strand.
AGAGCAAAGGAAGCAATTACGCCAACGCCAATCTTAAATAACAAAAATAAGCTGCGGAAAAAAAAAATAAAGTTAAAAACTCAGAACATCAAAAAAATGGATTTTTCTGACACTAGTTATCTTGAGACTTGACTGAAAAGAAAGACAAAATTGACAGCCAATGGTACTGTGACAACATAAAATGATTAGGATGAAAGAATAAAGTTTTCTTTCTCTGTGTCAACTAAGTGTCTCTTTAACAGCCTCAACCAAGCTCCTTATTTAACAATGTTTTCTAAGATAACAAAGGACCAGAATTACAAATGGCCTTACACTTTTTTGTTTAATTTCATTAACTGTGCTGATCATTTGACAGACATCAAACTTTTATATCAAATGTGTTTATTTATAACGTACATGGCTGAAGGATATTGTATAAAAACGCAAAGATTGTAAGCTCCAGTGGAACAGAGACCTCTATTCATACGTGCCATGAATTATAAACTTGCTTATTATAAATAAAGGGAACCCTTCTATTTATTTTCCCAGTTCCTCTCTCATAAGTGCAGTGCCCCTTATGCTTGCATCAGTACACCACCTAACTCTCCATGGGCCACATTTACAAAGTGCACTCATACACATATCACTGTATTTTTTACCCCCCAAAAAAAATTTCCTTCCCCCCCCCAATAATTCCAGTGTCATTTGCAAACAGCCCAGCGTTAGCAGCATAAGTGTACTCTTCACTTTCCGTAAGTCAGTTATTGATGCCTGGAGCGGGCAGTAACTTCAGGGTTCCCTTGGGTCAATGCATGCACTAGCATTATTCATTAGAGCAAAGTGAACAGTTAATTAATTAAAATTAAGTATGGGTGTCCCTGTGAGTCATTCAATGCAGGTATGCAATCAACATTAATAATAACTTATAGGTCCTTAAAGAGGATATGAACCTTACATAAAATTCTAGGGTCCCAATTCATTATGTGTCTGGCTACCTGTTCTCTATATGTGTTCAATCATGAAGGCAAACACAAGCACTGAATTAATAAACTATGTTGCCTTACCTATTTCCTGTACTTCTATTAAGGTCACAGATTAATTACCTATAACAATATACTCAGTTTTACTGGACCGCCTCCACAAGATATTATATGTATATATGTTTGAAATCTTCCATGAAAATGGCACATTAGGTGAAAAGTTTACTTACCCTCTGCCTGTAATGCCCCGCTTTAAGCATTTTCCTAACAGATAGCAGAAGAATGGCAGAGAATGGTAAAGTTCCATTTGCTTATAGTTTAGTGCACAGCAAAATGCAAATGATCCCAGCAGGTCCCATTCAAGTGAAAGTGCAATGATTCCCCAAAGTGCAAAGCCAAGGCTTACAGAGTTGTATGTGTGTCTGTGTTAAGGACAGTACAGATTGCTCCACAATTATGCATTCTCTATTATCTTCATTATTTACAGAGTACCAACAATTAAAACATTACTGTATGAAAGAATTGAGGTAAGGCAGTACAAAGTACATAAGCAAGCCAAAGCCATTATGGGTATCGAAATGGAAATACAAATAGGACGTTAGAGTCCTTAAAAAGAAGGATATGTTTTTTACATAGTGAACAGATACTCAAAAACATGTTTACTTGCAAGTAAAACAATATTAAATTAGAAATGTGTTTTGTCACCCATTCCATCATATACATTTCTCTACAAGATCTATATTTGTTTGTTTCCCTGCCACATTAATCTTCAGCCTTGTCATGTTTACCTACAGAGAAACTATGTAAGTGAAAATGACAGGCTAGTGAAGCACCTGATCTGCTGGCATCTTCAAGCTCCCGTGTGTGCACTCTGAATCAGCCTTGGGCAGGCACAAGGAGAAGACTACGCTCTGAAATCCATTGGATGTCTGATTCATCAGCGGATTGGCTGATTCTTGGCCTGCATTTTAATTCATTAGCCTTCAGATGAAGAATAAACAAAATGATTGCCTAACCCAACATGTTGCCTGAGTAATGCAGAGGATAAGTCTGGCAAAGAAATAAAGAATGATACTTCCAAGTCTTGTGGAAGAGAGCAAAAAAAAAACAATGATTAATGCCCTACAAAGAGTTGTTGATTAAGCCAGTATATATTAATATGTTGGACTGGCCCACCGGGATACCAGGAAAACTCCCAGTGGACCTAGGTGTCAGTGCCTCCCCCCCCCCTCTGGTCCTGGCTAAGGGGGTAGTCTCACAGTTTAGGAACCACATTTATAGGCTATACAGTGCAACATTTCTTGAACAGTATAAATGCCCATTTGTAATCCTGAAAACTGGGAAGAAATCTTGTGCTGCAGTCATTAGCCTTGTGGTCCTCAATGCAGGAGACAAATGTTCTTGTGACATTTTTATCCATAAAAAAATACAAATGCACTGCTTATAAGTGGCACCCCTGAAATAATGCAGTAATTATCAGATGAGAAAAACCTAGAATCAAATGTTGCATATTTCTAAGGATGAAGGTATGGTATCCGTTATCTGGAAACCCATTATCCAGAAAGCACTGAATTACAGAAGGGCCCTCTCCCATAGATTCCATTATAATGAAATAATCCAAATTTTTCAAAATTATTTAGTTGTTCTCTGTAGTAACAAAACAATACCTTGTATTTGATCCGAACTAAGAATTAATTCTAATTGGAAGCAAAACTAGCTTATTGGATTTATTTAATGTTTACATGATTTTCTAGTAGACTGAAGGTATGAGGATCCAAATAACGGAAAGGTCAGTTAGCCGGAAAACCCCAGGTCCCCAACATTCTGGATAACAGGTCTAACACCTGTATTGCAGAGCACTGGTTGTGAATGTAGACCTTTAGTATAGTACAAGTTTTTCTCCACAAGCAGTAAAAAAAAGTTTGAACAATAACCTAGCAAAGTCTTTGGGAAAAGAATAATTTAAGGCGCCCAGGTCTAATATTTACTATATATACACTACCCATTTTTATGCTTCTTAAACCCAGTTCTGCAATAACTGTCACTGACCTACTAAAATTTTAAAATGCTACTCAGAATAAACTTTGGTAATCAGATGTGTACAATAATTAAAGAAATGAGTGCAAAGAAAAATGGAGCTGAAAAACATCATATACAGTGGTGTGCAAAACTATTTGCCCCCTTCCTGATTTCTTATTCTTTTGCATATTTGTCACACAAAATGTTTCTGATCATCAAACACATTTAACTATTAGTCAAAGATAACACAAGTAAACACAAAATGCAGTTTTTAAATGAAGTTTTTTATTATTTAGGGAGAAAAGAAATCCAAATCTACATTTTCATGTGTGAAAAAGTAATTGCCCCCTGAACCTAATAACTGGTTGGGCCACCCTTAGCAGCAATAACTGCAATCAAGCGTTTGCGATAACTTGCAACAAGTCTTTTACAGCGCTCTGGAGGAATTTTGGCCCACTCATCTTTGCAGAATTGTTGTAATTCAGCTTTATTTGAGGGTTTTCTAGCATGAACCGCCTTTTTAAGGTCATGCCACAACATCTCAATAGGATTCAGGTCAGGACTTTGACTAGGCCACTCCAAAGTCTTCATTTTGTTTTTCTTCAGCCATTCAGAGGTGGATTTGCTGGTGTGTTTTGGGTCATTGTCCTGCTGCAGCACCCAAGATCGCTTCAGCTTGAGTTGACGAACAGATGGCCGGACATTCTCCTTCAGGATTTTTTGGTAGACAGTAGAATTCATGGTTCCATCTATCACAGCAAGTCCTCCAGGTCCTGAAGCAGCAAAACAACCCCAGACCATCACACTACCACCACCATATTTTACTGTTGGTATGATGTTCTTTTTCTGAAATGCTGTGTTACTTTTACGCCAGATGTAACGGGACGCGCACCTTCCAAAAAGTTCAACTTTTGTCTCTTCGGTCCACAAAGTATTTTCCCAAAAGTCTTGGCAATCATTGAGATGTTTTTTAGCAAAATTGAGACGAGCCTTCTTTATGCTTAAAAGTGGTTTGCACCTTGGAAATCTGCCATGCAGGCCGTTTTTGCCCAGTCTCCTTCTTATGGTGGAGTCGTGAACACTGACCTTAATTGAGGCAAGTGAGGCCTGCAGTTTTTAGATGTTGTCCTGGGGTCTTTTGTGGCCTCTCGGATGAATTGTCTCTGCGCTCTTGGGGTAATTTTGGTCGGCCGGCCACTCCTGGGAAGGTTCACCACTGTTCCATGTTTTTGCCATTTGTGGATAATGGCTCTCACTGTGGTTCGCTGGAGTCCCAAAGCTTTAGAAATGGCTTTATAACCTTTGAAATTGAACTCAGGTGTGATAAACCACAGTTAAGTTATTTTTTAACAAGGGGGGCAATCACTTTTTCACACAGGTCCATGTAGATTTGGAGTTTTTTTTCTCCCTTAATAACGTAAACCTTCATTTAAAACTGCATTTTGTGTTCAATTATGTTATCTTTGACTAATAGTTAACAGTTTTTGATGAGCAGAAACATTTAAGTGTGACAAACATGCAAAAGAATAAGAAATCAGGAAGGGGGCAAATAGTTTTGAACACCATTGTAAATGGTATCAGCATTCATCACACTGTGCAGACAGATAATGAAGTCATTTATTCCAAGATAGAGAAAGTTGATTACCAGGTTAGCCTATAGCAGCAATTATATGCAAGCAATTCTAAGGCAAAAAACACTGCAGTAATAACAGATAATATAAATATTTAGAGAGGATATTGAAAGTGTCCATAGTCGATAAGGATCAAACCTGGGTAAAGCAAAATACAGCAGAGGGAGGAAATCTGAAAGGGAAATTTTAATACATTATGTTATGGTTTTGTTTGCTGGCCAACATATTTTTAGTACTATAGATTTCTAAAATAACTGTGATTGAAGCTATTATGCCTGAAGAAGGACAATTTTAAAATGTAGTACTAGGATAGCTACCCCCACACAATGAAGCATTCCCAATTTCTTTATACTTAAAAAACTCAATAAAGTTCAACAAATATAAGAAACCTTACTCTGTAACGGCTAATGATTCAGTGCTGTGTTAGCATACCCAGATATTTACTCTTCTGCAGTTACTAATGTGTGTGAGCCATAAAACGTTGCTGGCTCATTAAAAATTATTATTAATTAACATTTTTAGTACAAACATCTTCCAAAATGTGACCAGGATATTAAATAAGGATAAGGTGTTCATGTGAAACACTTACTCTTTTTTTTGAAGGTACTTCTCTCATACATAAACAGTAGACAATAACAGCAGGAATGTAAATGATCAAATCAGCTACTAAAACTACAAGACAAAAGATTTAATTCAGTATTAATTTAATGTTAGCACAGCGCTAACAGATTACAATGTAATGCTGACAGCTGTTAAATTGCAGTATTTAATTATAGTTTATGATACCAAAGAAGCAAAAAAAATTCTGATAGCCTCTTCATGTCTCATCTGATCGGTGATAATTTCCTTACCAATTTATTGTTGCTCTTATTGGTAGCAAAATGATAGGCTCCATGATTGGCAACATACATAATTTTCAAATGCAGCATAAATGAATGTGCCCCTTTGAGCAATTGTTTTGCAGACTTGTGTAGGTACTAAGGTGTTCATTCTTGGGTAGATTTCAACTGATATAGCCTGGACCTAACTGGCATCTTATAAAATATCATGCAAAATACAACATGAAACAAAAGGTTTCAGTGTAGGATTTGTAATTCCGTAAACAAACTATTGGTCAAGGGTCGGAAAACTTTTGCCAAGCACTATATATATATATATATATATATATATATATATATATATATTCATGTAAAAATCAATAACGTAACTTTTACACAACGGTTACAATATACCGCTTAATATACCCATCTATATCAAGAACCAGAGGTTTAGAGACAATGGAAGTAAGAGAGTTTGAAAAAAACATATTCATGTATTGGTTCAAGTATATTGCCAACTTGCCCTTTAATATGCATACCAGTTGCCCGCATAAACAGCTTGTGTTGGAGAGATTCATAGCCTTGGGATGTGTTCAGGGCCACCCAGTCTGGGTTTAGTAGATGAGCACTTTAAAGAAAGAAAAAAACAGCAATATCAAATTATTGCAAAGAAAATCATAAGAACCAACAAATGTATTTCTATACTGTAACACACTTGACCCTGTGTGTGTGTATACAACTGAAATAGTTATGTTAAAGGGGTGGTTAACCTTTAAGGTAACTTTTATTATGTTATAGAATGGCCAATTCTAAGGCCAATTTCATTATTTATTTTTTCATAGTTTTATAGTTATTTGCCTTTCTCTTCTGACTCTTTGCAGCTTTCAAACTGGCGTCGCTGACTCTTCTAAAAAACAAATGCTCTGTAAGGCTACAAATGTATTGTTATTGCTACTTTTTATTACTCATTTCTATTCAGGCCTCTCCTATTCATCTTCCAGTATCTTATTCAAATCAATGCATGGTTGCTAGGGTAATTTGGATCCTAGTTACCAGATTGGTTAAGATGCAAATTGAAGAGCTGCTGAACTAAACCCTAAAAATGAATATGGCTAGAAGTTCCATATTTTATATATTGAACTTAGTGAACCAGCCTAAAGGTTCAGCATCTCTACAGTAATAATGTCCCAGGCCTTCAGAGTTGTCATGGGGTTTCCCATCTTGGATTTTGTTAAGAGTGTCTGCAACACACACACACATCCTAAATGTGCTTTGAGCAGCTTTTACAAAGTTAACCTTAGAGGTTGTCACCAATCAGAAAATGGGGTTTGTCTGTCATACAAGCTGATGATATAGGGCTGATTATTAAATTATGATGTTAACTGCACTGGTTTCTGAACTGTCATGTGTTAATAATTATTTACTAATCAGCTCTGCCTTTTATTGTGACATTTAAATTATATATATTCAGTATCTTGTGCATTGGTCTCTAAGCTCAATAAATGACAACAGCACAGAGCACGTGCAGTGAATCAGCAGAAAAGAAGACGGGGAGCCACAAGGGCATCTTTGGAGACACTGTACTGCTAAAGGTCTGGGGTTGCCTTTGGCTGGCAATGAATCCCAAAACTTAATGTACAACATGTCTGCCCTACAAATACCAACTTTGTTACAAGAATAATTTTAATCAGAATCTATTACCCTGCCAGCAACCTTTTTGAGCAGTGGTAGAAAAACATTAGAATTTACAATCCCCACAAGTTGTACCCTGATCAGAATCAAAACTAATCACAGTGTTGTCATATCATTTATATATATGTTAGGTGGTAGGGTTGCCAACAAGAGGAGTGGAGGTTGGCCCAAAAATGGCTGCTTTTGTGTTTTTAGCCCAAACTTCACTCCGCTCCATGGGCCTGTTTGCAAGCAGAAGCTGCATTTTTCAGTGCACTTGTTACAGAAGTCAATAGGACTGCACATGTTAGCAAATAAAGCATGCAGTCCTACAGGCTCCTGAAAGAAAAATTCTATACAAGTTTTTGTGATTAAAGGAAAGCTATATCCTCCAAAATGAATACTTAATATGATGTAAGCTGTTGCTTAAGTATTCATTTTCAGGGGGTATAGTTTTCATTTAATCACAAAAACTTGTATAGAAAATTTGCCATTTGAAGCTGGCGTGTTAAAGTTTCTTAATAGGCCACTTAATATGATGTAAACTATCTGTTGCTTAAGTGGCATATTAAAGAATCTTACCAAAGTAGAATATACAAGTAAATATTGCCCTTTACATTTTTTCCCATGAGTGCATTTTTTGTTTGAGTGCACCATGACTTGTAGAATTCCAGGGGGCAGGCCTTACTTCTTCAAATACGGCAACAATTTTCTATATAGGATTACCCAATGGCACTAAAACAGTATATTATTATTATTATTATTAAAATGGTTTATTTACATTAAGTAGGGTTTTACATATGAGGGGTTTTATGCAATATATTTTTAGAGAGACCTACGTGGTTCAGGAGTACAGTTTTCCTTTAATAAATGTCAAACATTCGAGTCAGAAACTGAAATTCATTTGCACTCTTTTCAGCCATGGGGCATATTTTTCAAAAAGAACAGGTGCCTCAAGCCGTTTTAGAAAAATAAGTAATTGAATGACTTTGACAGTTTATAAAAACATTTTTATTAAATACATGCAATGTGAAAAATGTTTTCAGACTTAGGAGGCCATTAACTTACATGTGCCCACAAAGAAAACTGTGGTATGCAGTCAAAGGTGGATAATCAAGACCCCAGTACTGAAGATTGTTGTCTGTCGAATTGAAATACCTATAATGAAAAAATACAGGTCTCTTATTAATTTGAAACATTGTGTTGCAATGAATAAAAACTATAAAAACAGCAGTAGGTGTGAGATGACATAGATAAGCAAAGTTTCATTAATAAGTGCTTTGCTTTTTCTCTGCAATGATAATGCAGTAGTTAACTAGCTCAAATTCAAGCAAATGGCAAAACACTCATACTGGACCTTTAAATGTTTGGATGTTTTTAGTAATCTTAGGTCATGGTGCTCCAGATTACTGAGCTATACTCTGAAAAAAATCCCAGGTCCCCATCATTCTGTATAATAAACCCTATACTTGTAGAAGTATATGATTGCTTATCTGGACACCCAATAACCAGAGAACTCTGAATTACAGAAAGACCTTCTCCCATAGGGTATATTTATCAAAGAGTGAAGTTAGAGATCGCCACAGTCTGAGTGAATTTCCGCCTCTCCATTCCAATTTAAAGGAAATAAATTACATTTTTTAAACGATTGCCTTTTTTCTCTGTAATAATAAAACTGTACCTTGTACTTGATCCTAACTAAGCTTCATGAATCCATATAGGTAGCAAAACAAGTATCAGGATCCAAGCATTTTAAATAATATATCATTTGCCTGTACAGTCATTTGGAAAATACAAGCAATAATGAGATTACCTGGCCAATATTGACATAGGGACAACACTGAATGAACTTTTATTCCGAGGGTAGTATTTTGTAATTCTCCAATCTATTTACAAATAATGGCAATGTCTATTCTTTTCAGAAGTGGGTCATCTTTAAATATATTACTGTAGCTAGACTTGGGGCTGGGATTGTGTTGCCCTGCTGGCCATTGGTACAACATTGTAGCCCAATATTGTTTCTAGCTGTCATTAAGTCTTTAAGAGCACCTGTTGCCAAAATACATTATCCCCACCAAAGGTGTAGGCTAATAGTGCCAGCACTCTGGTGGGGGTAACAGTAGTTTTATTATTTTTTTTTAAATAAAACTTGCCCCAGCCAGCACTAGAACACTCGCACCAGGATGGAACTCCTGGTGCGAGTGGCCATGTCGATCAGAATGCATTTGCATAATGCACTTCTGATGCAGCAAGCTGTGGTATTTGCTCATTATGCGCATTCATTAGTCCCAAAATGGCTGTTCTAACTGGGAGCTCCCTCCTGGTGCAGGTGGCCTAGCTTTGGCGGGGGGAATTTTTTTTTCTCAACCTTTGGTTGGGAATTATATATTTATAAGTATTATATATTTATAAGTATTTCTTCAAAGGCAGATAATTAGTGTATACTGCTTTAAGGGTCTCAAAAGCATTATAATTTTTTTACACCAATATTGTAGTGTAGTGAGGTGGTTTGAGGTAGTGCTAGAGCTTACATATTTTGGTCAACATCACCAGTAATGTGATAATTTTGGTCAGCATCACCATTAATGTGAACACCATCCAATGTTTGACACAGCATAATAGGCCCCTAAGTTTAAGTTTAACTAAAAGAATAACAGTATTGCTTTGCCACAAATGTTTTTTTGCAGCTCAATGAGCATAATGTACTAGGTACTATATATTATTACACAGATAAAAAAGCAAAATCTAAATATTAATAACAAATGGACTCAATGGGAAATTACATTCCAGCATTTCAGAGCTTTCTGGATAATGGGTTTCCAGACAATAGATCGAATACCTGATACTTTTTTTTAAAAAAAAATTGATTTAATACATTTGTTAACACCAATAAAATCTGAACACTTGGATTTTACCTCATTTTCAACTGACCGTACATGACCTTGATGTGGTATGGTGGCTTATGAACTTTATCATCATAACTTTGTAACTAACCCTGCTTGTGTAAACACACGCACTTGTATATATACTGAATTAGTGAGATTATGAGACAGGGGACCAGGGAATGTGCATTGTTAAATTGGACAAATCAGTAGCACTTCTGTTGTATTTAAATGTATTTAAACATATTTTAACTTAGCCATGGAGTGCTCCCACAACCCCCCATTTTGTTTTTTTTACATATTTTTATTCCCCCAACACCTGGCCCAGGGGTTTTATTTTTCTGCAGAGAACACTGTATTTCAATTAGGGCAACAATGTTCTGGGAATTGCACATATAAAAAGACTACATACCATTGTTTAACTGGTAGATTGAAAGTTAATTCTTGCCAGTGCCTCTGGGCTTCATAATCTCCAAACATTGGTGGTTTGTGGGCTCCTAGAAAACAGAAGGTCAATGTCTATTGTTTTCCAGTCAGATAGTGATAAAATTTTAAAGACAAAATGTAAATCAATTGTCATATTTTGTGACAGTGCACATCACCTCTAGACTAAACATAAGCTGTTGCGGACGCAATTTAAACAGTAGAATTGGCAAAACCAAAACAGTTTAATTTTACTAAAATTAAGTATTTCCTAAAGTGAATGGAATCAAGCATGGCATACTATGACAAAATATAAAAAGAAACAATTGTGTTAAATTATTTCTCTTTTACTATATGTATTTTTTACATATTATCATAACATAACAATACTTCATATAATTAATGTAGGCTCAGATAAATTATGTGAAAACATATCTTGTTCCCATAGAATCAAGATGTAAAACTGTATACCTATAACACAGGCTGAGTGACCAATCAAACTGAATTTAAAGCATTAGATGCATAATAGGTCCAAACCTTAACATTCCCTTTGAAGGAGAAGGAAAGATACCATGGCAGTTTATTGCCAATAGATCAACCACAATAGTGCAAGCTATAACACTGTATTTATTCTGTAGAATGCTTTACCATACCTAAGTAAACAGTTCTATGTTTAGGATAGCAGCTGCCATATTAGCATGGTGTGAGATCACTTCCTGCCTGAGTCTCTCCCTGCTCACTCATAGCTCAGATTATAGCAGAGAGGGGAGGAGAGCACACTGAGCATGCTCAAGCGATTATAGCAGAGAGGGGAGGAGGGAGGGGGAACGGAGCAAACTGAGCATGCTCAAGCCCAAGCCCTGGAGGTTTAAGCTGAAAACAGGAAGTCTGATACAGAAGCCCATGTATACAAAATAGGACAGAAATGCAGAAGACAGAAGACTCAGAGAAGCATTACTTTGAGGGTTTACCGGTGTATTTATACAGTACAGACATTTATGATAAAGCTTACTTAATTTTAACCTTTCCTTCTCCTTTAATGAACAAGTGGGAATGACTAAAACCAAGGTGGTCAGCAATATGGCAAACCTTCTTCATCTGTATAAAAGTAAATCAGAACACAACATGGTCTAGTAGCCTGAGCAAACCACAAAAGAAAAGAATAATTATGAAACATTGGTCAAATCCAAATGCCTAATTTCCTTTTGTATCATACACATGTTTTACTTAATGAAAGCTGAATAGCAAGCAGTCTGGATCTAAATATACAAGTTTTCTGAAGATCCATGTCTCCCTTTAGGTATGTGCTACACTATGCTGGATGCGCTGCATTCTGAAATAGTATGGCTACCATTACCAGAGAACCATGTAAGGCATCAGCTGTAAAATATTGCAGAAATATCTAAGACATCTTAACACACTCAGTCTTGGCAACAGAAGATACATGGTAGAGAAGTGTCAACACTTTTTTTATGTGGGGGCAGGCAAGAAGATATAAAAGTTTCTCCACCTCTTGATTAAAATCCACACCCTTCTGCCTGATGGAAAATCTACTTCATAACACCACTTTATTTAGGAGCAAGAATGGAGCTCCTTGTCTCCAGGAGTAAATGTGAAATTGTGTGAAACTGCAATCAGTGAAAGTTCTACCAGCAGTAAATCATTTATTCGTGGAACCTATGACATTATAGAATGTCTTTTATGAAGCCAGGCATGTCTTTCAGTGGTTAGACAGTACTATAGCTGGCATGGGCTTGCACCTGTTCACTTCCAACATAAGTGTTGCTTTCCTGAGTCAACACAACCGACCTACTAGGACTGACTCCATCAAGTTTTAAACAGGGATTTTTTTCATACATGATCCAGAAAATTAAAATATCTGCAGTTAATTCATAACATAAATTAGTACTGAGCAATAAACATTAACTGGTACAATAAACTGTTGCCAACATATACTGTATGTGCCATGATTGTTCCAGTCACTCTCCCATAGTTCCAGCAATATCCAAAACCGTAAATAAACATTAACCTTTAAATCTCACCCTGACTGGCCTTTAGGCTTGATACCCCCCATCCACTATTTTTTGTCCCAGCTGTTTTGGAACTATTGGCATACAGAAGCAAACTTTAAACATTTTACTATCTAGGAAAACAGACCCATAAACCCATTAAATGTGTTTTTCAGTTATTTTAGTTTGGTTGCTTTATTTTAGCTGCACCAGTTTCAGTGACATTTTACAATGTCTACAAACTCTTCCCGCACTCTTACCTACTCTCTTCAAATTTGTACAGGTATGGGACCTTATCTAGAATGCTCGGGACTAGGGGTCTTCAGGGTAAGGGATCAAGCATTTTAAAAAGGCATATCACAAATAATTTAAAAAGGAACTAAACCCTAAAATTATGGCTAAAAATGCCATATTCTATACCAGCCTAAAGTTTCAACTTCTCAATAACAGCAATGATCCAAGACTTCAAACGTTTCACAGGGGGTCACCATCTTGGAAAGTGTCTGCGACACATGCTCAGTGGGCTCTGAGCAGATGTTGAGAAGCTAATCCTAGGGGTTGTAGCAAATTATCAAGCAGAAAATGAGGTTGCCCTGTAATATAAGCTGATGCTACAGGGCTGATTATTAAATTCTGATGCTAGTTGCACTGGTTTCTGTGCTGCTATGTAGTAACACTTTGGATATGAAAGGTATCCTTTAAATAGATACTACTTTGAACCTGAGTGGGCAAAAATTATTTTGAAAACTTGAATATTAGGAAAATGGAGAACTGCAACTCTCCTTATTTTCTAGAAGCATGTTTTGACTTTCTTTGCATATTTGACTATGCACAATTATAGTTGCTCTTAGTGAACAATAATAATGTATTTCTGCAGATGAGGCTGAAAATGTAAATTAAGGTCTCAGTCTATACATGGGCAATAAGCACATTTAAAAACAAAATCTCAAAAACGGACACACAATAGTGTTTATGAAGGTCTTTGCACATATACATACTATTTAGCCTCTTTCCTACAAACACCAACATGCCCATTTTGCCTGATCTAATAAATTGCTCCCATTTATTTAATAGGCCTGGTATAAAAACATGTTTCTATCAAGCCTTTGAGGTGTATGTTTGAATATATGAAATGCCACAAGGAAACCCTGGAACTAATAGCAAAATTGACATGGCTGTACTTCCAGTGTTCCATTATCAAGTTGCGTCTGCACACACAAGATGAGGTAAACCATTTCCATATAAATGGTGTTACTGTGATCTGAACTCAATTCAGTAAAAAAGTCCAATTCACTATATGGTCAAATAAAATGTCTAGATTACTGTAACCCGCTACTAACTGGCCTTCCTAACTCCCATCTCTTCCCACTGCAATCTGTATTAAATACTGTTCTAGAATTCTCCTCATCTCATCTAACGAAGTACAGGCCCCTCTACTGCTGAAGTTCTGCCTGGCAGTCATGACCTCCCATAAGAGAAAGATTAACTTATACACGCTTTCTCAAAACCATCAAGGCTCTACCCACTGCTGTTTCTCAACTTTAACCTTTCTCTCTTGCTGCCCCTTACATTAGGAATGTCATTTCTGAGATGCTGTGAATCTTCTCTCAGTCTGAATGCACTGTTTTGCTGTACAGTGTTGTGTACATAAGTGGCATACACTGCAGCACTATATAGAGTAAGTGAAGTTACATTAGTACCTGCCCCAATAGAGATTATAATCTAATAATAAGCATGCATACAAACTACATACATTTATACCAGGAGGCAGTAAGGATAGAAACAAAAAGTAGAAAAATACCTGTAGCAAATGTGGAAACCCAGAGGCCAAATCTTACATCATCAGTCGCATGAAAGTACTTACAAGAAACCTCTCAGGCCAAAAGTAAATGTAAATATCCTAAATATTAGCAAAACATATTTAACATCCTTAAAATAGCATGACACATTTCATGCAAAAAACATTAATCACAGACTTGATAAATTCTGCAATGCAGGATCTCTAACCATTGTGTCTCTAGCTATCTTCTGTTCCACACAAGGATGAAGAGCTCAAACTTTAAAATCATTTTGGGATGAGGTGCTGAAGAATGTAATGACACCACCACCTGCCAAGGGTCTATCACATACAGCGTTCAAAGAACAGCAGCACAGAGCAATAATCAAAATTGTTTCAAAAACACCAGAAAAGTAACATTTCAGCCTTACTGGTCCATTTATCAAGCCTGTAGTAATTTGAACCTATTAGTAACGACGTAAAGGAGTAGGAAGATTAGAGAAAGCTGGGGGGCAAGAACAGGGTGGGAACATTACACAAACAAATGCTCTCTTATGTAGCAGAGAACACCTACAGAAATTGTGTGTGTCCTAAAATACTTTACATTGGCAGAACCTGGCTTTCATATTGGCCCCCTGTGAAGTCTGCAAGCTGTAGAACAGACTAACAATAAGCGCAGATGCATACTGGCATACTGTAGTAAATAGTCTAAATAGCCAGGAGGGTAGAAATGTAATAAAATGTAAGATGTTAGTAGTTGTGTCTAGTAACATAGTAAGTAAGGTTGAAAAAAGACACGTCCATCGAGTTCAAACATTTTTTTTCTTTTATTAACTACCTATCTGCCATTTGATCCAGAGGAAGGCAAAAAACCCATCTGAAGCCTCTCCAATTTGCCTTAGAGGGGGGAAAATTCCTTCCTGACTCCAAAATGGCAATCGGACTAGTCCCTGGATCAACTTGTACTATGAGCTATTTCCCATAACCCTGTATTCCCTTACTTGCTAAAAAGCCATCCAACCCCTTCTTAAAGCTATCTAATGTATCAGCCTGTACAACTGATTCAGGGAGAGAATTCCACATCTTCACAGCTCTCACTGTAAAAAACCCCTTCCGAATATTTAGGCGGAACCTCTTTTCTTCTAATCGGAATGGGTGACCTCGTGTCAGCTGGAAAGACGTACTGGTAAATAAAGCATTAGAGAGATTATTATATGATCCCCTTATATATTTAAACATAGTCATCATATCACCCCTTAAGCGCCTCTTCTCCACCGTGAACATCCCCAATTTGGCCAGTCTTTCCTCATAGCTAAGATTTTCAATACCTTTTACCAGCTTAGTTGCCCTTCTCTGTACCCTCTCTAATACAATAATGTCCTGTTTGAGTGATGGAGACCAAAACTGTACGGCTTATTCTAGATGGGGCCTTACAAGTGCTCTATACAGTGGAAGAATGACCCCCTCCTCCCTTGACTCTATGCTCCTTTTAATACAGCTCAAGACCTTATTTGCCCTTGATGCTGCTGACTGGCATTGCTTGCTACAGCCAAGTTTATCATCTACAAGGACTCCAAGGTCCTTTTCCATAATGGATCTAGTGCAGTCCCATTAAGGGTATAAGTGGCTTGGATATTTTTACATCCCAGGTGCATGACTTTACATTTATCAACATTGAATCTCATTTGCCACTTAGCTGCCCAGATTGCCAGTTTGTCAAGATCATGTTGCAAGGATGCCACATCCTGGATGGAATTAATTGGGCTGGATAATTTTGTGTCATCTGCAAACACTGATACATTACTTACAACACCCTCCCCTAAGTCATTAATGAACAAGTTAAATAAAAGTGGACCAATACTGAGCCCTGGGGGACCCCACTAAGAACCTTACTCCAAGTAGAGAATGTCCCATTAACAACTACCCTCTGTACCCGATCCTGTAGCCAGTTTCCTATCCATGTGCAAACGACTTCATTAAGCCCAACAGACCTTAGTTTAGAAAGCAGTCGTTTGTGGGGCACAGTATCAAACGCTTTGGCGAAATCCAAATAGATCACATCTGCTGCCCCCCCACTATCCAGAATCTTACTTACCACATCATAAAATGCAATCAAATTAGTCTGACATGACCTAACCTTCATAAAGCCATGCTGATTGTTGCTCATAATGCCATTCATTAGGACAAAATTTTGAATGTGATCCCTTAACAAGCCTTCAAATAATTTGCCCACCACAGATGTGAAGCTTACTGGCCTATAATTGCCAGGCTGAGATCGTAATCCCTTTTTAAATATTGGAATAACATCAGCTTTTCTCCAATCCATAGGCACCATACCAGATGACAGTGAATCTGAGAAAATCAGAAATAAGGGCTGGTCTAAAACTGAACTAAGCTCTCTTAGAACCCGGGGGTGTATGCCATCAGGCCCTGGAGCCTTGTTTACATTAATTTGTATTAAAGCTTTTTGAATCATATCCTGAGTCAGCCACTGACTAAATTGAGCTGAACCATTCGTGCAGTTATTAAGTGAGCCTGTGAACCCAGACTCCTCTATTGTATACACTGAAGAAAAGAACTGATTTAACACATTTGCCTTATCTGTATCTGTTACAACCATACTGGTACCATTATTTAATGGAGCAACACTCTCAACCTGCATCTTTTTACTATTAATATATTTAAAAAACTTTTTAGAGTTAGTTTTCACCTCCACCGCAATTAACTCTTCATTTCTTTTCTTAGCCTTCCGGATTGCTGATTTACAACATTTATTACAGTGTTTATATTCATTAAATGCAGCTTCTGTCCCTACAGATTTGTAGTTTTTAAATGCCTCTCTCTTCTGTCCCATTAACTTCTTTACTTCTGTATTAAGCCACAAAGGATGATTCTTAGAGCTTCTACGTTTAGTCCTTAAGGGAATAAATTGAGAACAGTAATGATTTAATATCATTTTAAAGGACAACCATTTTGTTCTGTGTTTTTAGCTGAAAACCTAATGCCCCAATCAATGCTCTGTAGGGCAGCCCTCAAGGCACTAAAATTAGCTTTTGCAAAATTCATGGTTTTTGTTGCCCCAGTATATTTTTGTTTTTTGCACCAGACATTAAAAGATATAACCTTATGGTCACTATTACCCAGGGGTTCAATGACTTGCACATTTGCTATAAGTTCTGGGTCATTTGAGATCACTAAATCAAGAATAGCATTTTTTCTGGTAGGCTCCTCAACAACCTGTGCTAAAAAATTGTCGTGCAATAAGTTTATAAACTTGTTCCCATTAACTGATCTAGCAGTACCGTTGCTCCAGTCAATATCTGGGTAATTAAAATCCCCCATTATCATTACTTTACCTAAACTAGTAGCCTTTTCTATTTGCATTAGGAGCTTTGTCTCTTCCTCCTCACTTACATTAGGGGGTCTATAGCATACGCCTACAATTAATTTGCTGGATTCTTTACAATTGGTGAAGAACTCCACCCATACGACTTCTGCCCCCTCATTTTCTAACATAACCTCCTCCTTTATATGAGCTTTTAAATCCTGCCTAACATACAGACATACCCCTCCTCCTTTTCTATTGCCTCTGTCCCTCCGAAACAGAGTATAGCCACTGATATTTACTGCCCAGTCATGCTAGTGAAGGGATAGATAAAATGTACACCAATGCAGTTAACCATAGTAACAAATTTGATGTACAGTTTTGTTTTTCAAAACTTGTCTCATCAAAAATAATTGCTAACTGGTTGTTATCAGTAACTGTTCATCTGCTACTAAATATGTATTAATAGTACATATTGTCTATGTCCTTATTAAAGGGATACTGTCATGGGGGAAAAAAAGTTTTCAAAATGAATCAGTTAATAGTGCTGCTCCAACAGAATTCTGTACTGAAATCCATTTCTCAAAAGAGCAAACAGATTTTTTTATATTCAATTTTGAAATCTGACATGGGGCTAGACATTTTGTCAATTTCCCAGCTGCCCCTGGTCATGTGACTTGTGCCTGCAATTTTGGAGAGAAATGCTTTCTGGCAGGCTGCTGTTTTTCCTTCTCAATGTAACTGAATGTGTCTCAGTAAGACAAGGGTTTTTACTATTGACTGTTGTTCTTAGATCTACCAGGCAGCTGTTATCTGGTTATCTTCCCATTGTTCTTTTGTTTGGCTGCTGGGGGGAAAGGGAGGGGGTGATATCACTACAACTTGCAGTACAGCAGTAAAGAGTGATTGAAGTTTATCAGAGCACAAGTCACGTGACCAGGGGCAGCTGGGAAATTGACAATATGTCTAGCGGCAGCCCCATGTCAGATTTCAAAATTGAATATAAAAAAATCTGTTTGCTCTTTTGAGAAATGGATTCAGTGCAGAATTCTGCTGGAGCAACACTATTAAGTGATTCATTTTGAAAAAAAAAAAAAAAAATTCCCATGATAGTATCCCTTTAAGGATGCACCGAATCCACTATCTTGGATTCAGTCAAACCCCTGAATCCTTTGTGAAAGATTCGGCTGAATACCGAACCAAATCCTAATTTGCATATGAAATTTAGGGGTGGGAAGGGGAAAACATTCTTCGCTTCCTTGTTTTGTGACAAAAAGGGACGCAATTTCCCTCCCTGCCTCTTATATTGGTTCAGCCAGGCAGAAGGATTTGGCGGAATTCTGCTGAAAAAGGCCGAATCCTGGATTTGGTGCATCCCTAATATTTATGCAGAAATCTTCATTTAGAGAGCACTACTAGGATACACAACACTGTACATTTTTATAGAGTACAGAAGGACAGAAAGGGAGGACAAGTATTGGGTCTTCAGATGTTAATCCAGAGCAGCGTTTGCACCAGCTCTCATGGGCATCTTGCTCACAGTGCGATTAACCATAACTATAGCGCAAAACGTTGAAAAAACAAGACAAATTTAATTAAGAAGCTAAATAGCTTTTTTTCACGTGATCTGGTACGTAAACTGCCGTGACACTTGGAGAAGATCAAGCTGAAAATACATTGCTATGACGCTCTTTACACATAGGCGCTATTATATTAGGGGTTTGAAGGCCCCTGAATCTCTTAATGCACGTGAGACTCAAAGGAAACGACCAATATAATTTTTACCTGAGTAAGAACCGAGTGACACTGCCCAGCGCACATAGAGCGCCACGAGCACAGCTAAAGTTGCTAGTGAACAAGTCTCCATGGCTCTGAGTATTTTCTTACTACACTACTTCCTCTTAATTCATCCACCTCATCTCGCCGGCACAACTGTGACGTGATCAAAAACGCGACCGTATCCCAGCGCAGTCTGGTGAGGTATAAGTCGCGTCTACGGGGTTACCATGGAAACTACACAAATAGGCGCGAGGAAAGTTGCGTGCCGCTAGGTGCAGCGCAAAAGACAAAGCAGCGGAGAAATAAAGCTAGTTTATTTTGCGCAATATTAGTAGAACAGAAGATGCAGGGTTGAATTGTCGGGGGGAAAAAACACGTGTTTCGCCCATCTGTTCCGCAGGGCGTTATGGTAAGCAGTTTGTGTCAAGAGACTTTTTGCGAATCTATATAGCCTGTACGTGTAAGAGAGAGGTAACTATACTAAACATCAGCGGTCCCCAACCAGTGGCTTATAAATATAACCATGTGTAGGGCAAATATATTTGCTGTGTGAATCAGTCTGCCCTGCACAAAGTTTATCTGTGAAGGCCAACGAATTCTGTAGCTCCTACAGATGTGAAAAACACAATCCAGCGACCTCATAAACTTGTGCTAATCTATTAAAAATATACACATACAGGTATGGGACCTGAAGTTTTCCGGATAACAGATCTTTCTGTAATTTGGATCTTCATACCTTAAACTTAATAGAAAATCGTGTAAACATTAAATAAGCTTAATAGGCTGGTTTTGCTTCCAATGAGGATTAATTGTGTCTTCATTAGAATCAAGTGCAATGTACCGTTTTATTATTACAGAGAAAAAGGAAATCATTTTAAAAAATTTTGATAAAATGGAGTTTATGAGAGACATCCTTTCCATAATTCAGAGCTTTCTGGATAACGGATTTTTGGATAACGTATCCTATACCTGTATTAGTTTTAACCGACCTCAACATGGGACACGAAGAAAAAAGATGGATAATCCTGCCCTGGTGAGCCATGGGCAATAGCTTCTTTCGCCTATTCATTAAAATGTATCCAGCACTGTTAAGTGTTTTGACCTATAATGCCTATTTATTTGATTGTCAGCATTAATCATAGATCAAAAATGGATATTTAGCAGTTGCGTTTCAGCATTATCTAAACACTAAATGAGTGCTGGAGGAGAGCTGCCTGCACAACTTAATCTTAAAGGGGGAACTCCACAAAAACATAACTTAAGCTTTTTGAAAAGTAAAAACAATTTCAAGCAACTTTGCATTATACATCAATTTAAAAAATATGCAGACTATCATTGTTTTTTAATGGTTTCTGACAGTTCCCTAAGCCTAGCCCCATGCTCTTTGCTGATCTTTCTGACTACTTTGCTGAGCTGGCTGACTTTGTATCAACAGCCTGCTGTCCTTAGACTGCATCCTCCAAACCCCACAATTCCCTGCACATGTGATTTCAATGAGGAACAGAACATCATAGTGCAATGCATTGTGGGTTATGTAGTTCCTGCATGTGGTCTGTAAGCTGTGGAGAAGTAGTTACAATTTGTAACGTCCGTGTTTTAGTCCCTCCTTCCCTGCCAGGATTTCAAATGATGCAGAAAGAGAAGAACTGTTAAACAGCTGCATTTCAGCATAGAAAATGGCATTTATTCATACTTTTTGAAGTATCCGCTAACTGTGATGGGTATATTAGAGGTTTCTGTGTTATGTGGGCCTCTTTATCAAATTTTGGTTTGGAAGCCGGAGTTTCCCTTTAACTAACACATGCTTCACAGAGAAGTGTTGCCAGGAATTTTAGAATGCCCATCTGAATTATTATAGTAAAACTCCCTGCAAACCTGCAACAGAACTATATGGGTATTTTGGGAGTTGTACTTGCCAGGGAGGTTAAAGTGGTTTCATGGTTAAAGCGAGTCATGGCAGAGTTGGAAAGTCAAGGAGTGGGCTTCAGTTTATTAGGAGTGCAGATGCCAAGGATTGCATACAACAGCGTCTGCTGCATCTTCTAGGGTTTCCAGGCTTGCATACTTACATACAGTTCCCTGGGAAGATGTGAAATAAAGTGTAAGATTTCAAAGAGCTTGATTCTGATCGCACATCAAAGGGCCAAGAAATGCTGCACATGCATAGATCTAATAAACATATTTCTAGAATCCCAGGCTCAGCCCACCAGTGTCTGAATACTGGGGGGCTTACGTTGTTCTTCCTGCCCTAACACTTCACTGGCTGCTATTGTACAAGAGAATTGTAGATAAAGGAGACGATGGATCACTACTTGGGGCACCTAGTTTCAAAGTAAGATTATTACTCCTTTGTGCGTGGGGCAACTGTGGGTAATGTTGCTATATCATACCTTCTAAAACTAGATACCTATAAATAACACTTGCTGCATGGCTGGTTAACAATATTGTCTGTCATATGCTGCACACCTCAATGTTTTCTGTGCTAATGTGTGATGTGTAACTGAACTGTTTGTGAGTGTCCAGTTTAAAGGCAGTCTGCATCCTTAATTGGGGAAAGCTCAGAAAGCAACCAATACTAAAGCAAGATTGTTCCTTATAAAATTAATAATCACACTGCAGACTGAAGTACAGTAGACAGGTTTCTGAATATTGAAATAGGTTTCATTATTTTTGCTGTCACTTTCACATTGTCATCTAACATAATTAGAAGAACAAAACACATTTCTTAGTTTAAGAGTGTAGTGTAACTAAGTTATCAAAACGATTTACAATAGTCTGACTTACTCGGAATGTTGTCATTAAAAAAATGGGCTATTGCTCTCTGTATGTCGTAATAACCATGGTTTTAAACCTAAAATATTTAATCAACTAGCCTGTTGGCTTTTTCTAACCTAACACCTATGAAGATTCCAGGGTTAAATACAGTTGAGCATGTTATTTAAAAACTCAGTGATTAAGTTTTTTTATGTTGGAGTGGAATGTATGGTATCAGGCCAGCAAACAATAATTTATATTTATGACTTGGAAAATGTATGTGGTAGGTAAGACTTCTATGTCCTTCTGTGTCCCTGTATGTTGTATGTAGGTATTTATGAAAGCGCACTATTATACAGAATCAATTGTAGTACTTGAAAATGTAGTCGATTAAAAAAACGTAGATCCTTCCATGTCTCTGAATTCTGATTTTAGCAAATTTTTTTAAAGGGGAATTGTGAAAAAAAAATTGAATATAAGCTTCATCTCCTTGGAATAAGAAAGTTCCTCATATAATCAATGACACATTCTCTGCCGTTTATGAAATAATCAAGTTACCCATCACCCCTCTCAGCAACCCTCTCTCCCTTCATTTTCTCTTCATGCAGGAGGTAGAGTGAGTTTTTTATTGACAGTTAGGGCAATACATCCTTTGGGGGGGGGGTTGTACCCTTTGCCTAGAAATGTATTAGAGTTCATTCTTTCAATATAACTGTCTCTGATGGAAATCCTGTTTTGCTGCATGCAGGGTATGTGCCAGTCAGTTATTTTGTTAGATTTTGTTTGTGCTGGAATTGGTTATTTGAGTTAACTCTAACACGTGTGCTAGAGAGCCCCAAAAAGACATATTTAGACCTACTTGTACATCAAAATCTGACCCGACTTCTGCATGAAGAGAACATGAAAAGTGACAGGTTGCTGAGAGTGAAAGTAACTTGACTATTTCATAATTGCTACAGGATTTGCAATTTATTATATTTAGAACGTGTCTTCTTGCTTATGAAGCTTATAAAAATAATTATTTTTGCAATAGATCCCCTTTAAGTTTTGCCCTCTCTCTAACTTCTGCCTGCTTGAAAGACATGCCAGAGCTGATATTTAAAGAGGCTGGTTTTACAAAGAGGGAGAAGCTGAATTGGATTGCCATGATTTAATAAACATTTGTCAAAAGACTTTGGGGCATATTTATTATGCTGTGTAAAAAAACAGTGGGCTAATACAACACACATTGTCGGGCTTCGCAGTGTAAAAAAAGACATAAATAAATGGTGTAAACTTTTTAAAAGTTTTTTCTTAGTGACTTCCGACGAAAGCAATCTGTGAGTTTTGCATAATAAATATGCCCATTTAAAGTGACAGTTAGTGACGGTGGTGCTATAAAGAGGGGCAGTATAACGAGGGAGCCCAGTGACTAACACACCTAAACTGGAAGTTAAGGCCAACTAAAACGTGCACATGATATACTGTCAAACTTTGATTGCCTGATTTTAAGTTTTACCATATTTTTACACAAATTTTTGTGGTCCTGCCAATTTCAATGCATTTCCCTGATCTTAAATTTTCCCTGAATTTAACCTTTTTTTTTCCTGGCCCCTTTTAATATTTTTTTTTTTCTGTATCTGCATTAAACTCTCATCTAACCTTCACCACTCCTTTCATCCTTTTCAGCCATGCTCTGTGCAAAATATTTGTGCTCTAAGCTCTCACAATCTGGGTGCTCATGTGCAACTCAATTTTGGGAAAATTAAAGTGGGGGCAATAGAGTTAATGTGATTTAAGAGTGTTAGGCCATATTGTCCATAAAGTATTTGTCCATTAAGATTAAGGGAGGAGTCAGAAAGTGGGTGCTTTAGTACAGAGAGATGAGAGAAATCCACTCATACTTTTACTGAATGGGAAAAAGTCACATCTCACTAGTTATGCCCCCGTACGCTTCCTTAGGTAAGCCCAGTCACTGTTTACACTTACAATTTGGGACTGTTCTGCTAAATAAGTACAGATGAAGTATGATCTGCGCTTAAAAACAAGATTCTCTTCAGCTTAATGGAGAAACATCTTGGCAGTCTAAAAAGGTGGATGACTCAATCCTTGTATCATAAGGAAAAGCTTTTTAATGTATACAGTGCCCCTAACAGTGGGGAAAGGAGCTTGCACCTGACATTTCACAAGGTGAAAAAGCAACTGGCTTTTAGACCCAATCCTTTTTAGTTGCTTTAGAATGTTGAATTTTGAAATTTGCAGTGTTGTATCTATTGTAAGTCACTGTCTTTTATTGTAAGATGTAGCTCACTTGCACCATTCCCAATAAGATCACTAAATCAACACACTGAGCTTTGAGGTAAGTTAGGGTGAGCAAGCAAATTCTTTGGCACTCATGTGTGTAACAGGAGAAAATATGTTTGTGTGTAACAAGAACTATTAAAGGGTAATATTGAAAATCCACAAAAAACATGCAACCTATTTCCATTAGCTTATTTTTCTAATATAATGAGCAAAGCAGTACTCTGTGTGAAACCTGTCAATTGAATGACCTGAATTTATAGCCCAAGTAGGGGCTTGACAGGGTGTGGTCTGGTCCAAAAAGGATCAGATCAAGGGAGGTTGACATCTCTGCTGTCTACAAATGGCAAGAGACCTCCATCATTCAGCATACATTGTTGGAGAGTTGCACTATCCAAACGGATATAACAATAGGAAAAGGAGACCATATAACTGGAAGGGGCCCCTTGGGACCCTGATTAATGAGCAGTGTCAAGGTATTTTTGTGAAACTGTTCAGGTCCCTGTAGTTTCTATACACTTGAATTATTTGGTTATAGTGTTTAATTACTTCTAGATACTCTTACAACTCCAGCTAATATGTAGCTTTAAGTATATTAAAATGAGAATCTGTTAATAAAGAAGAGGAGTTGAATGCCAGCTCTGCCATTCCCAAATAAGTTTTCTGTAGTGACAACTGTGACAGGCTAGAGATCAGGTTGGTCCTTTTTTTAGAGGTAGGGTGCCCATAAATGGGCAGATATCTGTTGCTAATTCAGCTTCACTTCTCAAAGAGGCAGGCTATTCCCCTTTGCCATCTGACTGTAATGAGCAGAAAGTATGGCCACATAAGTGGTCTACTGCTGACCACACTGCATGGGTCTACTGCAAGATCTAATTGATGACAAAATATGCAAACATTACGTTACCAAACAAATGCACCTTTGCCTGATTTTTCTACACACTGTTCTATTTTAAATCAAGCAAAAGATTGAGATAAATAACATACAAGGAACCATGGAAAATAAATATATGCTCACGGATAACTTCTCTTCTGTTAATCTTTTTAAATCCATATGTTTTCTGTTATGCTCATTTGTCATTTGAATGGCCGGGCATTGGTTTTACTGTGTTCATTTTAGAGAAAATTTCCCATAATTAAATACAAGCATGTACTTCCAAGTGATTTTACTCTAATTGTTAATCAATATCAGTTCATGTTATTTCAATAGTCTACTAAATTGTAAAGCGCTAGTTTACTTAATTTATGTTGTCTTCTATACAGTATCTCAGCAAATGGATGACTTGCAATAAGTGAGCTAGGAACTCTGGGACTTGTAGTTTGCACTTGTCTCTAGATTATTACGACTGCCACTGCAGTTGCACTTAACAGGATTCTGTCATAATTTTTGTGATGTAGTTTTTATTTCTAAATTACACTGCAAATAATTCACTCTACAATATACAATTTCATTACTGAACAGCAAGTGTAATTTTTAGTTGTAAAATTGGTGTGTAGGCAACCATCTCAGGTAATTTTGCCTGGTCATGTGCTTTCAGAAAGAGCCAGCACTTTAGGATGGAACTGCTTTCTGGCAGGCTGTTGTTTCTCCTACTCCAGGGTATAGCAATATGCTTTTTCTCAATATTTAAGTAATATTTTCCATAGAATAGAATGCCTTCGTTGACATTAGTAAAGTATGGGCACTCCTGTCCTATGCAATGTAACTGAATGTGTTGCAGTGGGACCTGGATTTCTACTATTGAGTGCTGCTCTTACATCTACCAGGAAGCTGTTATCTTGTGTTAGGGAGATGTTATTTGGTTACCTTTACATTGTTCTTTTGTTAAATGGGGGAAAGGGAGGGGATGATATTACTCCAACTTGCAATACAGCAGTAAAGAGTGACAGAAGTTTATCAGAGCACAAGTCACATGACTGGGGGCAGCCGGAAAACTGTCAGTATGTCTAGCCCCATGTCAGATTTCAAAATTAAATATAAAAAAATCTGTTTATTCTTTTGAGAAACGAATTTCAGTGCAGAATTCTGCTGGAGCAGCTCTATTAACTGGTGGGTTTTGAAAAAAACATTTTCCCATGACAGTATCCCTTTAATAAATGAGCCCTAACTATACCTAGTTAAATACTACTACTCATAATAGTTTCAAAGCTTCCATGAAAGATTACTGCTGTTGGTTAACTGAGAAAATATTAAATAGTGAATCACCTTGCTTTGTAGCATGATAATCCATTTATTAGTGAATAATTGCAATGCAAATTGAGAGTATATATATATATATATATATATATATATATATATATATATATATATATATATATATATATATATATATATATATATATATGTAATCATAACAAAAGTTATGTTATACTGTTCTGGAGTAGTCACTTTATTGACTCCTATCGATTGGATGACTATTTCGGAAACTCAGAATCAGGCCCAGCGGCTTTTTGTGTTGCTATAGATATACTTTCATGGGTTAATATTCCCTTGAATTTTGGATTTCTGTTTTGAAACACCTGGAGATTCCTATGCCATCACTTGTATGCTACCAAAGCTTTATAAAGCTTTTATAAAGTGCTATTACTATCTCATTTTGCTTACAGAATCTTGAATAAAATTATGGAGAGTTTACTTAGTTGTTTAAATAAGACTAAATGTCAAGTTTTAAATATCAGGGGATTTTTTCCCTTATACTGACCTATTTTCCCTCTGTGATTTTGAAAAAGGCAAGATTAGCATGGATATTGCATTTTCAAGGACCTCGCCACTATTAAATAGACTGTTAAGTGCATTTTATGGCCGGAGAGTCTGTTCCCAGTTCAGTACAGGAGACGTGCTAAGTTCATCTGTAGCTGCTACATTGAACACTCACTGAATAAAATTCTTTCTTGGAAGGTTATTATTTGGTGACTCGTAAGTACATATTATAAGCACATTAACCCTTTTATTTTCAGGTCTGGCTGAACAGTGTTAAATATGGTTTTCCAAACAAATAACAGGTTTTGTAGTATTACATTTATTGCAGCAGCAAATATGTTTGTATATAGATATATATCTTATGACGGTAACAATAATCTAAAAATGTAATTCCTATGATTCTTTGGTCTACTTTATATTAGATAGAATGTGACAGCTTTATAATAGTTGGTAAAACCAACTGAAAATCCTTTTATCCAGTATATGAATGAAACAGACCATCAGTAAAAGCATAGAAACATGGATTTTGCACTACTACTTAAATGACATCTTATGACAATACACAAATTATCATAATAATGAAGTTATCTTTTGGAATCAAGAGGCCTAATTCAAACAATGAGTTTGTGTAACATTGTTTGAATTAGGCCTCTGGATTCCAAAAGATAACTTCATTATTATGGTAATTTGTGTATTGTATAAGCTGTCATTTAAGAAGTATGCTGCAAAATCTGACAGCGATGTTGTTCTTAGTTGAGTACATTATGGAAACAAAAATCTAAGGATATACAATATACTATTCTGTCTGTGCCCTGCAACCTTGATCAGCCTCGTTCACGTGCTATAAGCATTATTGGCTGTATGATCAAATTCAATTTTGGGTTTGTGATAAAAATAGTTATAAAATTTATATAATATGTTTCTATTTTTATTAGGGTCCTCTGTTATTTCCACTGGCATTGCACATTAATTCTTGGTTAAAGGCCTTAATTTTGTTCCCGAAACATTGCTGTGCACATTGTAGTAACATGCCCTTTGACTGTCAACAAAGGCAATTTTAATGGGGAGTTCATGATAATGATTGCTGAGAGGTGGCCAATGAGGAATGTGCACCTAAGAAATCCTATAGGATCTTTTGTGTGTGTTTTGCACTCAACACTGTGTATTACAAGGTTCTCATGAATTGTGAATAATACAGTATATCACCAGCATGTGTCTAGAGAATCTGGGTCCAAATGATATTATTTTAATGGCCTTGATTCATGAAAGGTTGATATTTCCTAATTTTTAAACTGCTACATTACTTCAAATTTAAAAAGGCAAGGAATGATCTGCAGTTTATAAGCTGATCTTTTTTATTGTATCTGGTTGTAAAAACGCATGGGACCTTCCATTTTTTCAATGTAGAGAAATATACAAAAACAAATGTTTCAATGAAAAAGGCTTTGCTCTGAAACGTATAGTTTGGTTACTGGAAAATAACCTCACTTAGTTATAGTGTATATTTGAGTCTCTTGTCATTTGCCACTTTGGAGATGCAGGTACATACATACAGTATATCAGGTAAATGTGATCAAGAATGAAGACTCGTCAATATTTTAGGGAACAAGGAACTAAGGCTAAACTATAATTTTTTTCACAATGTATGAATATTCGTTATTATTTATGTTTTTTTCTGTAATCATTCTAAACATAAACACAGGTACAGATTTTTGGGGCAATATTTATGGCTGGCACAGGAACATATTTAGGTGCAATTTGTATGGCTGGCTACTGGCACGGGTACATATGTGGGGGCAATTTTTATGGCTGGCTGCTGTCAAAGGTACAGATTTGGGGGAAATATCTATGGCTGGCACAGGTACAGATTTTGGGGTAATATTTATATAAATGAAAAGTTTCATTCAAGAATGTGTTGTAAGGTTTGTTTATCAAAAAAACGTAATGGTAAGGTGGGAAATGGTAATACAGGATGAGGGGGGGGCACTGATTGAAACACTTGGCTAGGGTACCAAACTACCTTGGCCCGGCCCTGTTTGAATGGCTGTCCCCATGGCTGCAGCTTGTTTATATAAAGTATTGCAGAGTTTCTGAAGCAAACACACCAGTTTTAACAGTGCAGCACAACAGTACATTATATTTTCATTACTTTAAGCTCATTTTTTGCTGATAATGTGCCTTTAATATAACATAAAAACCAGTAAATAAAGTGATATCACATTTGGAGGTCACTTCTGCCCCAAAAATGTCTGCATTAGTAGCTGAACAAATGGTGGCTTCCCGTGTTTTTCCCACAATGCAATGTTTTTTTTTCCCAGCGTCACTGAGGGTGCTGCGGTTTTTGCAAATGAACTTCCTCTGGAACAATTGTGTTCATTTCAACAAATTTAATGCAATGGAGTACACATTTTGTCGCAAATCAGAAGTTGTGAAGTATGGCTGGCCAGCATGCAAGTGGCATCTGTGACCTGTATGCTGTTTGGGTGCAAAGGGAACCCCGAGCTACCGGCTGGTCAGGAGGGGGCTGTAGGGCCATGGTTCCCCTGCTTCACAGGTGCAGCAACTTCAGTTTGGAAGGACTGAGCAGCACAAAGCAAAACTACACGGGTGCAAGGACTGAATTTTGATACAAACACCTTTAAAGAAAGAAGTTTTATGCACAACTGTCTGTGGGCACTTGTGGATGTTAAAGAGCCCTCTCAAAAAAAGACCCACTACTCCTATTATATTGCAATTAAAATGTATTGTAGACAAAAACACATAGCCTATATAAATAGCAACGTTTTGGTGCAGGAAATAACATTAAAGTCAGAGCAACATTCTTAGGGGCCGATTCACTAACGTCGAGTGAAGGATTCGAAGTTAAAAAACTTTAAATTTCGAAGTTTTTTTTGGGCTACTTCGACCATCGAATGGGCTACTTCGACCTTCGACTTCGAATCGAAGGATTCGAAGTAAAAATCGTTCGACTATTTGACCATTCGATAGTTGAAGTACTGTCTCTTTAAAAAAAACTTCGACCCCCTAGTTCGCCATCTAAAAGCTACCGAAGTCAATGTTAGCCTATGGGGAAGGTCCCCATAGGCTTGGCTAACTTTTTTTGATCGAAGGATATTCCTTCGTTCGTTGGATTTAAATCCTTTAATGGTTCGATCAAAGGAATTATCCTTCGATCGCTCGATCAAACTATCTGCGCTAAATTCTTCGATATTCGAAGTCGAAGGATTTTAATTCCTAGTCGAATATCGAGGGTTAATTAACCTCGATATTCGACCCTTAGTGAATCGGCCCCTAAAAGTCAATAGAGATTATGATTCATATATTTTTTTTAAGCTGTTGTTCCCTATTTTAATGGTTTTTTTGTCTCTGATTGCTTTACAGGGTTTGGTATTATGCTGGGATTTGTATGCTTTAAAGGAAAACTATTCTCCCCAGAACAATGTAGGTCTCTATAAAAACATATTGTTTATAAAAGCTCATATGTAAATCGCTGCTTCATACAAATAAATCATTTATATAATAATGTACTTTTTAAGTAGTATGTGCCATTGAGTAATCCTAAATAGAAAATTGCCATTTTAAAAAATAAGGGCTGCCCCCGGGGATCGTAGGATTCACAGTGCACACAAACAAACCATACATGTTAGGTCACATGAGCCAATTAAAAGACAGAGTTTTGTGTTTTGCTTCCACACTGTTAAGGTGGCCATACATGGAGAGATCCGCTTGTTTGACGATGTCGCCAAACGAGCTGATCTCTCCCCGATATGCCCACCTTGAGGTGGGCAATATCAGGCTGATCCGATCGTGGGCCCTAGGGCCCAACGATCGGATCCTAACGAATGGTAACGGGCGTCTGATTGCGAGACCGCATCAACGAACAGATTTTTAGTCAATCAACTTTTTAGTCAATCGACTTTCGGCCAGATCTCTATCGGGGAAGCCAGTGAGGGGCCCCATACACGGGCCAATAAGCTGCCGACTCTGTCTGTCTGCAGCTTTTATCGGCCCTTGTATGGCCACCTTTACAGTTAGAGTTGTAGTATTTCTGGTCAGGTGATGTCTGAGGCAGCACAGAGACCATCACGAAATGGTGGTTCAAGGCAAGATATGTAAAAGGGCAATGTTTACTTGAATATATATACCAGTTTGGTAAGATCCTTTAATGTGCCACTTAATATGATATAAACTATTTGTTGCTTAAATATTCATTTTGGAGGTAAAGTTTTCTTTTAAGAATGTGGTTCTTACCATTATGTAATTTCTTGTTTAACCTCTTAACTGTGACCTTATAATATCATGTGCAACAGGTATGCCCATGTCTTCATAACGATGTTTGTAGGCACCTAAACGTCGCTATTTGTATGGGCTATGTGTTTTTTTCCATAGTACATTTTAATTGCATTATAATATGAGTGCTTGGTCTTTTATTGGGATATTTTCATATATATAAACCTAATTATTTATTTATTATTTATTTATATATTTAATAGAAAAACTTTCATTGTTTACTGCCTTCTAAGTGGTTAATATTCTGGTCAACTTACTGGAACTAGTACAAAAATCAACGTCATTTCCGAAAACATGTTTTACTTTAAACACTGGGTCTTGGGTGTCAAACATCAATTTATCACCCTCAACAAAATTGTTACTCTCTATCAATTTCTCTTTTGTCGACAAATCTTAAATGGAATGGGCCACGTTGATCATAGCCAGTAGTCATGTGGAAATAGCTTATAAAAAATAAATCACCTTATTAAAATGAGAGTTACTGTGGAATAAGATGCCATGTATAAAAGTATGCACATATATCTTCGGTATAGGCTTCCTCGGTGCTGCTGAACGTTTGGGGGGCTGGGGGTGTGGGTGCTAGGGGTAGAGCTACATACATACGGAAACGGTTAGAGTGCGGAGTTTTGATCTGATAAATGACGCAAAAAGTGACAATAGTCTTTAATTGGTTTAATTAGTACACAGTGTGCTTAGGGAGCTACTGAAGTCGATTTCAGCAGGCGTTAGTGCTTCGTACACATCCATATCGTTAGCAGAAGTATTGCACATACCTTGCCCTGACTATAAAAGCGTTTAAGATCCACTGCCCAAGCTTTGCGCTTCGCAATAAGGAAAGTTTGAGAGCGGATTATACATTAATTGGAATGCATTGCTAGCAACATCAATCTATATTTTCCACCCAATGTAGGGCTCCCACTTTGTTGCCAGGCTCACCCAGTCGATGCGATTTGTGCAATTGTAACCAATGACAAATGAAATGTTGGCTCAGTACCTTCCTATAGCAACTGTGAGAGGCCAAGGCTCACTCATTTTCTCACTGTTTGGGATCAGGTTACCTTTAATATACCCAGAAGGACAGCCTGCTATGCTTCCCACTAATAGGCATCTGTCACTAACAATGTTAGCTTTTCCCATGTTTGTCAAATAGGTTATTGAGCCGATAGAAACGCGGAAAATAAGGCTACTTTTGGACCCTTTGGTGCACTTGACAGAACAGCTCCAATATAAGCCTTTCTGGGGGCTAACTGGCCTCATTTTTGTGCTACATCTGAATGTACCCCTACAAATAGACAGACAAAGGGAAAGATATATTTGATCATCATAGAGATGACAGACACATATGATTGATGATCGATATGTAGATAATTAGATTCATAAAAAGATTATAGCTGCATTATTCATTTTACGATAAACTGAGAGATGATATTGTGGGTCTTGTTAAAGGTTCAGTGAAGCACCGAAATCTTAATCTTGTGATCAGTGTGGTTCAAGGTTTAATTTTTATATTTTTTTTTTGTCTCACTGTTGCATTTTTCCATTCCTGATCATAGTTTCGTTGTGTGCAGCTCATATTGCGACATTTTAAAAAAAAAAGTTCACCAGCAACTGGCATTAATACCCGACTGACCTGGTATTTAGCAATTTCACT
The DNA here is from genome assembly GCA_038501925.1 of Xenopus petersii. Taxonomy (NCBI): domain Eukaryota; kingdom Metazoa; phylum Chordata; class Amphibia; order Anura; family Pipidae; genus Xenopus; species Xenopus petersii. Next base: position 67,968,065 of record CM076679.1, read on the forward strand.
GAAAGAAACGCTGTACTACGAAAATAAACGAATTTATAGTTCTATTCGTTGTCACAATTACAATATGTAACAGTTTTTTTTAATTAGGACGTTTCTCAAAAGGCACATACTGATACAGCTAGAGTTGCTCCGTGCGCTAAAATGATGTAGAGGTTTGTGTGAGAAGCAGAAATAATTTGTTAAAAACGAGGCCATGAAAGACTGGATGGGGTTGGAGTAGGCAACTTGTGGGTGCCACCTAGAGTCTCGTGTCTCTATTACAGGAGGTGGAAGGACTTGGGGGACACATTGAGCTGCACAGCTAGAGCTTCCTGCAGCAAGTTTGTTGCTTTGGCCCCACAAGTGCACAACTAACAGCTGGATAAGCTCATATTTCTGTCATGTGGATAACAGAGCAAATCTACACATTCTCCTGGCAAAACCGAGCCATTGATCCTTCTTTTTAAGTGACACATCTGAGTAACAAACAAACAATAATAATGTACGTGTTAAGGCAGAAAATAACCCATTTTGCAGCAGCTTCGGTACAAAATTTCACGAATCACAAACACTTGTAAATTCAATATATTTCCGCTTTCGACTGTAAGCTCCTATAGGCAATGCATGGCATTTTGCAAGCGTATATTATGTGATATTTTAGTGCAGGCGAGCTTTATGCAAATACAAGGAAAAAGCAAAAAAAAAAAAAAAAAGCATGTGAAGGTGAACACATGATGTGGCGTGCACCCCTCTCATAAGAAAAGGAATCACTGAGGAGCTGGGTCAACCAAGAAATTGAGCTTTATGCAAACCCAATAATTAAACTGTATCCAATGAAAGGAAATGTAGTCCTAAACAATTGTCCAATATACTTTAATTACACTTTTTCTGTGATTTCCAAGTTATTTGTAGATGTAACTATGGAAAGCAATATATGTCTATCCTTTTCTTTCTACCCTTAACACTGCTGGTTCTGACTTTGGAAACAATATAGATGAACTCGTCTGATTTACATACCTGTGAAGAAGCATACAAGTCTGATTTCTGCTACATAGTTTCAATGGATGGAACAAGCAGCGCAGAAAGAGACTTTCAATGGCCACTGCATTTACAGTAACTTTGAAACCCCTTATTTAATGAATATCTGTTGCAAAGTTGTTTAGAATAACAATTTCTTTCCTTAGGCAAACTTGTATCATTTCGTTTTTTTTATATAGATGCCCTTTAATTATAGTAAATGCTCTGTTAAAGAAACCACTTCTGCATACCGCAATGAGCATACAAAAAAGCATCTTGCAGGTTATTTGGGAATGGACTTTATTTTTTTGCTTGAGGAGAGCACAGATGCTGACACACATTGAGGTGCATGTATGTTTTTTTTTATAAATGTTAGATTTAATTAATCTTGCGTTTAGATTGCAATCAGACCGTTTAATATAACATAATACAGGATAACATTATGCGTAGTCTCTGCAATGGAGAAAAGATCCTGTCTGTGCCTGCTGTTATTCTGTGCCTCACAAGCGCTGTAGCCTGAGCCTGCTGTGCTCAGCCTGTGGCATTAAAGCTATGTGCAGAAATATTCGGGAGTAATTTTATAAGTAACAAAGGATCAGGGTTGGTATGAGACCCTGTTATCCAATGTCATTTAGAAGCACAGGATCAGCAGCTTCTTCAGCCTAAAAGTGAATCCAAGATGAGAATCCTTTCCCTTTCCCAGGGGTATCGACTAAATATAGCCATAACCTCCGGCTTGCACAAATCATGGGCCATTTGCTGTTTGTGTAAAACCGATTAACTAGACACAAGTGTGAGACAAGCCACTACTTTCCTACTGCAGCCCACACTGAGGCATTGGTTTGACCAGGAAAGGCAGTTCTCTTCTGGAGCTGCTTATATGGCGACTGTTGCTAAGTGTCGCCTTATTCACAGCTCCTTATTTATAAACCTCCAACTATCGCATAACAGCACAGCTTGTTTTATTTTGGTGTATTTACTCACATGCCTAAATGTTTGCTCACTGGGAGATAATATTTACCTTTGCAGATGTACCATATCACTAAACAGAAATTAAGAAGGCCCATCAGAACTTTGGCATTTGAAGGCGTTGCAAATAATAATGGTACGAATTTAGCATGATTACGATTTCAAATCATTTTTAAAGTATTTCAATTTCCAAGGCATCTGATATAAATGCATGCACATCATCTGATTGTGTGGCATTACCTTTTTTCTCATTAGGGAAGTAAAAATGCAAAATATAACAAAGAAGGATGGAAATGTGCACCTGAAATATATTTTTGCCAGGAAATGGGATTTTCCATCGAATCTTACTACATTTACTGTTTTTTTCTGTCCATTATTATTATGACAGTTTTATCTGAAATGCAATAGAATGTAATGAAATTAAATATATTTAGAATAGAATTGATATCGATCCTGTTAAATTATACTACATAGAAGTTTATGGTGCAATCCTCTCCATACTCTTAACAACAAACCGTAAAAATCGAAATTTCCCGTGTTTACACCAAACCTGATAATTTAAAGTGATTTTAATATCAACATACATATTAATTAGGCTTATAAAAATAATTCCTATACTTAATATAATACATATTTGGGCGTACGTATAACAAAGAGAATGTTCTGGGAAATGTCATAGAGAATTTATTCTCTAAGATCCAGTTGGGTGATAGATGTTGTGGAAAAGGTCTTGGGAATTTTTGAGGAAAAAAATGTATCTTGTTCCTTTGAAGTATATTTGCCCTTTAAATATTCCACAGTAATCATATAAATGACAACATTATCACAACCCATTTTTTTCTGTAGATCAATTACATTGTTGTAGTCTAACCGAATTCACCAATGACTTTATAACTAATACTCCTCATTTTTCATATATACATACACACACTAACGTGCATTAAAATATTGTATATTGCATCGGCAATAGGTTTTTAGGGATATACAATTTTTTTTGGAGAAATGCAAATGCTACACAAAGGACCATTTAAAAAGTTTTATTTACAAAACGGTGTACAACACGATGGAATAACATTTATAATACATATATATATATTTATTCATTTATATATAAACAGACTTTTTTTTTAATAGAATGACACTTTTTTTTATTTATTTGAAAACGTAATATTTAAAATGTAATTTCCTTTGTGATAAAGGGATAGTGAGCCTTCAAAAAAACTGAAAGCTCAGGTTTAATCTACAGATTTTTTTAAATTTTCTTAAAAAAATAAAAAGTGAACTCGATCAAGTCTCTTTTTTCAATAGAAATATGTACAAATAGTTGACGTGTTACCTGCACAGAATGCATTCCAGATTTGTACAGTTTAACAAGAAAAGTTCATTGAGAGTCTTGGCTTTTAGGAAAAGAAGCTGGTTTGCAAATTGCTAGAGTGTGATTGCCCCAGAGATTATTGCGCTGGCCATTTGGCTACTGCGGTCGCTGCTGTAGGTAGGAACTGTCCGGAGATGAGGTTTGTGGGGACACTGAGGATTGGGCCGATGGCTGCTGTGCTTCTGCTAAGCACCAGGGGCTGGTGGCTCATAAGGGCTGACTGCACCGTCACTGGGGGTCGCAGGAAAGTCTGGGGTGCCACCGAGGAGGCTGCCGACACCCCAATAATGTTCTCTATGCTGAAGGAGGGTCGGCTGCTGGGCTCAGACTTGATGATGGAGGCGGCAGTGCTGCTGAGGCTGCTGAGTTGCAGCTGGAGGCTGGGGCTGAGCTGCGAGCTGAAGGCTTTCCTGGTCAGTTCAGAGGAAGGCAGAAGTGGCACCGCCGGGGGTAACATGGGTCCCACTGGGGGAATATAAGGATACTGCAGGGCAGCAGGGTGAGTGTAGGCTGCCGGGTGGAGTCCATAGTGGCGCCCATAGGGACTAGCCAGGCTATAAGCCCCAAAGCTTTGCATCATGAGAGCAGTCTGCTCCCTCAACGTGTCCTGCTGTTGTCTCTTAAACCGCTTCCTCCTCCTGAGGAAACTGCCATTGTCGAACATGTCCTCGGACTGGGGGTCGAGGGTCCAGTAGTTGCCCTTGCCTGGGTTGCCGGGCTCCCGGGGGATCTTGATGAAACAGTCATTAAGGGACAGGTTGTGGCGGATGGAGTTCTGCCAGGCCGGGAACTTCTCCCGATAGTAGGGGAAGCGGCTGCTGATGAACTCGCAGATCCCACTCAGGGTGAGCTTCTTCTGGGGGCTCTGTAGGATGGACATGGTGATGAGAGCGATGTACGAGTAGGGGGGCTTCACCACGCTGTTCTTGGGCTTGTTCTGGATGCCCTCCTGCTGCTGCTGCTGGCTCTCACCCTTACCCTCTGCATCAGTGCTACTGCCCGAGGGACTCCTGGGGATCTCCTTGCCCCCGAGCGCGTCCACTTCGTCGTGATGGCCGACTGGGCTCTCGCACTCACTGTCCTTGTCCAGCGCCTCGTCCCCCTCGCCCACCACATCAATGTCCGCGTCGTCTGCGCTCAGTACGGTCTGGCCGGACATGTCGCTGGCACTGCCGCTGCTTGACAGGGTCATCCCTGCTTAGACTCCACAGCAAGGGGCAGAGAACAGAAAGAGGCTCAGTATGGCAAGTAGTAGGCAACTTGCAGTGGGTGCTCTTCCTTCAAACCCTATGCATTGCCCCCTCCCTCCTCCGTGTTGCCCGCTGCTGCTGCTGCTTGACTAGGGACGCGGACGCGCAGACACTTTCAAATTCCCACCTTTGGAAACACTGTCTGATAGATTACTTTCCACTTAAAGATATACTGGCCCGGGCCGTCACGTGACTGCCTGACGTCACCCACCCCCTCTGGCTAAACCCGACTCAACTCAACTTGTTTCATGGGATTGTCAACAAAAGGCACAAGAGTGACACAACTGATCCTGTGCCTCCCGCAGCTTGCCATGGCTCTACCCGGGGACTAGTAGTGCCCAACAGCTCTACACACTCTCCTCCTAGCGGCAACAGGCTCTGGATGTGTCAAGCTCTGCTATAGGTAGTGTCCTATACCGGCGGCTGGATGCTGAGATCACATGGATCCCTGGGCTCGGGGAACCCAATGAAAAACTCACTTAGCCCTGGTAGCAGAGAATCTAATGCTAACGAGTCAAAGTGATAAGTGAGGGACCTTAGCATGTGAATGGGGAGGAAATAGGATCTGTCCGGCCGCTATTCACTCCCCGGGCCGCCCGATCCTTCGCTCCCTCCCTTCTTCCCATTACAAAACAATAAAGTGCATATGGCCCTGGATAGGATAGAATCTGGTGTTTTACGCACATCTTTGCTACACGTGCCATCGCATTGTGTTTATATATATATATATATATATATATATATAATATATATATATTGATTTAATCTCATCTGTATATACATACATTACATACATATAGACACACACACTGTATATATATATTTATATTATAATGAATTCGTATTATAAGCAAGGGCACTTACCTTTCCCATTCTCGCTGCCATTGATCCTGCCTGCACTATTTCCCTTCCTGCATTAATTAAAATATCCATAATTGACAAATGGATCAATCCCCTGTCCCACCTCTCTATTAACACCCAACAGAGGAGTGTCAATGACTTTACGATGGGACTTTAAATAACCCGTTAACCCTGACAAGGTTTATTCCGCTCAAACAAAGCCAGTGCGGGGAGCTGAAAAAGATAGAGTAGCCCATGGGCGAGGGACTCTACATTAATGACACGCCGGTCTATTCTCACATTTCTGCCAGCAGCAGTTATTTCTCCTTCTTTTACTGGCTGTTGCTGATGAGAGAAATTGAGGCCACACCGTTGTGATACCCCGACAGAAACAACCCACTCGCCTGTTTTATCTATTATTTGCCAGACTACACGTTCATCGAATCAAGTCGGAAGCCACCAAACATAGAATTCCATGTGCATCGAAATTCAATATTACATTTTCACCGAGATCAACAGTATATATATTTAAATATACATATTTTTTCCCGGTTATTTCTTCTGCTGTATTTCGTTGTTTCATGGCTAAGTAGAGTTGCATGCCAGATAAAATCATATAGAAATTGCTTAACTTTTAATTGATCATTTAGATTTCACGTGAATATTACCAGGGTGCCTACCTGTCTCGTCCATTTTATTTTGCTGTAAAATGATCACTGCTTTGGGCTGCCAGACTGCCCAGGCCAGTAACATCATCATTCTCCTTGTTTTAGATCTTTGGACTGTTTTTGCTTTTGCATACGAAGAGACCATCGTGCAGGAATCAGGGGTTCGTTTGCTGATGAGCTGCAGAATACAATTGGAGTGAAAGCAATTGATTCATATCATTAATTACTGTGCTTAGCATGAAAAGAAACGTTTCCCGTCGATTAGAGATGTATTGTGCTAATCTGTTGTTTAGTCAATGTGCCATCTGATCCGCAGAATTTCCAGGTGGAAGAGAAAAAAAATAAACCACTAGCACTGATCCTCTTTATTCAAATCCAATATATGTCCTCACGTTTACTTAGGTGGTAAAATAATCGTTATTTTTGCCACTTTTGATTTCTGCATTTGTTTCTGTTCTCAGCTATTTACATGCTCTGCTTTAGGAGCCACTTTTCATCTTCCTTTCAATACACCACTTAGTTGTAGTTTTTTTTATTGTACATATGTACATTGGTGTTAAACAAATCCTGTTGTAAGCCTAATTGCAGTTTGCTATTAAACTCTTTAATCACAAGTGCCCAGCTTAGCCAGGAAAACCCTTTCACAATAATAAGCAAGGATCAGCCAGACCTTAGTAGGAGGCTGCCACATTCTACTTGTCATATTAACCTATACAATAAGGGCTACTTCCAGCCTTAGAATTCACTATGGAAGCTGTTACATTGTGTAAAAACAATATATATAATATAATAGCACTATTACGTTATGACACTGCTACATTTTGAATCAATAACATTTACATACATTTTTTTTGTATTGTAGCAAACATTGTGCTTCTATAATTATGCACATGTATGTGTATAATAAAACCAATATTAACCTGATCATATTACAGCCACTTTTACGTTTGATCCTTTCTCTGTAATCGTGTTTTTTTTCTTCTTTTTAAGAATCAAAGGTGTCCTTCTTTATCCATTGTTTTAAGCCTATTACTTTCACTAATGACTTATTGCAATCAGTGACCTTTGCTTGATGGGAGCCTTCAGTTGGGCTTTAGGAATAGGAAGTGCAATGAACAATCCAGGGAATAATGGCAGTAATCAGATAGTAAATATATCCAGGGGATAAAGCTGGTGATCAGAAAATAAATATATTTGCACACTTTAATCCCCTGCTTGTCCACTTCTCTATCAACAGCAGCCCCTGATAGGAGTTGGGGGTTTATCCTTAATTAAATTCATATATTGGCAAAAAAAATACACCAAGATAAAGCTTAAAAAATATCTAGCACTCCCCAAAAACGATTTTATTGTATGTGTTGTATTATGAGCTGAATGTACCAGCAAACCTTCACCAGCTCCTTGCAGAAGACAATGCGGCTAAATCGCTGCTGCTACTTTCCAAATCGGGATTTATTTGTGCTGGAAATGTCTAAACATCCATTTTGTGAAAGGCAACACGTTTAATTAACGGCGAGAGAGCAGTTAGGGGCAGAAAGCTAGTAAAATTGTGGGATAAATTTATGGCATTGTTAGCGTGCCTTTAATTAGGCTATTATGTTAATTATTTCACATTAGCATGGAGTTATCAGCATGTCAGATTTCATCAAAACGAGCCTTTCTCTAGAAAATCGTTTGTTCCATTCTAATCAGAATCGCGGTGGAGAAGGTCTCACGTCTGGTCCGGAGCCCTACTACTCCCGTTGGACTACACTTCCCAGCATTCATCGGCAGCCTGGGCTTGTTAGGGGGTGTCAGGTGTTATAGCCCGACAACAGGTGAGCTGGAGGGCTGCAGAATAAGAAGACAAATAAATAGTTCTGCTAAAATGAATGCTCTCACCCACCCCACCTATGAACCCACCGCAGTGGAATCCCCTCAGGCTATTAGTGTCCCAGTAGCCTGGATGCCAAGGTGAGGATTTTAGGGATTCACCGTGTTTTATCGCCCCCCTTCGGAGAAGCTGCTTTATCATCTTAGATCTGTGTGTCAAACAATATGATGCTGATCATTTTTATCTGTCCCCCTTGTACAAAAAGCCCATTCACAGCCCAGAGCGATTAGTGGTCCTACTGCTGCAGCAGCACAGCCCTGAGAGCATCAAATCGCTTTGGCATGGAAATCGCACTTTACGCTCTTCCCAGGAGGGGCACTACCCCTCCATTTGCACATCATCAGCTCCTGACCAAACCAACCGAATGGAATGCTGAGGGGCCCAGGGGCCACTTACCTAATACCTGTTCAGCCTTACTTCTTTGGTTATTTCTGGGGAAGCATTTAGAAATGTTTAGCTACATTGCACCTAATATGACACTTGGGGGTTATTATTAAGGTCCGAATTTATCTGAGTATTTCTAAGTTAGAAATCCGAGCAACTCCGATTGCCCGAATGGACCTTATTTATGAATAAAAAATCCGGAAAAAATAGGGTCGGCCAAAATTCGGAGCTTTCCCCAAAAACTCAGAATTGTTTGTGGTTTCTGCGCAAAAAAACTCCGAATCTAGGAAAAAGTCATAGTTTTTGGATTTTTTTCTGCAGAAACCACAAACTCATTGGATATTGGAATTGACATCAGCACAGACACTGGGAATTTCCCAATTGACTTATACAGGAACTCAAGGGCTTTTAGATGCTGGGGTTTCGGATTCAGAGTTTTTAGACCATTGGACTTAAATAAATCTCAAAAAATTCGTAGTTTTTTTCTCCTCAAATTATTCATGGTTCGAATATTCGGACTTTGATAAATAACCCCCTTAATGATTTAGATCCCATTCCTTTAAGTTCACTAAGGGGGGTTAATTACTAAACTCCGAATGCAAAAATCACGAAAAATTGATTGATTTTTTTAAAATAAAATTTGATTTTTAAAAAATCATGAATTTTTTGGAATTTATTAAACCCCGAGGATGGAAAAGTCAGAATCTGAAAATCCGGCGTCTCAGACCTGTCAAGGTTGCATATAAGTCAATGGGAGCTTTTTTGATGTGTGCTGGGTTTTGGCAATACCCCGTGGTTTTCTGGAGAAAATTAAGAAAAATCGTGAAAATCATATGAGAAAGTCAGAAAAATGAGTGAAAATCTGATTTTTTTTCCCGCACAGCAAATTTTCGGGAAAATTTAATAATAAATAAAAAACCAGAGCGGATTTGATTGGAGTTTGTAGCAGAAAATATTGAGATAAATTCGGACTTTGATAAATAACCCCCTAAGCTTTACCAAAAGCACCATCTCCTAGATTCCCTAGCAAGTGGCCATTTAAATATGAGGAGTTATTATCCCAATTCAATGAACTTTTTGGGAAGAAATATTCTCCAAAAATGATATCAATCTGTTTATTAACGGTAAAGTCAGGATTTTAGCTGACAAGTATGTCAGACCTGGCATTAACATAAAAAAAAAATTAATAATTTATAACCATCACACATGCTCAAATATAAAGAGCTATATATGTACCTTTGTGATATAGTAGGTGACTATTGTTATCTGTTTTTGTTAATGAAACAAATGTTATGGTATCAAAAATGCATTGTTTCACCCACAATGCATTGCAGATATCTGTCATTGTAAACTCCACAGTGTAACACTTAAATTATACTTTTTTTTAGCACCTGATGGGCCAGATTCATTAAAGGTCAATATTTCAAGATTATTTAAGGCAAAATGTTAACTTTTTAAAAAATAATAATAGCTATTTGAAGAAACAACAACACTTATTTTTTTTAACTAAAACCAATTTTCAGTAATTTATCATGAATTACAAAACATATTGGAAAGCGCCTGGGGACTGGCTGGAAGTTTTGGGGGCCCTAAAATGAATGGTCTATGGGACTTAATAAAATGTATTTATGCGACTTGTCTCTGTGAACTGTGATTTATTATAGTCATAGAAAATTCTGTGATGCAGACAGGAGGTGATTATCATTGCTTTTTAGTGAATTGGACACATTAGTTGCCAAAAAATAACACCAGGTTCTGGATTCACTAAAAACAGTGAGAACCATCACCTGGTTATGGCTAGGGATGCACCGAATCCAGGATTCGGTTCGGGATTCGGCCAGGATTCGGCCTTTTTCAGCAGGATTCGGATTCGGCCGAATTCTTCTACCACTCTTAGTTAGTTAGTAAATATGGTCTTAAATGTGATCTATTAAAGGTTATAAAATACACATGGACTACTGTACTCACACTAAAACGATGCCCTCCTAAAATAATCTCAGAAAATGTTTGAGAAATTCTACAGATTTTGCATAAATGTTTCTATATGAGTCATGAGCAGAAACTGCACTTTATTAATAATAGATGAAGGCAAAACTTTGTGCACACACACAAAGATGCACTCAGACCCACACCATGGGGCAAGACATTACTGGGCCACACAAAAAACTCAGACACTAGTGGTGCATGTAGAATACAAAAGGGTCAGTTTTATTGCAGAGACCATGAAAACTAATATTAAGCATAGTTCAGTAAAAAAGTCCAAGAAGCACTCGCACACCCTGGCCTTCACCAAAAGAAGAAACCCCTGGTGCACAGCGAAATGGAGGAAACGGCAACCTCACTATCCAGTAGCGACAAGAATTCACCGGCACACAGGTAATGCAAGCAGGTTAGACCTTGCTTACTATTTATTGCAGCATGCAACGTTTCTGGATTACCCCCTTTGTCAAGCTTGACAAACGGGGTAACCCCTAAACGTTGCATGCTGCAATAAATCTTAAAGGAACAGTTCATTGTGAAAATAAAAACTGTGTAAATAGATAGGCTGTACAAAATAAAAAATGTTTCTAATATAGTTAGTTAGGCAAAAATGTAATGTATAAAGGCTGGAGTGATTGTATGTCTAACATAATAGCCAGAACACTACTTCCTGCTTTTCAGCTGTCTAACTCTGAGTTAGTCAGCGACTTAAAGGGGGCCACATGGTACATATTTGTTCAGTGAGTTTGAAATTGATCCTCAGCATTCAGCTCAGATTCAAAAGCAAAAGATGTGACCCATGTGCCCCCCCCTCAAGTCTCTGATTGGTTACTGCCTGGTAACCAGGGTAACCAGTCAGTGTAAACCAAGAGAGCTGAAAAGCAGGAAGTAGTGTTCTGGCTATTATATTAGACATCCAGTCATTCCAGCCTTTATACATTACATTTTACATTCAACTATATTAGAAACACTTTTTATTTTGCACAGCCTATATATTTACACAGTTTTTATTTTTACACTGAACAATTCCTTTAAGCATAGTTCAGTAAGTCACAGAAGCCCCAAAATGATACATATGATAAGGCCACAGGAAAATGTGCTGTTATTATGGTTGGCCTGTGTCTATATGTTTGCATCACAATCTCTCTCTCTATTTTTCTCTCCACTTTCTATCTCATTTACTTTTCCCATAACATTTTTTAAATGATGCACCACGGACTGTGAATTACAGTCACTCAATTATCAATAAATACTGGCATTTAGTGACCATACTGCTGCTAACAGATATAATAAACAAGCCATGCTCCGTTAATTAGCCAAAGTTAACATAGGGCATGAGCGCAGTTAAAGAGGGGCAACATGGGCTCTCCTCACAAAAACTTATGAACAGTATGCAATACTTACAAATGGGATTAAAACAGGTATAGCATGTATTATTCACATTGTTTGGGATCTGGGGTTTTATAGATAATGTATCTTTCTGTAACTTAGATCACTATATTTTATGTCTGCTAAAAACATATAAACATTGAATAAACCCAGCAAGATTGTTTTTCTGCCAATATGGATTCATGCAACTTAGTTAGGAACAAGTTTCACATACCTGTATTGCATTTGTTTCAGGATAGCTGTAAGTTACATATGCAATGATACCTCATAAACACTGGTTAAAATGAGCACATATAGACTAAAAAGCACTAGCATACTAGTCACCCTCACACCTAGCCAGACAAAAAGTATAGTGTACTGGAACTGACATACTGACATACAAATACTATATACAAACATAAATATATAATTAATATATTGCATGCACACATGCACATTGGATACTCACACAAACATTCATTATGCCCAAACAATGGCACATGCAAGCAAACACAAAACACAAACAAATATACAGGGATGCCGAACAACAAATAACTGCAACTACATTTTTACTTATGTCACATTTGGATGGTTAGACAATAATAAATCATTATTTTTAACTAAAAGTTCTCAGAATATTCAAAATATTCAAGTACAGAATAAATATTTTGCATAGGGTGTTAAAATGACTTTTAATGAATAAGCTTAGGAGCAGCGCAACCCAAATGAAACTGAAATAGTGAAATAGAACGTCTATATTATACATTTGCTAATCAGACACCTGTCCAGAACCCAGGTTATTAACATTGCAGAAAATGGGTCACATGGATAGGAGTTGGCAAAGAATTACCCTGGCAGACACTACTATGCCAGATTGAGGCACTATATCTGAGTCACAGACACTAGTAGAATTTACAGGCATTCCACAGGTTTCAGCCCATCTGTGCTTTATATGCTACCTTGGTGAATGTCACCCAAATTATTATCAGATGGGACTGAAAAAAGCACAACGTGGTACATTGGCAGCATTGTGCAGACTGGAATAGCAGACTTAGAGAAGCTGACATAGTAGCTGCTTGTACTGACACACTTTGATGTTGTTTATGGAACATCAGAATGCCAAAATCCATATATATCGTGCTGCTCATCATTGTGCAAGACTCTCTATAGCTGCAAAGCAACACACTCAGCTCTGTGAAGGCAAACTGTCATTCCTGCCCAAGGTATAATCCAGAGTCCATGTACAATTTACTGTATGGCATGTCAAATAACAAGACATAACAAAAGCATACAAGTCAGATTCCTGCCACTGACAATGGTAATTGTTTATTGCTTTGTTAGTATACACAATCAGATATGCATGCACATATTTACTCAAACACATACACTCATATGCACATACATATTATTATATGCCTATACACAAGCATACACATAAACACTTGCATACCTTTATGCACACAGATACATAGAAACACACATGCTTACACACAAAGCTATAAAAAGGTAACACAAATGATTCAAGATTGGAGTATATGTGTAAGGCCAATGGGATCATTTATTATTGCATCATGAGATATCATGGTATTAACTAACAGCTGGTAAAATACAAGCCAATGTAAAATCATATTCCATCAATTTTGTGGCAAGTCTGCCTTTATAAACAATTAAAAATAAAATACAAATTATGTATGGTAGCAATTTAGGGAGTGACATGATGAGGTTTTAGCCATATTCATAGTAGGTTTGATACACTACAGCCTATGACTAGGAGCCAAAGAACACTGAAGTGCGATAGCAAATCTATTAGGGAAATGTAATAAAAGGGGAAATGTAAGGAATGTAATAAAATATGTGCACTGCAAGCATTTTTTTTGTACAAATGTAATATAAGATTTGCAAACCTGCGAAAATTTTAATTTTCTATTCTTGTTTATGCATTTTTTCCCCAATACCATATTTTATTATATTCCCTCAATCGTCTCCATTAAATGTGCTTATCCACTTGCATTTTTCCCCTATTTTGTGTGTGGGTCATAAGTTATCTGCATGCAAAATTAGCAGCTATGCATCTACCACTAAGCACATTTATTTTTTATATACATTTCTTTTTTCTTTTACTAGATATCAGTTTGGTGCTTAATAAAATACATCATCTGATATGCATCATAAATGTTTGAATGCTATTAATTGGTTAGATTTAACTTTGTAATGCTGGGGTAGAAGGCTTCTTTAATTTACACCACCAAAATCACTAACTACCGTTAGAAAATGTTTTCAAAACAGAGGTAGATCAAATGTTGGTATTTCTTAATCAGTGCACTGGAATTAATTTATTAGTATTTGCTAAGTATACAATATGTACAGTAAACTCTTGTACTCCTTTCTGAACTCAAATCATATGCCACTTATAACAACCAATCAAGTACATTGTGTGTGCAGCAATAACAGAGACACCCAGCAGGAGGAGAGATTGTCCCTCACCTGCTGGAAATGGCTTCTGGCGTCTTCCACACTTCCATTGATATTCACAATATAGCCTGTTTACATATAGCACCTAAGTATTAATTGCTACCCTTGTTTTTATCATTGGCTATTGTTTGGCTAAAGCTGCACCAACTAAAGAATAATCATTGGAAAACAGCCTGTAGCAGAGTCTGTTTAGGTCACATTTACTGAAGGATATCATTGTGTATGCGCGAAGTTTCCCATACAATGTGACTGATTCTTTTACACAGCAGTAATCCATGGTTTCTCTCTCTTTCAGCTGTCCTGTACTCACAGCATGCCACAGCATATGGGCAGGAAAAGGCACATAGTCAACAAATATACAACAATATACGTATCTTTCTAAAAAATATTCTCTGCTTTTGTGTATGGAAAACCATTTTTATGAACTGGCATTCATATATATGGGGCTAAATGCATCGGGAAAATGAATAATATCATAAATTATTATTTTAATATATTTATTGTGTGGATATTATAATGCTGTGTATTTATGTGCAATTCTGAAGCAATTCATTTGCAAAGAGTTTGCTCTATATTTGTTAAAGGAGAACTATTCTGAACAAAAACTTTAACAACAGATCACTTATATCTTAATACATGACCTATGAAAGGACCTGTTCAAGGTGGCATATTCTTATCAGTATGCATTTTTCCCACCTACATATTAATACAGCGAGCCTACATTTTGTGATGATCTGTCCCCTCCCCCACTAAACACCTGACAGGAAATAATGCAGATACTAAATGCAACAGGAAGAAGTGTGTCTGTCCATTCATTGGCTGATGTACCCTAGAAGGTATGCATGCTCTTGACTTTATGTGAGAACAGTGCCTCATACAAACCAGATAAATGAACTTTAACTGCCAAACAATGTGCGGTTGTCCAGTAGCTTACTCGTACTAAACAAATATATATATATTTCATAAAAAAGGCTTTATTTATGTGGGTTGTTTAATGTATAGAGACATAAAATGTCCATAATTATAGTTTATCTTTAAAATACATTGTTTTCTGTTAGAAGCAATTACTTAGCACTAGAATAGGTCCAGTTTTACACATATTACTTTGCTTTATTATGGATTTGTAAAGGCAACATGTGAAATTTGTCTGTAAATTAGATGCTTTCAGACCTTTCAGGTTGTCTCCCCTTTGGCTTCCAAAATATATTCGCAGTTGCACCCCGCCCTCTTAGCCCATAGCAAGGTTACGGATGTCGAAAAACATTGCTATGTCACGCTGCTATGGATCCAGTAGAATTCAGAAAATAAGTACTTGCTTCAATAACTGCATGTTAGTTATTGCACATTTCAGAAGTGCAAGTAATAGCTTGTTAAGCTAAGCAAGCATTGGACAGTTTTGTGAAGAAATAAATACATTCTATGGAAGCTATGAAACTGGTAACTCTGGTGGAAAACAGTATGGCAGCTAATATGAATAATTAGAACAAGGTTTCTTGAGCTATTGTAGAAAAATACCATATGTATACCATGCTAACACTATGCCTATAAAAAGGGTATGTCTGGACAACCTTTGTTAAAACTTGCCAAGTCCAAACTGCCAAACTGCGGCCTGAGGGCCACATGCAGCCCAGGATGCATATGAATGTGGCCCAGTTTGAAACGCTTGGTTCCCGAGGAAACGTCATGTCGCAAAGGATATAGGAGGAGGAGGGACTCTGCCCATTGCCCAGTTAGTAATAATAATATGATAATAAATGTATTTAATATCTAGGTGTCCCATATTCCAGTGTATAACTCCATATGGTTATCCAACTAGCATTGTAGTTCTTTTCTGTGTATTTCCTTTACTTTTACAAATCAAACGTGTTTGTGTATTTCATGTGTGGCCCCAGACAATTTTTCTTTTTCCAATGTGGCCCGGCGAGCCAAAAATTTGGACACCCCTGTTTTAACCACTGCAACCAGTTCTCTGGAATGGGAAACTTTACGGCAGGCGTTGGCTATGTCAGGAGGCAATCACTTTCTTCAAAAGTAATATACAGTGTTACAATTTAGTCCTTACCTGACAGCACTGGTTTTTCACATGTAATCAAAAGAGAAACAGCTGTTGGTGTTAGTTAAAAAGGGAATCTTCTACTTCTATTTTAAAGGTATCATGGCACATTGGGTGCTTATGTCTTTCCAGTGACCTGAATTTGAAATGCCTAATGCACCGAGGCATTTCAAGCCAACAATGCTCATTTGAATGTTTTAAGGATGAAAATCATTGGCTCATGGGGTTTCCTATGTAGTTCAGTGGGAGTTGGGAGTGGGAATCACTTTTCAGTCCTCAGTCATATTGTGTGCATAGAACAATTCTTATTGGAATATTTGCCTATATAGATATGAGACAGAAGTTGCCATTTTGTTTCTCATGACAGAGGCCTTCACCTCTGTTTCATTCATGTTTATGGAAAATGCCATTGCAGAAGTAAGCCATATAGCAAATGCCACTTTTGTATACATATATGCAAATGAGTAGAAAAAATGTACAGTGTCAAGAAAAACATCCATGGCAATGAGCTTCCTAGTATATATACCTACCAAAGTATAGGGGTATAGGGTCAATAAAGTCACTTGTATAAACTTGTCTTTGCAAGATAATTCAGTTATGAGGCTGCCAAACTTGATTTTATAGGCTGATTTGGCTGATTTAGTCCAAATAACAAAAAAAAAAGTGCATCAGAAAAGCTTTGTTGTGGTGGAATTTAATTTTGTCACAATTTTAATATGTAAATAAAACAGTTCTACTTTCCAAGAGCATAATAATAGGGGAAACTACCACAAATGCTCATAGATTCCGAAGTTTAGAGAACCCCGGCAAAATAAAGTAACATTTATTTGTCCATAAAAAGGTATGTCTTGGGGGAATGCCAAAAGGATTCGTTGGGGCACCGTAACTAGTAGTTAATGTCCCTCTATTTCTGGAGTTAAAGGAGTCTTTAAAATATTCAGCTTTATAACACAGTAAAATTGTATTACTCCACTGACCAAGTCAAAGTGATCCACTGGTTCATGGCCCATAATTGCCATGGAAAACATGCAGTTTTAGAACTGCCTGTTGATCTCCACACTACCTAATAGGAAGCACTAGTAGAGTATGGGGGATGTAAAAAAGGCTCCACATCATCTATTAACCAATAGCAACCAATAATATGTTGCTTTCAAACATTACTCCCTAATACTAACCACATAGAAATTGTAAGAGTATAGTCAACTTTATTCATGGGCAACCTGTTGTTGTGGCAACAGTAAAGCTATTTATATTTGGAAAAAGAAAATCAGTGTCAAGGATAAATGTTCACAGCAGTTACTTGTGTTGTGCTTTCCACCGACAGAGGTGAATTCTGAATAGTGAAAACATAAACCAAGGATATTTCTGACATTCAGCATATTCATCTGTTCTATAGGATCCCAGTGTCACTTAGGTCCTTTATTTGGAATTCTGTAAGATGTAGGTTAGCAAATGTATGAGGGTTTAAACCTGCCTTCCTTCATTGCCGTCAATTCACTTCCTAATTAAACCTGCCTTCCTGCATTGTCAGGGACCCCTTACTCTAACTCCATACCTGCTATCCCACAGATATTGAACCATAGAAAGGAATGGGACAGCTTTGCTGAACAGTAGAATTAAACATTACATACAGTATATTAAAACACTCAGCATTGTTTAGCTATACCAGGGATCGGGAACCTTGGCTCTCCAGCTGTTAAGGAACTACAAGTCCCACAATGCAATAATGGAGCCTTTTGAAGGAGTCTAAAGGCAAATGCATTGTGGGACTTGTAGTTCCTTAACAGCTGGAGAGCCAAGGTTCCTGATCCCTGAGCTATACGGATGGTCTTCTCCA
This sequence comes from Xenopus petersii, assembly GCA_038501925.1. Classification (NCBI taxonomy): domain Eukaryota; kingdom Metazoa; phylum Chordata; class Amphibia; order Anura; family Pipidae; genus Xenopus; species Xenopus petersii. The sequence continues at coordinate 67,986,130 of CM076679.1, forward strand.
TTTTATTTTGTGTCCAGAACAAAAGATACAATGCGCAGAATAATAGATTGTAATCAATACTAAAACAACCTTGTGGATAATGAAACAGATGTTTGGTTTAAAAAACAGTTATGCTAAAACTGCAGCTATTAATGTCTGGTGGAAAGTGTCTCAGGCTTTTTTCTACTGCTATTTAGAAAATAAATAAATAAATAAACCATGAAAAATTGACCTGTATAACATTACCCAAAATGCTGATTTATTAAGCCTATCAAACTCAACACTGATTACATGTAAAAGTTATCTCCTGGATGATAGAGAAGCATGCAGTCCTTGGTATAAATGGGCACAGTTATTTTTTACATTTCTACATTTTAACTGTTCATCTTTTGTCTATAGACTCGACCGTTACAAATAACTTTAACAGACTGCGGAAAATGTTGGCATATTATAAATAAATTTTATTAATAATAAAAATAAAAACAATATATGTATTGTATGATTTGTTGGGACACATTTTTCTTTAGAGCAGGGTCCAACTAGGCCGGCAGGACACCAGTAAAAAAACCCTGATCCTCGTGGGCCCTGCAGTCCCTGAAGACCCAGGCACGCTCTCCCTAATGAGAATTGCAGGCGCTGTCCGCCCCTTGCACCTGATTGTTGAAGTAAGTAGTAAGCAGTGGGTGTGTGGGTGTGTTAGTTTTTGGAGGAGCTGGAGCCAACGACTGGGGTGGGAGGCCCCCAGATGGCAGCCCCGGTGGTCACCACACAACTCAGTCCAACACTGCTTTAGAGAACATTTATGTGCAAAAGTCCATTAGCTGCCTTGTTCTTTATTCAAAAGTAGGCTATTAGTTAATTATTTTCAGAAACATTAAAGTGTAATTGTTCCCTAGAACAACTCATCAGTATAAGCAATGGTGTAATTTAAGACCCAGGAGCCAAAATCTATATTTGAAGCTATAGATGGCAGGTGCTCAGTATGACTACCACAGAATCCTAATGCAGGGAAGTGATATTGGTGGTTATTCTGAAGGGTTGAACTTGATGACAACTGTTTTGCCAGAAAAAGTTAGGAGACATTACCATTTCACTGCAGTTGCTGTAATTATTAGTGAGTAATTAACTTTTTTCAAATATGAACCACTTACCTTTTTTTCCTAACTATACCCCCCCAATACTACACTTTAGGATAATTTTCTAAGGACTAAGTTGTTAAAGAACCATGGACAAAGGACTTGTAATTATACTTATGATACCTGACTGAAAATCAATCATAAGGGTGGCCTGTACTTAATACCAGTTGTCAGTAGGTGGTCAGTGCAGGGATGCCTTGTGCCCCCCTTCCTGAATGATGTATAAGTTAGGGGCATGCCATGTCCCACCGGTAGTAGGTAGTGCCACAGAGAAAAACGTGACATTGCTCTCCATTCTGGAAACAAAAAGAGTTATATGTATGGGTGCTGCTCACAAATTCCAAGGGAGGGCAAGATGTAAAGGACAACAAACATGGTGTTTTTTTGCCATCCCCTTTTTAAAGTGATTACTGTGTTCAGGTACAAACATTGTGCCTTTTTAATTTTTGCTTTGCTTAATCTGCAAATATATATGGCTATCCTATTGAAGTCATTAAGTGATAATTTCAAATACCCTGTGAGGTATCAACAGATACAGATATGAAATAAGATGTTACTTTTAGATATTTTGCATAGCATATGCACAATATTATTTGATAACTCCCAATTACTTATTATTTATTTCATTTCAGGTAGAGGGTAAGGGGTTCTAAGACACAGCAACGTCCTTCTACTCTTTTTAATGATGATGATGCATCCTTTTATTGCCGCAAATACTTGAAGTTTTCTCACCACACTTTGTAAGCTCTCCATTTCTGCTTGTTGTAACTTTGTAATTGTTTTTCTTTAGTCATACTGTTTGTGTTGTCCCTAGTACTCTATACACCACAAGATTATGTTGGTCCTTTCTAAATAAGATATAATAATAAAAATGCCTGGACACAATGGGGCCACATTTCATGAACAAGCACAATGCAGCAATTGTTAGTCAGCAGTAAAGGTCATTGTTCATATGCAGGCAACTTTTTGATAGATAATCATTTAAGATGAAAGCTTACTAAAAGAAACGAAAGTCAGTTCAGAATAGTACAACAATAAATTTAGGCAAAGTGACACAAAATGAATAAGAAATCTACTCTCTCCTGTTTGAGGCTGTTTTTACCACTTAATTGTGTAATAAAATGTCATGATAGTTTCCTTTAAGCTAAAACTCCTGTACGCTTGGTTAATTATCCACTAGGCATAATTTGCATATTAATGACCAGAGAATATTAAAATATATTATCTGTATATTTTTTCTTTTACTAGGGATACAATTTTATTATTTTTGGGTAACATTTTATGGCAGAAATATTTTTAATTCATACCATATTTTGATTTGCATACTGAATTATTAAATGAAATCTAAAGTATGCAAAACATTATAGGGAATGGAGCTCTTTAAATATTCTCCAGTATTTCAGAAATCGATAAGAAATACAGAGACCATAAACTTGGGTGAAACTTTTTTGTTCAATATACCCTGAACTTAAGCTTTGTGTGTTCAGATCTAGACAGTGAAGTCAAGGCCACAATACATGTGAATCTGTTCCTTTTTCTTAAGCTAGGTACACGGTCAATTGAATGTCTCTTGGGTTTGCTGCAACATTTGCTATCCCCTTGATCCCCAGCATTTACTTATGGAGCAGCCTTACTAGCATCCATGCATTTAGCATCCTTTTGCTCTACGTGCACATAAGTGTAAAATCTTAGAAAAAATTAACATATGCCCTGCAAGGTGGAAAAATTAAGATTTGGGGGAAGAAAATGGGAATAGTGTGAAATGAATTTCAGTTCACCAGCTATGGTTGTTTTGATATACTTGCTGCTAAAGCCGGCAGACCCTGGCCATCTCCACACTTTCCAATAACCTGACACCAGTACTTATCTACCTGGTGTGGATCTGGGTGAAGAGAATGACGTCTGTAGAGATGAAGGGAAATTAATGTGAGAGCAATTTTTTACACTAAAAGAGAGAAACTTGCTCAAAGAGAACACAATTTATGGCACTGCTGCCACTATAGTGGCAGTGGACACTGTAACAAAGCAGTTACCACCCAAAACATACATATAGCTATTAAAACCAGTTTACATTGAGTGCTTGTTTTCTGCCATGTATGGTTGATTAAATATGTAAGTAATTATGAGCCTGGGGGCAAGTGGTGGAAAAGGTCTGAATTTCACTTACGATTAGATTAGATGTAAGATGAAGCTTTTGGAGATATTTGGTCTTTTTAACAAATGGAGCCTGGACAAATAGTCTAGGAAAACTGACATGATAGCAACAAGTTCAAAAGGAATTATTGAAGAAAATACCCACTGGTTAATATCTTCCTTAGGTATTAAGGGGCCGATGCATCAAGGGTCGAATATCGAGGGTTAATTAACCCTCGATATTCGACTGGGGAATGAAAATCCTTCGACTTCGAATATCGAAGTTGAAGGATTTTGCGCAAAAAGTTTGATCAAACGATCGAAGGAATAATCCATTGATCGAACAATTAAATCCTTCGAATTGAACCATTTGAAGGATTTTAATCCAACGATCGAAGGATTATCCTTCGACCAAAAAAACTTAGCCAAGCCTATGGGGTTCGGTAGCTTTTAGGTGGCGAACTAGGGGGTCGAAAGAGACAGTACTTTGACTATGGAATGTTCGAACAGTCGAACAATTTTTAGTTCGAATCCTTCGATTCAAAGTCGTAGTCGAAGGTCGAAGTAGCCCATTCGATGGTCGAAGTAGCCCAAAAAACACTTCGAAATTCGTAGTTTTTTTACTTCGAATCCTTCACTTGAGCTTGGTGAATTGGCCCCTAAATGTATTATTAAGAAACCTACTGTACATTTTATATATGAATGCATAAATACTTTCTTTTTATCAAAAGCATACATAACTATTTTCCATTTATCAAGGTGAAGGTATGTGGGTGCAGAATTTGCTGACTGACAACATTCCCTTCTGCAGTATGTAATGGATAGAAGTTTCAGATGGTGCTGCTGTGAGTGAGTGTTATTCACTGTTACTGGTTTTATCTGAAACTTGCTTATTGGAATGTACAGTGATTTGCAAAATTCTTACTTTATAAATAACAGGTAAAGGAACATACCTATATATTCTTACATATATTTTCATTTCTTTCAGGTGAAAGAAATAAGAACAAATAAAAAGAATATATAATAAGCAATTTCAGTATTTGCAGCAAAAAAAAAAAAAAATGAATTAGAGAACAGTTTGTGTATTATGTAGCAATGATTAACTCCCTCTCCTGGAGCGAATAGGAATAGGCAGGCAGCATGAATTAGCATGAAATCTCTCCCATCGTAATTATTGAGCAGGAATTGCTTAGATCTCTCAGTGCAGAAATCAACAGAATACTTTGCTATTCTGTATTGTGTAGCTAGTTACAAAAAAATTCATCCAGTGTTGCTGTGTTATTTTGTTTTTATGTACAGTGTAGTATGGATTATGAACAATGATGAAAGCACAGTACATCATTTCCACTAGGGATTTCCTCTGCTTAAAGTATCTGTTTAAACCAGACTGCTGCTTGCATTTTGGTGTTTTTTTGTTTTTCTGAAAGATGCCCCTATTGTTCCAGACAGAGAAACAAAACACATTCTTTCATCCTGCTTCTTGCAATACCAGATTTATACTTTATTCTCCCCACATTGTGATCACATTTCAAATCACTACAAACAGGGCCGTCCAAGATTTGGTTGATGAAGGTTATTTGCAGGTTAGACACAGGCACCCTCTGGCAGAGCTGGCAAACAACAAAAAACTGGATATATTGTATATCAGTAAGAAAGTTGCTTCCTTGCCTTAAAGGAAAACTATACCCCCAAAATGAATACTTAAGCAACAGATAGTTTATATCAAATTGAATGACATATTAAAGAATCTTACCAAACTGGAATATATATTTACATAAATATTGCCCTTTTACATCTCTTGCCTTGAACCACCATTTCGTGACTGTATCTGTGCTGCCTCAGAGATCACCTGACCAGAAATACTACAACACTAACTGTAACAGGAAGAAGTGAGGAAGCAAAAGGCAGAACTCTGTCTGTTAATTGGCTCATGTGACCTTACATGTGGTTTGTATGTGTGCACAGTGAATCTTACGATTTCAGGGGGCGGCCCTTATTTTTTTAAATGGCAATTTTCTATTTATGATTACCCAATGGCACATACTACTATAAAAGTATATTATTATGATAATGGTTCATTTACATGAAGCAGGGTTTTACACATGAGCTGTTTTACTCAGTATCTTTTAATAGAGACCTACATTGTTTGGGGGGTATATTTTTCCTTTAATGTTGGAACCATGTCGTCTGGAGAGGCAGTACAGATAAAACAAAAGTGCCATTGTTACTGCAGCAAGTGTTTGCTATTTTGCAATTAATATATCTACTTAATTCATACAAAAATAATGCAAAAAAGCAAACGCAGGAAAAGGGTAGTGTTTCTTTCTACACCGCTACACACAGACCAATGCAAGTATTTGTGTAGGTCAGTGAAATGTACACAGACATATATACTGTCCTAAAGGGTGCATAGTCAGCTAAAGAATGCCAATGCTTGAATGCTGGAAGGCTAACCTGAAAAAGGGACAGCACAATTGAAGAGATAGTGCTTGACGTGTGATGCAGATTAGGTGCATATTGCATTTATGAATTATGTCCAAATGCAATCTCTCTGCCTGTGAATTTCAAAATGTCCTGTTGTGCTTTTTTTCAGTTACTAACAACACTTTCTTATAGACAGTTTTGTATGCATGAGTATGGAAATTATTCTCTCCTATTCTGTAAAAATACTGTAATCTGTTATAGCATGTTTAAGGGGGCATGACAATTTTCATTACACCACTGTATTTGTTTTCATGTTTTCTATTTTGTTTACTTATCAGCTGGTGGTCAGCTTCATTAAGAAATCCCATGGCTCCTCAAACTGTTTGCCATAACAGTGCAGTGTCAAGAATCCAACTGATGGTATTATCACTAACCCAAGCCTGAAATGTAGCTCTATTATATGAAAGACATAATCCCATTACAAGACAGAATTACAAGGCATTTAATGCCCAGATGGAAGTGCTGGAGGCTTGAGGCAGCCTGAAAGGCTTTACCCTACTTAAACTAACAAACAATTTTTATTTCATCCATAGCTGGCATATTCTGAACTTTTCAGTTTAATATTCTAACTTCTTCAATCTGTTTCATATGTCATTTTTTACTCCTTTGAGCTTCAGACTTTTCTACTTTTATTGTGAGTTTCACACTTTAAAAAAAAAAAAAAAATCTGCCCTTAAATATATAGGAATTATACAAAATACTCTTACACATAGCAGCATATGCTTTATCATTTTCTATTAAAACCTTTTGAGAGATCATCACATTTGCCCTTGGGTATACCTATCATCCCCACCACAAAAACACAGGGAAGCAGAGCATTTCTGTACCCCATGACAAAGTAAGCCCATTTTAATAGTTAATTACCCGTCATGTTTAAATGAGCAATAATAATCATAAAACATCTGTATAGCACAGGAGTATACCTTACTACACATTTCATAGAAAACTAGTCCTGCCTGTAATTAATAACTAAAATATTATGGCTTATTTTTATTTTAAAGTGTTAGCTGTCCTTTACCCAACAACTAAATAACTAAAGCAACTGTAATTCCTTGTAAAACAGCTTGCATTTTATGTAGCTGTGTTTTTACTCTGCTTGATAATTAGGTGATTGGTGTCAGGCATTTCCATCCATAATCCACAAGGGATAAAGATATTGATTTATTTGTTCTTGCTGCTTAACTATATAGTGCATTCACAATATGCCATTTAATTTGCTTGATCATATTTTGGAAGACATCAATAGAAAAAGAAAATAAAGTCATACATCAAGGAAAATTATCTTCCTTTATAACTGCTATCTCTATTTAGAAAACAGGTGATTATGGTGTGCAAATAATAAGCAGCAGTTAATTCTAAGGAATAGAATTGTACTAACTGCTTATGGAAGTATACAACTGGGTATGTTGCATCCACTTGCTACACCTTGGCATGGATCCACTACAGTTAGGCTAGAAAGCCATCAATATCTGGTTGAGTTTTCTCAAAGGTGCTGAATTAAACATGCAAGAGTCTAAATATTGCAGATGGTCTAATTTTTGCCAAGAAAAAGCCATCTGCACTATGTGTTTGTTAGAATAAAAATGGACTTAATGGAGCTGCCACAATCACTCCCATTGGCAGATCGTCAGTGATTCTCCAGTAAACCTTATCAATCATCACAATACTGAATGTTCCTGTTTAGCACATTCTGCTGGTGTTGTAACATTAAGAACTTTAAAACACTTGTTAAAGCAAAAGAGCACATAATATACAAATATGAAATAACTCTATAGTTTGACTGGGATTGCAGCTATTAATTTCAGTTCAGTGCTAGCTGTTGGTAATGGTAATGAGAACAACTAGTAAAACAAGTTTGCTTGGGGCTAAGGAGTTTACGTGTGCTTTTAAAACAAAGATGTCCTTCTGAGCCTATAAGGTGATTTTGTCACATACATTTATCATAATTGTATTTAAATTTTCACAAAATATTGCTTTTATATTTTATGGCAGATCATGGCTGCAAAATCTATATATATTTCTGTATTTTACAGGTCTTATTTGCAAAGCCAAAAGTAGTTTGCAAAGTGAGCTCAGTTTTGGTCCTGCGACATGGATATAGATCTAGTGCTAACTGCGGTAGTGAATGCAAGATCCAAGGGGGGTGGGGCGGGGGGGGTTTGGGAAAAGGCATGTAGGTGTCCCCTCACCTGCTCTCTATCTTACATGTCATTCAGAGGCACAAGGTAGGGAGCGACAAGACGCGCAGCCCACATTGGGGCCTGTCCTTACCACTTTACTTACTTCCTACGTCTATGCAACATGTTGCCATGTAAACATTTACAGTGTAGGAACCAAAAAGGCTGGATATTTAGAATAAATGGTGCCGGCACCATTTTTTATGTGAGCGCTGTAGATTCTAGGTTACAAAAAGATTCTAGAAAGATTAGAACTTGGTTTATGACAATAAAATGTGAAAAAAATTGACACACATTACTTAAAGGGACAGTTCAGTGTAAAAATAAAAACTGGCTAAATAGATAGGCTGTGAAAAATAAAAAATGTTTCTAATATAGTTAGTTAGCCAAAAATGTTGAGTATAAAGGCTGGAGTGACTGGATGTCTAACATAACAGAACAGAACACAACTTCCTGCTTTTCAGCTCTCTAACACTGAGTTAGTCAGCGACTTTAAGGGGGCCCACATGGGACATAACTATTCAGTGAGTTTGCAATCGATCCTTAGCATTCAGCTCAGATTCAAAAGTAAACAGTTATGACCCACATGGTCCCCCCCTCAAGTCTCTGATTGGTTACTGCCTGGTAACCAATCAGTGGAAACCAAGAGAGCTGCAAAGCAGGAAGTAGTGTTCTGGCTATTAAGTTACACATCCAGTCACTCCAGCTTTCATACATTACATTTTTGGCTAACTAACAATATTAGAAACACTTTTTATTTTACACATCCTTTCTATCTACCTAGTTTTTATTTTTACACTGAACAATTCCTTTAAGACCAAAAGTCAAATAAGAAGAAATAAGAAACTCGCTGGCTCACAGGTAATATAGCTAAAAATATATATATTTAACCTAAATGTAGCTTATCAATGAAATAGCATAATGTGAAATGAAACAACAGTCCAAATAATTAGTTATTGGTACATTTGTTTTACAAGCGGAACAAACATTAATATTGTAATATTGGTTGGTTGCCATATAATGGCGTTTTTTTTGAGGAGACACTATATAATTATATTGCTTGTCAAATCATAAGACGCCTTCCCCAGAATTAAACTTATTTATTCTCATCTAGATAGGTGCAGAAAAGCAGTGTACAGAAGTGACTTGCTATTCTCTGAATTCAAGAAAGGTCTAAAATATAAAATGGCTGTTGGCTTAGTGCTGGAAGAACTGGTGTTTCTAAGGGAAATATTGATTTTTCTTTTCAGGCGTAGAACATATTTACTTCAGGCTGCATAAAACTGTATATATATTTAAAAATACCTAAATTAATTACTGAAAAAATAAGACAAAGAAAGGTGAGCAAGAATTTAAAGATGTGTAAATTAGGCATTTAGGGTAATTCGGCATTGTATTAACAATAATAATAGCATTGTACTTTACTATCCATATTGTAAAATGCTGTTTCCAGAGTCTGGTTATATTCTGAGCTGTAACCTTCAGCAACAAATATTTTTGTATCATTTAGACAGCAAATCCAAACAATTACATATGTAGTCTGAAGGCATACACAAGAAAATCAATATTTGACATCTTTGCAACTGCCTGTTTGGAACAGCGTTCAATAGCTTGTATTCATTATACACTTATATCTCTTTCAAATCCTCCTTTGTCACTAGAAAGCCATTTTTTCTCCTTTGACTTCCACATAACTTCTTTGCCCTGCACTTTTACAGATGCCTTCTGGCTATAAATACTAATGGCATTTCTTTGCTTAATTCAATTTTGCTGGTACACTTACAGTTATGACCTAACTTTCCCACGAGAGAAGCTGATTGAACATTCCAGTACCTTATGGATGGGAGCAAACATTCTACAGAACTGGACTGACAATTTCCATAATTATAGAATTCACAGCATAATGACCTTAAAAAACAATAAAAAGATCACTTCTTAATTCCATTTCTGCGGCTGACATTCAGAATATTTAATTTCTCTCAGGACAACAAATTTACTTTTTATTTTTGAAAGAGCACTCTCTCCTTTTACCCAAGAATATATTTTCAGAATATGGAAGTCTTGCTCTGAGTATTAGCATTTCTGTCTCTTTTAAAACGGAGAATATTTATGATCCTTAGAATGCTCTGACTGATTTATAGCAATCAATTACAATAGTGCTTTTTCAAATGGCCCTTTTAAAAAATGAAGAGTGGAATAATTAAAAAGATCACAAGTCCTCCCTTGCATATAATTATTTCATTATTTCATTACATTGCAGAAAATGTATTTGCTGAGTGTGGACAATTTTAATTTCGAGAAATCTATAATATCGTAGGGTAGCAGGCAGCAATGTGATTTCTGCTTGTCCAAATTTGTATTCTGAGTGAGAGTAGTCCACAAAGCTTTGAGATAATACAAATTAAGTATCTAGGTTGTACGGGGATATATTACTATTTTATTTAATTGATGCATAACTTTTATTTAAGAATATGACTTTTGTAATAGTTTCTTCACTAGTTGTTGATGCAATTTATATGCTTTTATAGTATATCCAATTAACATGCAAAATAATTAGCAACTATTTCTGCTTCTGAAACTGCTAGTGACTTAATGCATAATTTTCTTAATAGAAGAACAAACCCATGTTACCTAATTGCGGTGGTGTGGCAAGTGCAATGTTAATTGGAAGCCTTAGATAGTTTAGGCAGTATTTATAAGGTTCTGACTTAGCTCCCTTAAACACTTTTTTCAGTTCAGTTGGTTTTAGATTGTTCACCAGAAATAAAGACTTTTTCCAATTACTTTCTATTTTCTATTTGTGACCATTTTTCTAATATTGAAGTTAGGGGTTATTCGCATTCCAAACACTTTTTTCAGTTCAGTTATTTTCAGATAGCTCACCATAAACAAAGACCGTTTTCAATTGCTTTCCATCTTTTGTTTTTTACCATTTTCCCAAAATTGAAATTTAAAATTTAATGTTCCTGTCTCTAGCGTTTTAGTCTGGCAGCTCAGTGATCCAGGAGTATTCTGAACTATTACAATTTGCTATATTTAATTGATACATTTAGTTGATACATTTCTCAGCAGTATCTGTGGAGTATTAGCAACTATTGTATATAGCTGACTTTAATGAAGCTCAGGGATTCTGCTCAGCAGGGACAAAGATAAGAAATGTATCAAATAAATGTATCAATTTACAACAGGTGACCTTCCCCCCCCAGAGCTGCTTCAGAATGTGAAACATTAAACTTTACACTTCAATATTAGAAAAACAGTCACAAATAGAAAATAATTGGAAAAAGTCTTTATTTCTGGTGAACAATTAAACTGAAAAAAGTGTTTGAAGGTGAACAACCCCTTTAAAGGCGTTGTTCACCTTCAACCAACTAGTTGTTTTCCAATAGATCACCAATTACTTTCTATTTTCTATGTGTCACCGTTTTTCTAATATCGAAGTGTAAAGTGTATTTTTTCACCTTATAACAGCTCTGGAAAGGTGGGTTGCCGACCCTGTAAACTGTTCTAAATTGATACATTTAGTTGATAGATTTTTTTTATCTTTGTCCCTTCTGAGCAGAATCTATGGGTTTCATTACAGGCGGCTGTTGGAATTGTTACATTAGTTGCTAAAACTCCAGAGATGCTGCTGAGAAATGTATCAACCAAATGTTGCAAAATTGTAACAGTTTAGAATCTGCACCTGAATTACTGAGCTGCCAGACTCAAACACCACAGGCAGGAACATTCAACTTTAAACTTAGATTTAGGAAAAACAGTAAAAAATAAATAATGGAAAGTAATTGAAAAAATTTATTTCTGGGGAACAATCTGAAAACAACTGAACTGAAAAAAATGTTTGGAAGGTGAACAACCCATTTAAGAAAACCAAAGTAACAAGTGCAAGAGCATTAAGGGACACAATGCCCTCCTTCCTTGGTCTACAGCAGGGGTCCCCAACCTTTTTTACCTGTGAGCCACATTCTAATGTAAAAAGAGTTGGGGAGCAACACAAGTATGAAAAAGTCCCTTGGGTGCCAAATAAGGGCTGTAATTGGCTATTTGGTAGCCCCTTTGTGGACTGACAGCCTGCAAGAGGCTTTACTTGGCACTATACTTAGTTTTTATGCAATTAAAACTTGCTTCCAAGGCTGGAATTCAAAAATAAGCACCTGCTTTGAGGCCACTGGGAGCAACATCCAAGGGGTTGGAGAGCAACATGTTGCTCACGACCTACTGGTTGGGGATCACTGGTCTACAGTCTTTACATTACCAATGCAGCCAAAACATAACACAGAGACCTGCAGAAGGTCTGATACTTATTTTTTTTAATGCAACTGAACTTTTGTAGAATATATTGAAGCAAATTTAGAGCATGCAAAGCATTATCTGATGCAGTTTGGTCCAGTAGAGTTTCAGATATGTCAGGCAACCAAAAGGGCTTTTACATAAGTTTTGAACTTCCACTCCACATCGGATATACGGAATGGCCATTTCATGGTCAACTTTTGCCCTGCGTGATCAATTGTATTGGCATCTCATTACAAGACATCTGTAGAATGCCTCAAGACATGAAAAATGCATATGTTACATAAATAGAAAGTTGGTCTCCTTTTCCAAAAGAAAACCCTGCTCTTACCCCAGCACCTATTGAATCTTTGCCAAGGTATATTGATGCTGCTCTTTCCTTGTATAGGTTTTAGCAAGCCCTCCTAGATGTTCTAGCTTTGCACCACATTACTTGAGGCTGCAGCAATATTGTTCCCCAGTCACCACTGTGTTTTGGGCCAATATAACAGGCATATTCCTGGCAATTCTTTACAATTAATACAGCACACATAAGAAAAATACACACTTCAGGGTATTCGCTGGAGACAGTACTCCTGCCATGTATTCTTTGTTTATGCCCACCATTAAGTATACAGTATATCATAGTACACCTATTTTAAATCAGAGACTTAACTATGGGCAAAACAGAACACACATGAGACTTCAATACCAGTCTGTCTGATCATTCTTATGTGCTAAATTTGGGACACTGAAACAGTCACAAACAAAACAGTATTGTTACAAGATGCTACATTTTATATACCACTGAAACAACAATAGAAACTATTTTACTTGCAAACACGTATCTACATATTGTTCACAATACATTCAGTAATCATTCATTGCCTTTCAATTGAATTCTCTCAAAGTGGCATAGTCATTACTGTCTAGCTCGGTCGCTGCTCTCTAAATGCATACATTGAATCACTAAACACTATACTAGTGTTTTATTATTGACCCTGGAAGCCAATCTAATTTAGGGTTTTCGAGAGCAATACTAGTGTTGATATGGTTAAAAAACATTAGACTCATGGAAGACGTATTGGGTCTCTTGTTTTTAAGTATGTGTCAGTTCAATGAATGAATCACTGTTTTTGAGGAGAACAATCCAGCTCCTGACTACTATTGCCCAATGTTGAATGTAACAATAAACACTTCACTTTGAATTTGAGAAGAAGTAGTCAGCTAAGGTTCAAGGTAAGATTTAGATTCATTGTTATCTAGGTAAGTGAAAACAACAGAAAAACATGATAGATGAATTTTTAATATACTTTTTTTGACACATTCTTTTGCCATTTTCCTGTTCGAATGGACAGCTGAATCTGGGCAATATTGTGTTACCCGGTTCAACCCAGACAAGCAGGTCTGAGAATACATCAAAGGAACCTGGGGCTCCTTTCACCAGACAAAAGAAAGTTCACTCATCCCTAATTATATAATCTATATTTTAATATTTTTATAGGAGAACTAAACCCTAAAAATGAATATGGTGAAAAATGTTCTACATTATGAGCTTATCGAATTCGAAGGATTTAGCGCAGTAAATTCGATCGATCGATCGAAGGATTATTCATTCGATCGAACGATTAAATCCTTCGAATCGAACGATTCGAAGGATTTTAATCCAACGATCGAAGGAATATCCTTCGATGAAAAAAACTTAGGCAAGCCTATGGGGCCCTTCCCCATAGGCTAACATTGAGTTCGGTAGCTTTTAGCTGCCGAACTAGGGGGTCGAATTTTTTTTTAAAGAGACAGTACTTCGACTATCGAATGGTCGAATAGTCGAACGATTTTTAGTTCGAATCGTTCGATAGTCGTAGTCGAAGGTCGAAGTAGCCCATTCGATGGTCGAAGTAGCCCAAAAAACACTTCGAAATTCGAAGTTTTTTAATTCGAATCCTTCACTCGAATTTAGTAAATCTGCCCCCTAATTTCAACTATATACACGTGTGCCACTATCCTGTGCCCAAGATATTAATACATATAATAAGTACATAGAGGTTCTAGGTATATTATTTAGGTATATTAGAGAAATAGAGAAATATGAGGAAAAAGTAACACATTTCACTATTCTATGTATTATAATGTTTTATATAAAAGTTTTGTTGTTTTTAAAGGAAAAGTGAATAACGAAAAAGTGTGTATAACAATGAAAATGTATGTACAACTTTAAATGTACTTGAGATGGTTTGTATTGCTGTCTATAAAGTTGACCTTTGTTGTAACATGAAACCCTTTGAGGTCACGAAACACATCAGCAGTGTGTTAACCGAAAGCTCTGCACTTTTTGCCGTATATGTAATGGTCTTAAACAGATGAAAATAAAGATGGAACTCTTTTAATCACCACCTATGGCTACAAGTATTATGTATGTATTGTGCAGCTGTTGCCGAGTGGGAGTGGCCAGGAACCCGCGAGCAGAACGGGAGTTTGGTGAGTTTCCAAAGTCGCAAATAGGAGAGATTCCTGTAGGGAGAGTCCACGACTTAGCATATTTTATATACCCCACTAAGCAATGTAAGGTGCAGGAAGGGTCAGGTGAACCTTTCGTTACCTACCCCCTAGGTGGGCATTCTTTCTATTTCCCTTTTATTCTCGTTTAGTGTTTGTGGTTGGGAAAGGGTGCAGGATTTGTCAGTTTTTTCACCAGGTTCTTATGCTAGGCATTCCCTGTTCTTCCTTTTTTTCATGTTGCCCGTTTGTTTTTTTGATCTTGAATGCTATGGTCTATTTTATCAACTTACAATAAACGTATACATTTGATATGGTTAGACACAGAAAATACCTCAAGGCCTGAACATGCTAATAGAGAGAAGATAGAGCATTAACAGTGTTAAAAGGAAGAATTGTTTAGAACATAAGAGCTGTATTCAACAAACAAGCAAATGGCCAACTTTGCACTTAAAATCCATGCAGTGAAGAAAACGTTGGCTCAGAGCTGTCTGTTTTCGCTTCTGGCAGATGCAAAACCTCGTACTTGCGCCATCAGTATGTGTGTTGGAAACTTTAATCTGCCCACATTGCAAGTCAAATGCTCTCCTGGTAATCTTTAAGAGCAAAGCTAATTTCTGAAATCATAGATCCAGCCTGTGGTTGTTGCTGTTTGTTAGAGATAGTAAAGGTAAAATGTTGCCTGTTTTACATTAATGTTAGCTTGGAGAGTCATTAACATCCATGTCTCTTTGAAGTGAGTAAATATGAAACCTATATATGAGCAAGCTAGCTAGCAGTGAAATCACAAAAGGGAGTGTATACAAAGTGTTTATTTATCATCGGGGTTAAATCAGCAACTCCTGAAGTCTGTTGTTGCCAGATAGATTTTTTTTTGTCTTACATTTTTAGTTCTTCCAAAACAGAAACACAGAGCATAAGTTACCCCTTTTATATGGCAGGTAACGTTAAATCTATGGCACTATCACACAGCGGGTTACACTTTGAATTATGCAGTGTAGTGTGTTGTCTGGCAACAAATGGCAAAGTAATATCAAAGCACCCTGACACTCAAATCATTTATCATCTTCATCATCTTCTTCCACTTAATTATCTGCACACTAAAATGCTTTATCTTGAATTGTGAGAATAACCAGTACAAACTCTCTGGCTAGGGAAGTTGCTAATACAACATTTTTAAGGAAATCCTGTATCAATGGTGGATTTTGGAAAGGCAAGTCAACATCTCCAATGTCAGTAGAAACCAGGCAGCCAAATGGGTTAGATACATCAGAACTCACCAGTACTGCTAAAGGGAAAGGATTTTGACAGCACAAAAGGAGACAGCAAATGTAGCAACTATAATAGAAATCCTCATTAAAACATCTATGTTATTACAGCATTTGCTAGAATTGAGTTTGCCAGTTTTAACATACTGAAATATGATTCATTATTAGAAATAACCTATTGCAAGAAGGACCCTCTAATTCTACTGTTTTAATCTTTAACCGTTTTTAATCTGTAACCCTTAAATTATTCATGGCTCCTGTTTGCTGTAATATTACTTTAAAGCCCATGTATATATTAATAAATAATTCTGATTTCCATGAATTGTGTAAGTAAGTCATATATCTAAGTATATATAAAGATAATTATATAATAAATAGATCAAAGTCAAAATGTCTAAATGTCATTAGTTATTTATAAGGGATGTAATGCATTTTTCATTACTGGGAGATACTACCCAATGTATCTTATGTTTTCACCTCTACACTTACTCCTGCTTTTTTTTAATCAACGTGCTCATAATGCATTTTTTAAAATAAAGTGGGACTATAATGGGATAAATAGATCACTCCTTTAAAATGGAATTCATGAAAAGCGACATGCTGCATGGCTAGTCAGTTACTAATTCTACGTGTGATGCATACAGAGTTGCCAACTTTACTCTTGATACCCTTTACTTTACTGATATAACCAGCTATTTCAGCTAAGGTGCTACATGCAGGGGAAGCCACATCACCGAAAGTTCCCTTTCCTGAAGCCTTGCTAGTTAAAACTAAGGCATAACCCAGGTAGGCTTGGCAATCCAACACTTCCTTATAAAACATTGCTAATATAAACGTGTCCTTCCACTTCTAATGTGCTTCTGCATGCAGGGGCGACAAAGCACCCCAGCACCCACAGCAAATTAAAGAATTTGGATCAGATTTTGGCTTCCTATTTGCGATTATATATCAGAGAGAGAGAGAGAGAGAGAGAGAGAGAGAGAGAGAGAGAGAGAGAGAGAGAGAGAGAGAGAGAGAGAGAGATTTATACTATACCTTACTGCCTTTATTATATATGTTATCTGGATAAACACTACTGTTCTATTTGAGTTTATAAAGAGGGCTTGCTGAGCCATTTTCACAATATCACAATGGCCAAGGAGAAATCAAACACTTTTGCTGCTTGCAGAAGCCCTTCCTATGGTTAACAGCTCATCAAAACCTTGTGCTTTGCACAAATAATTAGGTCCAGGGTGGGTTAATCTCCTTCTTAGGTGTCAGTGTTGCACTAAAACAAAATAATTAAATTAAAAGTAATGTCTAGCTTCAGGAACACATTCATAATATTCAGTTACTTATTAATAACGCTGTGTAGCTTTGGGGTAAAACTAGATATTTCCCCTTAAACAGCATTTTTACTGGTCATCTCAGCGGCTGATAATGACTCTGTGCAAGGAGTATGATTTATTCTCCAGCTTGTCCTTGTCACAAGGTTTATGCGCTTAGGACTTTGCAAGAACTGCTGGGTCTCAGAAAATGGGAGAATTATAAGCAATGTTAGGTTTGATTTTCAGTGTTTCCAAAATATTACCTCGGTTGGCAAAGTGTTCCATAAATTTACCCTGTTAATGTAGTACCTTGATAATGTTGTTTGTGCATTCTTAGAAAGAATAAAGTCATGTAACAGCAAATAGTTTTTTGAGTATAGTCCATTATCTGGTGTTAGAATGTAGATTATTGGAAAAGGTATGATTCAGTATGAGGTTGATTTATCCACATTTTATTAATTCTTGCTGGAAAAAAAACATTCTCCCACAATTTGAATTTCTTAGTATTTTTCTAAAATTTTTGACATCTACTTGCCAGTTTTTTTTTTTGCATAGCATATTTGGGAGCTCAAAGATGTTAAATGGGAACTATTGCAAAAATTTATTACGAGCTTTATCAAACTGAAATAAAAACTTTCTACATACAATCACTTAAAAATTCTCTACCATTTCTGAAATAATCAAGTTTATCTTCAATATCCCTCTCTCAGCATTCTGTCTTCATGCAGCAGTTGGGTGTCAGATATTCATTGACATTTAGATCCAATATATCTTATAGGGGGGTTCCCTTTCCCAGCAGATGTATTAGAGCTCACACTAATAACTGATTCCACTACAAACAAAAGCTAACAAAATAACTGCCTTTTGCACAAATCCTGCATGTAGAGAGATGAATTGATGGGCGAATTTATAAGCCAGGCGCAAATTCATGGCGAATTCCTGCGTTTCACCTCTGATGAATAAATTCACGAAACTGCAGCGAAAATTCACTAGTGCCAGTGTCCAAAAACAGATGCCGGCGTCCAAAAACAGACGTCGGTGTCCAAAACGAGATACTGCGGCATTTTGCAAATTTTCCACCATTTTGCGAATTTCAAGGGGAATTCATGAATTTTTCAGTGAAGCAAAACATGACAAATTTGCCCATCACTAATGATGTCTGGTAATTTCAATAGAGTGAGCTCTAATACATGTTCTAGGCAAAAGGAGCCCCCCCCTATACGATATATTGGATCAATGGTTATCTGACACCCAACTCCTGCATGATGAGAGAATGAAGAGATGCTGAGAGTGAAGATGATTATTTCAGAAACGGTAGAGAATTTATGATTAATTATATTTAGAAACCTTCTTATTTCAGCACACTGAAGCTTATATTAAATTTTAATTTCAGATCATCATTTATTAAACAGAAACCCTCTCTTTCTGGGTTTACATATCCATCTAACTACATACCCAGATACTGTGCTATCTGTTAGGTCCATTCAAAGAAGCTGTGGTTTCTTCTGTTATTCCTACCCACAATCTATTTGTAATGTTTCCTATGTTTGGGAAATATTTCTAGTAATCACACAGAGATCCCCACTAGGTCAGAGAGGCCTGTGTATTTAGAAAGGCACACGTTGAGGGTAAACTGTGTTTGTAGGGCAGTATGGATCATCAAAGATTTACAGAAGAAGCAGTGAAAAGGCCTCATCTTTCAAGTAGTCTGAAAACCCAAACAGAGGCTGCAGATAAAGATAAGAACTTTACTGAGAATGGTAACAATAAAGGCTTTTTGAATATCTAGGTATTATATTTAGTTGTCACTAGTTATGTTATGTACTCCTCTTCTTCAGTCATATACAAGAATTGGCCATCTATGTTAGAGCTAACCCTACAAAAGCAAATTTTCCTGCCAGAGGCCAGATTTCCGTTTCTGTTGGTAGATTATAACATTGCATTGAACTTGTTCTGTCTACACATTTTTTGTTAAAGCAATACAAATGTTATATAACAGTAATGTTTATAAAAACCCTAATTGCATTTTTGGTTGATCACGTACTGTGGCTAAATTACCAGCCAAAATCTGCTCGTATATAGCCATTCAATGATATGTTTCTTAAAGGCAAGGTTTTGATTAAGGGTTTCGGGATGTATAGTTTGAGGTGGAAATATGTATGCTTTTTGGAGATTCCCTGTTCCATCGGTGGAAAGCATCTCAGTTTTATTTGCAGTTTTGATTATCGTTAGTTAGTAGAAGAGCAAAGGGTTTGATTATGCAGATGAGTTAAAAAATAGCAAATGTTTGGAAAAACTTGAGAATTTAGGGGCATGTTTACTAACATTGGAGATAAATATCTGGAGAGATTTCTGGAGATGTTGCCCATGGCAACCAATCAGCAATTAGATTTAAACAGCCACAGCCAAGTTAGAAAACAAAAGAAAAGATCTGATTGGTTGCTATGGGCAACATCTCCAGAAATCTCTCCAGATATTTATCTCCAATGTTAGTAAACATGCCCCATTGTATTTAAAAATATGTAGTTATGGGCAATTTTTCTCCTGGCATTTCTCCTATTGCATTTCTGTAGTTAGAAAAACAATGTGTAATATATTGCATAAAACAGCTCATATGTAAAACTCTGCTTCTTGTAAATAAACCAGTGTCATAATAATATACTTTTTTAGTAATATGTGCCATTGGGTATTCACATACCTCCCAACTGTCCAGTTTTTCTTGGAACAGTCTCGATTTTGACAGCTGAACCCGCAGTCCTGGATTGTCACTGAAATGTTCTGACTTTCTCTTTGATCTCCTGTACTGAACAGCCAGAAAAATATACAAAACTGAGGCTTTTGGCAGAGAGCCCAGAATAGTGGCAGGTGCACGTAGATACATTTGTAACAATTTAAGATAAGCAAAGAAACAACTGTAACTATTTAAGATAAGCAGATCTCTTGGGAAACTGTGACTAAAGGGCAATTCACCGTCATTAGCAAAACTATAATACACATAAAACCTGAACCCTAAAACCCCCGAAATCTGTTAAAACTTTCCATAACCTGCCAAATTTTGTAAAAAGGATGTCTTATTTAGGGGGTGTGGCCATAAAGTGAGCATGGCTCAAAAAACTATTCTGTGCACTACGCATAGCAAATGTCCCTCTTTCTATTTTACAAATGCTGGGAGTAATGTAATCATAAATAGAAAATTGCCATTTTAAAAAATAAGGGCCACCCCTTGGGATCCTAAGATTCACGGTGCACACAAACAAACCATACATGTTAGGTCACGTGAGCCAATTAATGGACTTTTACTTCCACACTTCTTCCTGTTACAGTTAGAGTTGTAGTATTTCTTGTAAATAAACCAGCAGCACAGGGACCATTACAAAAAAGTGGTTCAAGGCAAGAGAAGTAAAAAGGGTAATATTTTCTTAAATATATATACCCTGTTTGGTAAGATTCTTTAATATGGCACTTAATTTGATATAAACTATCTGTTGCTTATGTATTCAATCTGGGGATAAAGTTTTTACAGTTTAAATACTTTTCTTTAGTATCGACCACTTGAAATATATATATTTAAAACTGTCAGCAAAGCAGAAATTATGATGTCAAACTGTGGTGATAGATGGAGAGACTTAACATTTTGTTAATCAAACTTTGCTCAATTAATTTACAGATTGTGACACAAAATGGCTGGTGCAAATTTACCTCTAGCTGGCTTAGTACCACAGTTTCACACAGAGCCAGATTCGCTGGGCGAGCGCCCCTAGGCTGTGCGCCCCTAGGCCATGCGTTCCGCGTGGTCCTAGCGCCCGCCCACACTACCACACGCTGGCGCAAAAGCCAGTGCACTGGGGAGCACATGCTCCCCACAGAGTGGCTGGTCGGCATGCAGGCCCCAAAAATGTTTTTGCCACAAATCCGGGCCTTGTTTCATGGCCCTTGCTAGCCTTGCATGCCATTCTGTCAGCAAGCAAGAACAGTTAGAAAGAATGATGGGACCATTTTTAACACGATGAAGGTGTTTCGAGACTTTTTGCTTTTTTTTCCTCTCTGTCCTAGCATAGAAAAACCATGTGTAATCTGGGAGCAATTTCCAGGGTCTGTTAATATGTATTTTCAAAGTTTCACATAAAAAATGAAATGGATATTTACATAAACAATTGCAGATCCACTCTGGGGAAATTATAAAAACACTATTTGATTGCATATCATGATTTCATATTTTCTAGATGTTAATATTTAATCGTAGGCAAAGCTATTTCGCTTAACTGCATTAATGTTACTCATTTAAAAAAACTGTTATTGTCCTATTAACTTCCAGACTGGATGTTCTCCATGCTGCCCTGCTTGCAAGGCCAGAGGGAGAGTCTCCTATTGGCACCCACAGAGCTTGCACTGATCTGTTGAAAATCCTGTTAAAATCTAATTACTTAAGTGAATCATCCGGGGAATATCTAATGAGCTTCATGAAGCCAACTGAAAGAAATTCTGTTGTAATACAGAATTAACTGTCTTACGTCTTCCAATTACTGTACCACATGAACTTAATTATATTTTTACAAAATGTGACTCTTGTTTGTTATATTTAATGGTATGTCATGTATTTCCTTTAGTCACATGTAAACAGATAAATCCATTTTCCCTTGAGAGTAAATGTTGTACGACAAATTAACACAACAGTAAGATAATCTCTTTTGCTCATACCAAATGACTAGACATCAAAAAAAAAAAGATTTTTCCAGGATGTATGAATTCTTGGAAAGTATCAATTATTAGATAACATGTGACAATAAAATTGCAAAAAGGTTTCATGTAAAAATTGTAAAAATTTTATTTCCATGGTATGTAATAGCTATCGTCATCTGATTATCACAAACAACACTGCAGCTCCCAAGCACACTGAAATTTAAAGGACAAAGTCATTTAAAAATTAAGCTTTTTTTGGTGATTGTGCAATTGGTCAAGAATTAGGAAGAGTTGTGATTTGGTGCTAGGATTATATCTCACCATTGTTTGTATAATAGACATATTTAGCATGTACAGTATCATAATATATAAAACTGCAAACTATGCCCCCCTAAAAACACTTGTGCTGGAAGCCAAAGAATTAGATGGCCAAATTAACCTAGAGCAGCCAGTCAAATGATTGCCATAGGTTACTAGGCTAGGGCAAACCATATAACCATAGATACCTGTTAATGCTTGGAGTTCTGCTGTGGGTACATGGTTTGACATACACAATTGCACCTATGCTTCTGTCAAACAGTAAATAAAAGCAAGATATTATATCTAGATCACAATGGGATACAACATGATGACATTGATATCATTGTGCAGTGTAAGACACCAGTGACAGCATCATGCCATAATAATAATAACACATGGTGTCATCATAAACAAAGTATTGATTTGGCTTCTTGTCTGTTTGTAGGTGTGAACTTTGTGGTGTTTGTAATCTTCCTTTGATGTCCAACAACCTCTGACCATTGCATATTTTCCATATTCATCTTATTACTGGCTGCTATGACCCTATAGTCTGTTTCCTGATATGGACGAATGCTTTCTCCTTGTCTCTCTCCATACCCGCCTTGGGGTAATGATCACTCAAAAACAAAAGTGGATGGTATAGGTAAAAAGCATGTGAAAAGTGGAAGGGTTTAAACTGATAATCACTGCTTTCTTTTAATGGCATTTGATGGTGGTAGAAACATGGGGTAAGCTATGTAAAAGTGAGATTGGGTTAAATCTGCAGCAAAGAGATTTTCAATAATGTATGAAGCAAGAACTACAGCTGCATTTAACTAGTTTACCTGCATTGCAAGGTCGCAATGACATTGCAACAGAATTTTTTCATCACCCTTTATATAACTTGTCCAATTCTGGGTTACAATTAGAATCTGTAGGAAATGACGGTGAGTAATTGCAAAATTACATTTTGTTTGTATTTTAGAGCTAAAGATTGATAAATGGCCCCATGTTCATTCCCTTCCAATCTTTTTTCATCCTTTCAATTCTGGTATTGGTTTGTGGCTGTTAATCTACATTGTTGTGTTATATTGTTATATACACTACTGATAACATCTATATTCTGTATTATATTATTTAAAGGGTTTTCACGTTCCTGTCCATATATTCAAAGACTACTGTTTTAGTATAAGGTGCCATAGGAGCTTGAGCTTAACTTGGACAAATTATATGTAAAGAGTATCTGAACAGCTGGTGTGATGGAAGGGTCTTGATTATTAAGGAGCTTCTTGAAAAGTCCCCAGCAGCTGAGAATTGAAGCCAAAGAGACAGAATGTGAAGTAATGGAGAGTTACCCACTGCCTAGGACATCTTGTACTCTAGAATATGATTTGAGCAGGACAAGTGTGACAGAAGATTTGTTCAGGGCAGGACAAGTGTGACAGAATATGATTGACTTTAAATAAGTAGAAATAATTATTTTAACTTGTGAAATGGGCTAACATATATCTGAAGTCTCTTTGGAAAGTAGGAAACAATTAATTTAAACAAAGGTCTTCCATCAGTCCGATGGATGCAAGAAAGCAAGAAGGCACATTTGTTTTAAGGACACTACCAAACCCATGGATTTCCCTGCTGTGGCATTTCCATTATTTAAGACACTTGGGGGCAATCGCTCGTGGTATGGAATCGGAGAACAAGAAGCGTAGTCGGATTCACAGGCCAGGTCAACACCAAACGTGCAGAGTAGTACAGAATCATGAGACAAAAGTGTAGTCACAGGCCGGGTCAGAATAATGGACAGAGCGGTACAGAATCAGGAGACAAGAGCATAGTCGGGGTCACAGGCTGGGTCAGAATACCAAATATACAGCGACAGGATGGAATACGAAAGAGTGGTCAAAGTACAGGCAGAGGTCAGGACAGGCAGCTTACATGACTTGGTCGAGATCAGGCAGGGTCAAACAACACAGGAATCACACCCAGGAACTACGAATAGACCTTTACACTGGGCAGAGAAAACTAGCCAATGACCCTTTAAATATTCAAACTTCGTGCTGAAAACATGATGATGTCACAAGCGTGCTGCATAAACCCAGAAGGTGAAGAGGTTAGAGGTGCGGGCATTCCCCGCGGACCGAGCGGTGGGCGTCCCCAACGCCACGCAAGGCTTCTTACAGAACTCCTTTTTATAAAATCTGAAATTTCTCACTATTTTCTTAAATCCACTACGACCAAACTCCCATGCACATTTTTACCGTATTTATCAATAAATTAACTCTTTAAAACTCATACCAAAAAAAGAATCGGCCTTTAATAAATAACCACCCAAATGTCTGAGCAGAATGCTTAAAATTATATTCCATTTTCATGGCTATGAGTTTTGCTTACATGGTGTAACCACTGGTGTGAAGCTCCTCAAAGTTTTTTCCATCCTTGGCAATGGGAAGTGCTCCTCAGCAGTCATCTGAGTTTTTGCAGCTGCTACAAATTTGGTGAGTGCACCATAACTCATAATTTCAATGCTGACATGGTAGGTATGAACACTTTACTAACATAGATTATAAATCGCATCAGTGCAGTTATATTTCCTTTCATTTTTTAATTTGTAGTAGTCTGGCGACTAGAAATTGCTAATTATTTGCTATAGGTTACTGCACTGGTGAAATTTAGCACCTAAGTTGTTAAATGAACCATGAGTGTCATAGTCAAAAATATAAATTTGCACTAGCACTACTTGCCTATCTTTCCATAGCAATATAAAAAATAAATGTATATATCTCAGTTTTGTTATATTCCCTTTTTGCTATGTATCATACATAAATGTACTGCTCAATAATTCAGTATTTAAAGAGAATGCATTAACGTGTTTACTCTGCAATGCAACAATTATTATTTGAGATAAGTGCTAATTCAATTAAAATAAAATTGATATTCTACAAGATTTTATTAGCAGAGTAAATAGAGACTAAATAATGTATTCCTTAATTGAGCAATAATACGTCTCTTGCTTCATTGCACCAGATCATGGAAGACCCCACAAGGCCCATATCTTTTACTTTACAATGAAAAAGCAAAATCGCACTTTCACAAAATAAAAAGAATAGTCAAAGGGGAGACTAGGCATTGTCTTAATGTAGTAAAGTATGTGTTGTGTCTTGTTTATATTTCCCCTCCTGTGTAATGAAATGATACTTTCATAATCCAAATGGAGTAGAACTACTTTGCTTCTAAGTGTAAAACAACAGCTAGATTTTATAAACAAAGAAAATGTATTTTCCAGGCTGATTTAGATCTTTGTACATTGAGGCTAGAAGTTACTTAAACCATCGGACTCTACATTGAGCCAAGGAGTTACTAAGGGGATTATTTATCAAGGTCTGAATTTATCTCAATATCGGCTGCTACAAACTCCGATCTAAGCCGCTCGGGTTTTTAACACTTATTTATTGTTACATATTCCCGAAAATTACCTTTGCGGGAAAAGCTCAGATTTTCAAATTTTTTTGTGAATTTTCTCTGAAAATTCTGAATTTTTGAAATTGCCCGAAACCCCCGACACAATCAAAAATCAATGGGACTGTTCCCATTCACTTTTATGCAACCTCAACAGGTTTGAGATGCCGTGTTTTTATATTCAGGCTTTTAAGCCCTTGGGGTTTAATAAATTCCAAAAATTCGTGATTTTTTTAAAAGCCTATTATAAAACAAAAAATCATGAATTTTTCAGATTTCGGGTATTTTCGGGTATTCGGAGTATTCGGAGTATTCGGAGTTTAGTAAATAACCTCCTAAATGTCTTCCTCAGGAGGGCAAGTGAAGCAGATGGTTCATCTTTCAAACACGTGTTTGACTACAGAGTGGCAGGCTCCAAAGTCATTGAAGTACATCACTTGAGTATATGCAGTGTATATGTCCCTGTACCCTCAATCCTTTTGCAGTCATGTAAAGAAATGCAACCAGCTGATGAGTATATGTCTTGGCGATGGTTTTGATTATCTCAATGTCAGAAAATCAATTTAACTGAGCAAATACATTTTTATCAGAATGAGAGAATGAGTGGAATATTTGGATTTGAGTTTTTTCATAGAATTCTATTTCTGGGTAATATTCAATCCAAATTTATTATTCTTCCAATCCAAATTTTTCAAGAATTGGTGGTGATGTTTAATTGTTCACATTATTTGTCACTGTCACAATGAACAGTACTGTATGCTATAAGAGAGGTTATGTAATAGATGGTCTTAAAGCCATTGCAATCAATCAGCAGGTATAATTTGCTGGTCAGCTGTTTAAAAACAAACATTTGGTTGCTATGGCTTACTAGATGTAGGCAAACACAAGACTTATTACTTTAATATATGGACTATTATTGTTATTAACATGTATTTATTTAGCGCCAACATATTTTGCAGCGCTGTAAAACTTAATGACTAGGCAGCCCAGTGAGGTTAATGGCTGGTAAAATGCAAATGTGTTAGCAGGGTTGCCATCAGGGGGGCACAGGGGTGATTATCATCTGGGTCTGGAGGATTTCTGGCTCTTAGGGGGGCCCCGCTGTGCTGCCAAAGATGCTGCTCCAGAGAAGAACGAAGCCACCAAGATGCAAAAGAACAAACAAGCCGCAACAGAAAAGAATGAACAAGCCGCAACAGAAAAGAGCAAAGAACCCTGCTACGGAAAAGAATGAAGAATCCCGCTGACATTCAGAATCAAAATGATGTTTGTAACCAATTCTTTAGGTGTAAGTACACAGTAATTACCAGGGAAACCACAAAGGCAGGACAAGGAAAAAGGCAAATCCCATCTAGGAAATAGGGGCACATTTTGGGCAAATTTGCCGTAGTGCAGTAACCTGTGGCAAACAGGATTTTGCTTTTATTATTCTTCCTGCAGCTGTCTAAATATAGCTAATTACCGATAAATGATATGGGTTCCTGCCTTGAGCAAATATGCCCAGTGTTAGTAAATTAGCCCAACAGTAATATTGTTTTAGGAGATTGCCTTCTGTAGGTCTCCACAAGGATGTAAGCACAAGGATCTTGCTTTCAGGCAAGGCTAGTCATGGCAATATTTGTGTGTTGTGTACATACTGGTATGTTGTTCTATATCAACTTATCAATATATAAGGATATGAACTAATGAACTAAAGTGTTAGGACTTTGGTGGTCTAAAAAGCCACATTGCAGAAGTAACACAGAGCACCATAGATACTTAAGTTTATAGTCGGAGGATTTAAAGAGAAAGCATACATCTACACAGATAGAGTGAACGTTATTGTAAGTTGGCGTGTGACCAAATCTTTATTCCTCATCATTATGATATTCATGCTTTATTATAACCCTTTTCATTACAATGGAGGAAGGAGTGTTATTCTAACTATTAAAAAAATATTTAAAAATGAAGTAAACCCAATAGGATTGTTTTACTTCAATAAGTATTAATCGTGTTTCAATTGGGATCCAGCACAAGGTATTGTTTTCTCACTACTGTATAGTGAAAAAGGAAACAATTTTGGAATTTTGAAATTTGAATTATTTGATTAAAATAGAGTCTATGGAAGATGGGCTTCACATAATGTGGAGCTTTCTGGATAATGGGGTTCCAGAAAACAGATCCCATACCTGTATTCAATTTCTTGAAGTCTGTCACTGATTTTACTCAAGTTGGGGATTGATGAAAACTGGTAAGGACATTTTTAATGAAGAGGAATAGATAGTATAATTTTATACACTCTTGAAATAAGTAACAAAACAAATCTGCTAACGTTAGTGCTAACTTTAAGTTCTAGTTTTTTTTAATAATGCAGGAGTGGTAGCAGGAATTACTTTTTGATGTTAGAAAAAAACAAGTATTATTGTTCATCTGGGAAATCTGGGAAATTTTTAAAACCACGGATACAAACAATGACTACATTTCTTTAGAAGGGACAGTAGACAAAAAAGCATTACAAAGTATTACTGACTCATCATATCAAATATATGGAATGTATATGCAAGAACAGGCTTAATGGTAGGCTTACAGATTGTATCAAATGGTAACAGTGCGGAAAAGAGCTTTGTAAATTTTAGAGTATTTTTTTTAACTAAGCAGCATTCATTGTTATCGCTCAGTATAAAAATACTGACATTTCATAAATCTGCCAACAAATATTGTATTAATTCCCTGTGTGCTTTCTATTCTGATTTACTACTTTATGTTTGTGCAACTGTAGAGACACGATCGCTAATATTCTTTGTGCTTGATGTTAAGTTACCCATTAAAAACCCAACTTTGTTTTTATTGGTTTCTAAAGGTTTCAACAGAGTCAGTAATACGACAAGTGATTGCATTTTGCATGCAGACATTATATCAAGAATATAGATATTTTCAATACTGAGTTAAGTCAAAACCATTCCTTGACATAACAAGACAAAATGTAACAGAAAAAATACTACTACAATTAGATAAAGTAAAATGAATTTTTTCTTAGCTTAGAAATTTGGTTCATTTTACAAGTATGTATAAATACATTGATGTTTGTTCAGTACTATTAAGTTTGGGCCCCTGTGGGATAATAATACAGCAAGTTATGCCATGCTTTAACTTGGCATGGTGTTATTATGGATTGCCAAGCAATAAGTACTTCATTATCTTAATCTCTTCCACCTTTTCCTGCAGTTTCCTACAGAGGCTATCAACTGTTGTCTTTATTTGATATAATAATCTGCCTAGCTGCCATCAGAATTAAGTGCAGAATAACTTTTCCCAGTACAAATAATGTATGCATGGATTCAGTTCTATCTTAGTTCTTAATAGCTTATGTAACAGTTTCTCCATTGTTTTCCAAAAAGTGATATTTTAGGGTAAGATTAAACTAGTCGCCTCGTCTTTGCGGCGACCAATCTCCCCAAACGCCTTCCCTCATTCTGCGCCGGCTAAAATGTAAAAAAAATCCGCCGCTAATCGCACGCAGCGATTTGTTTTCCAAAGTCACCCAAAGTTTCCTCGTGAGGCAACTTCGGGCGACTGCGGAACACGAAACGCCCAGTGTGGCCATACCCTAAGCATTCATTCCGGTTCCCCACATTCTCTCATACATCAGACACCAATGGGAACACTCCATAAAGTATAATACAAATTCAGAACAGGTATGGTATCCCTTATCCAGAAACCCATTATCCAAAAATGGTCAAAAAGTGGTCATCAAATAATTCTAATTTTAATGATGGTTTCCTTTTTCTCTGTAATAATAAAACAGTACCTTGTACTTTATCCTAACTAAGCTGCATCAATCCATAATGGCAAAACAATCCTACTCGGTTTATTTAATGTTTAAATTATTTTAAGCAGTGTTATATTTACGTTTGTATATTTCTCTGTCTTTTCTTTGTGAGATTGCTAGTGTAGAGCTATGGGGTGAGAGTAGGATTGCCACCTGACCGGTATTTCACTGGCCCAGCCGGTAAAATGCCAGCCAAGACCGGGGCCGGTATTACAAATTTACCGTCAATGTATTAGCCGGTAAATTTGTAATCCCAATTGTTCCGGCCCTGGCCTGCCTCAGATCCGCACCTCTCCCCCGCTCCCCAATCCTTCCTGGCGAAACTCTGTGACTCTTCCCCAAAACATCATAATCCTGCCCTAAAATGCCATAACCCCACCCCCAGAATGGCACAACCTCGCTCCCACCCTCTACGTCAGCGGCCGGTAGGGCCAGATTGAAAAAGTGGCATCCCTAGGTGAGATAAAAGGGAAGATGGTAAAAAGGGCAGGGGTATAATAGTACATTAAGAACCCCAAGGCCTAAATAGTTTTGTAGTAAATTTTGTATAACAAACAAATGCAAAACTACCATCAGGTTCCCCCAGTTCCACAGCCCTCTAATGTCTTTCCATCAGTTTTAACTGGTTTTGATCTTAAAATCAATACTCAATTTAATTCATTTGTGTAGTATGTATGAAGTGAGGATAATTTTTGATATCTTTAACATATTTTACATTTAGTCCTCCATGTGCTAATTTTGTTTTGTAGTATTAAATGGCAAGTTCTCAGTCTAAGTTCTCAATAATACATTTATTTTAACAAATAGAACTATATCCATGAGCCAGGACCAACCCCTCTTGTTGGAGAGGTTAGACGAGTTTGTCTGGTGTGGTATGGTCCAAACTGAGGTCAGGGTCCCAAAGTATTTGAAATTGGTTTTTATCTTTTTTGCCTATTGTTTTAATTAGGAAATAAGTATGCACTATACAGGGCGGATTCTGAAAGTAAACTCACATTCTATTTCCTGTCCTTAAGAAAAGAGTTAAAACAGCAGTCCACTGCAAAGCCCTCTATATAAACAAACCCTTCCTTTTCCTCAGCTCATTACATAGGCTTCTTAGTGCACAGCTGATTGAGTAAGAATTTTGTTCTGAACCTGTTCATTGACAAAGGGTATGGTATTCCTTGTTATGCAAAAACCACTAACTGGAAAATTCCAAGTGTCATGCATTTTGTTTAACACATCTGACACTTGTAACATATATGTACAATGTCATGTTATTTACAGTAAATAACAAACAGAAAATATTGATATATAATGTTAGGATCTCTTTGTGTATGGTGGTAAAAAAACACAAAGTTTCTGATTTTTTTTAACTCAGCAATATTTTGCAGATTATTGATCCAGCTTCCACAGTTGATCATGCGTTAAAGATATTTAAAATCTATACAGTCAGATTTCAAGTTTTCCAGTTCAGTGGATTGAAATATAAAAAATACAGCTTGCATTCATGCCCTGTTTTCGTGCCTTTATTGAAGAGTAAAGACAAATTAAATTCAGAAAGGTATATTTGAAACTATCAGTCTTATCTATCTGCAACTGTACGGAGAGGACAATTAATCAATTCACAGAGTAGCATATAGGGTTTAATAACTTTATTAACTTTTTATTTATCTATTTTTTGTTTACCTTCATTCTTTTTTTTCTCTTTATTTATTGTGTTTTTTCCAACAAATACATACATTTTATCTTCATAGATTTAGCATTAACTATAAATCTAACAAAAAAAAACACATAAAAAATTTGTATATCTCCCAGGGTAGTTACTACTAAAGATAGTCCTAGACAATGTAGGCTTTATGTTTTGGTCTTAAGTTTAACTTTATTAACTTTAATAACTATATGGGGGTTTAATAAACAACATGACAATCACCACAATAAATAATGTGAATGTCACCCGAATTAAGAAAATAAGCACTCCCAACATATAATTTCTTCTGAATACTTTTTTAATATTTATTTGTTTATGTATTATTTTTTATATTTATGTATTATTATTATGTATTTATTTAAGTATGAATAACCAGAAGAAACCTAATGTAATTACCCTCACAACTGGCTTTTTGCATAAAAGCCTTGGATAACCCAAAGAGTTCCTAGAGCATCTACCATATTTTTTAGGCTTTTATAGGAAATAAAATAGAAGGGAATTGGATTTTTAGTAGAGCCAATAGATTCCCTAAAAAGATTGCTGACTTAGATTATTCTAACTCCAAATATTAGGGGAAAGGGCTGCTTCTCTTGACAGAAGATGTCTCATAAAATCAACATTTCAAAAAGTCTTTTGTTCCAATAAAAGGGTCTTTTAATTTTTTATGCGCACCCATACTTTGGTATGCATGAGTTTAAGTAAAATTAGAAGCCATGTATATAATAGGACTTAATAGATTATCTTCTGCATTTTCCAAAGATGTCAGATTCTCTCAAATGTGATGGAGTTGAACTTAATGTAAATTTAATTTGATGTGATGTATGTGAGGCTTGAGGTGGTTCTATCTGATTCCCTAACTGCTTAGAGAGGCTCAGTTGGTAGCATCTGGATTTAGCTGCTCCTAATGGCCAGCAGCCTCTACTAACTAGGATTAATGAGGCGGCCGGCTCAGCACTGATCCAAAGGAGGTATGCTACATTTACTTCCAACAATACGAATAGGAGGGTCAGTTTCCTTTCATTGTGCAATGAAATGTTTTGATGGTGATGTTAATAGGAGCCATGAATAAATGCTATTGATTGCTCTTTTAATTTGGCATATTTATGTCTAAAAAAATACAATGAGATAGACCATTATGTAGATTTGTCTTGAACTGAAATGGTTGATGATTTGACAATGAGTGTGAAGTCAAGAAAAAAAGACGCTGCATTATTATATTATTTGTAAGTAAAAAACTATGTTTGGATAAAAGTAAATGTGGTGTTTATACAAATGGCCTGTAGATGTCACTGTGCCCAGACTTATACTGTGCATACTTCCTGACAGCTTAAAAGTGAAAGCTTACTGTTGTGTAATGCCTGCATGACTCTGCTTATAAAGCACTGTTATACTCTACTCATCCTTGGCTACCAAAAAAAACAAGGATGGCTCTTCTACCTCTGCAGCAGCCTGCGCCTTTTCTTCCAAACCCTGGTGAGCCTACCATACCTTTTACTGCTTGGATCCGTATGTTTGAAAATTACATTATTGCTGCTGACCAAGGGGAGATTTCTGCTGCTAGAAAGCGTGCTTTACTTATTCACTGCCTGGGAGCAGAGGGACAGTGTATATTCTATACATTACCATTACCTGATGAAACTTATGAAACTGCTCTTACTGCTATAAAGAACTTTTTTTGTGCCAAGAGTAAATGTGGTTGCTGAAAGATATAAATTCCGCCAACATGGATAACATAATGGCGAATCCACAGAACAACTTGTAGCAGTTCACCTAACTCACCTTGCATTAGAGAGAGACTGCTCCTAGAGCAGAATTTAACCCTTGCAAAGGCTATTACAGTTGCTAGCCAAATTGAAACAGCAGTGGCAGAGGATAAAACTCTCAGTCAGGGAACTGCTGGGAATGTACAGATTGTGAATTCAGCACTGTGGCCTAATAATGCACAGTCACAGCAAAATACAGTGCTAAGGAAAGGGATTCACCTACACTGCAAAACCATGCAGCAAATACAAATAGAAAATACTGCTTTCACTGTGGTTCAACACAACACACTGCAAATCATGTTACATGTCCTGCAAAAGCTAAATGGTGCCACAAATGCACAAAACTAGGACATTTTGCTAAGATCTGCCGTAGTTCTGCTAAAGATGTTCATGAAGTGACTTCTACAAATGTTACAGTATTAAGTGTGAATAAAGCTGGTACCAGACAAGTTTATATGTCAGTGTCAGTACTGCGTCTGCTGACAAAAGACATTCCATGAACCTGATGCTTGATACAGGATACCAAAGGATATTTTCTTGAAATACTTTGCAAAAGATCCGCTTGTAAAAGATTTGCAGCCCTGAAACTGGTCAGGTAGGGTGGCCATAGACACAAAGATCCGCTCGTTTGATGACATCGCCAATCGAGCGGATCTTTCCCCGATATGCCACTAACTGCATGGCCATATCGGGGGTAATTCGAACGTTCGGCCGTACAGCCGAACGATCGAATTACGATGCGCCAAGGGGCTCCGACGGGTCGGTCGGGTAAAAATCCAACCTTCCCGATCGATATCGTGGCCAGATATAGATCGAGAAGACCCGTCGGAAGCCCCCATACACGGGCAGATAAGCTGTCAAATCGGTCCAAACGACCAATATCGGCAGCTTTATCTGCCCGTTTATGGCCACCTTTACTTAAAGGATCCAATCCCTGTGATTGGTTGCTTGCCAGTGACTGTACAATTTGAATCAAATACTGCAAAATCTGACTTTTACAGTGTTAATAAGGGTTCTGTTATACTTGGAAGGGATCTCTTTGCTGCATTAAACCTACAATTAGTTAATGGTCTCATTACTTGTCAGTCCTTTTACAGATGCTCCTATTGATTGTAGATTTGCTATAACCTTGATAGATTATTATAGTAAATGGCCTGAAATAGCATTTGTTTCTCATGTAACATCAGCTACAGTTATAACATTTCTGTCTACAGTCTTAAGTAGAGAAGGTAATCCAAAGGAGTTAATATCAGACAATGGACCACAGTTTGTCTCACATAAGTTTGAATCCTTTCTGAGAGAGAGGAATACTGTGAATAGGAAATCTTCAGTGTATTACCCACAAGCAAATGGAGACATTGAGAAATTCAACAGAAGTCGGAAAGAAGCACTACAGACAGCATATCTTACTGGGAAATCTTGGAAAGTATTTACAACAGAGTTCCTACATAACTACAGAGCAACGTGCCATGCAACAACCCAATCATCTCCAGCTAAATTATTACATGGCATACAGATGCGCACTAAGTTACATGTTGCAGACATCAAACTTCCACAAAATACTGTGCCTACAAAATCATCTACTGCTGACATTGTGAAATGTCAACAAGCCAAATGCAAGGCTTATACTGACAGAAAACATGGTGCCAGAGAAGTAGACTTTCAGCCTAGATCTTTAATTAGAATTAAGAAACCAGGAATACTGAAACAAGGACAATCTAAATTTACTACACCACTTGAAGTGAGACGCCAGCGAGGACCATACACATATGAACTGTCTGATGGTCGCATATGGAATGCAAGTCGTCTTGCTCCTGTTAGATATGACTTTGGAGAAGCTCCATTTGATGAAGGACCTTTTCCTACTCCTGATGCCAACTGCAATGGGCCTGAAGAAAGTGAACCTATAAGGGGTACTGAGAGAATCAGAAAACTACCTGCATGGACCCAGGACTATGTGATGTAAATTATGTATATTATTGGTTTAAGATGCATTGTTGTTGTTTATTACATTGTACAAATGCTTTCCTACTATAGGGGGGATATGTTGTGTTTATACAAATGGCCTGTAGATGTCACTGTGCCCAGACTTATACTGTGCATACTTCCTGACAGCTTAAAAGTGAAAGCTTACTGTTGTGTAATGCCTGCATGACTCTGCTAACAAAGCACTGTTATACTCTACTCATCCTCGGCTACCAAAACACAGTAAATACAGGTAGCACCATTAATAAAGGCTGATATTCCAGGACATGATAACACCGACATCGTGTTCAATGGCAGTTATCCACTTGAAAACCCGGTGTGCCACTGAATAATCACTGAACCACTCTCTGCAGGGCTGATAGCCTGACAGCAGGTTGTGCCTGATCAGACTACTATATAATAGTACATCCAGCTAGGGGTTGGCTGCATTATAGCAGCAAAGTCTTATCCAATTTCTGTGTCAAGACCTGCTTAGATTATGTCCCTATCTATTGCTTTTTTTTTTTTTTTTTTTAAATCAAACTATTGATCTAGACTTAATTAAGGGGCACAGTGGGAAAAATAGCTTTTTGCAGTACTGCATAAAAGTATAAATAATATCTATGTGGGGTTATATATATATATATATATATATATATATATATATACAGTATATTCTTTGTGTTTGTTTTTTAATGTATATATTGTTTTTATGTTTATTCAATTATATATCTATCATCTATCTATAAGTTATATTTAATTAATTGGAAATATTTGAGAGCATTAAGTAAATGATAATGTGTTGCCATTAAAGAAGCAATAGACAGGCCTTTGTTAATAAAATGCTGTCTGTTCTGATTTATATGTGCGCATTTTATGTTGTCTTACCATCTAACCGCATTAAAAAAAATCCTTGGCTAATTTCAATCTTTCTTTGTCATAATGGTTTTCAGCCAAAAGTCTGTAATAAATGATCAGGGGATGAGCTGAAACTGAATGAATAGTGAGTGGTATTCATCAGCCAAACATAGAGTCCAGATCCAATTATATGTATTCATTAAGTGATAATGATATCATGGTCTTTAACTAGGAAGAAAGGAGTGTAATTGAATAATAACAGTTGTACAATCCCAACGGAACACACTTCCCATCCCAGCACAGCGACCCTCGGGGATGAATTTGGATTGATGGAATTCTATTAATCTTTGATAGATTTATTATGAAGGCTGAGTGGACTTGCTTCTCCACTTTGTCACTCACACTAATCAGTATCGTAAGGCCCCAAGCGTGCAGCCTTTTGTATCCCTTTAACAAAGACAAGGTTAGCAGAGGATGACAGACACCCAGACCTTTACAAACCCATACAGCAGGATGAAATGGGCCAGCTGAGCTCTGAGCAGGGAGTGAATTCCTAATTTGTTTATGAATGGCTCACATGTGAAACACCATAAGGATATTTGTCAGAGGACGAACTCAGCGGATAAATTCTTTTGTTTAGCAAGTGGGGCTTAGGAAAATATTTACTGAACTGTAAAAAAGAATAGTCAGTAGAAAGAAAGCAGAAGGACTGAACAGCAGAAACAATGCATTGATTGCTGTAAATCAAGCAGATAAGAGATTGGCTTTTTTATGAAAAGGTATCTTTTTTCTTTGAATCTAAATTAGGCTAATTTGAACAGCAATTATTTTGTTTGAACATCAATTCTGACATTTATGAACATGATGCAAATTACATGCACACAGATTACATGGAATAAAGACTGTATTATGCAGATCCAGCTTGCCTTTATGAGACTACAACTCCCATGATCACTTGACAGTATTATGCAGGTGTCAAATCCCTATTCTGTTAATTATGTAGTATAGGTACAAGTTAATGAAAGGTAAATAGGAATAGAACACTGAGGATATCTGGTCTCTTGCCATACAAAGTGTTGTGTTCATTATTTCTGCTTTTTCCCATACCTTGCAGAGATGCTTATGTGTTTTGTTTTTAAATAAATACGGGATTCATTACATGTAGTGGCTCTAAATGAATATACATACAGTTAAGTATTAGCCACTTACCTTTCCTGTTTTGTGTGTGTGTTTATGTCTGGAGGAGCCAGCATAGTTTACAGTGACTGTAGCTATGACTGACTTTATTAGGTGCAAGGCGAATGGGGATTGTGTATTGTACTGAATATCAATCTCTTTACAAAAACCAGGGGTGTTAAAGTTGCAATTTCAATAAAGATGTGACATTTGCAAAATGGAATATCAATTATTAATGGAATTGAGAGGAATGCTTGAGCCTCGTTATTACATGGTGCTACAAAACATGGTAAAATCAAACTTTTAAAGTCAGCTAAATCATAACTTTATATTATTTTATTCATAAAATGATGGCACACAGCCCTTCATCGGCATGCCTAGTCACTGCTCTGAGGAGCTTACAATCTTTTTGTCGATGGTTGAAGTAGCCAAAAAAAACATTTGAAATTCTAAGTTTTTTTTATTCTATTCCTTCACTCGAACTAAGTAAATGGGCCCCTATGTGTGTGTGTGTGTGTGTGTGTGTGTGTATATATATATATATATATATATATATATATATATATATATATATATATATATTTATATTTAGAATAGAGTATGAGCTGAATGTATTATGTCCCAAAACACATTGTACAATCAATACAGTGCCAATAAAATTAATATTCAGTGAATACACACACAGACTGCTGGGTAGGAAAATGCATTGCATCTTCCACATAATGCCACCAGAACACACAGAAGGATACAATGCCAATATAAACACATGGCAACATAAATATAGTTCCAATTTAAAGGATACTATACATAAAAAAAGGCAGAATAAATACAGTGCTAATTAGCTCTATTATGACACAATATATTCAGTTTTATGTATAATGCCCCCATAGTACCTGTCATAGTAAGATATTTGTGCAACTACTTTTTTGTCATGACAGTGTCTAAGGACATGCACTCTAATTACTGGGTGAACTGCTAGTAAGTCTGATGACTCCTACCAGCAACATGTAACCAATAATTCATAGTTATTCAGTACATAAACCAAAGCAAAGAGTTCAATAGCAACTTCTGCATTGTTCACACATGTAATTCTCCTGCATTATTTACATGTAACACCTCTTTTGGTCACACCCTAAAGGCTTGTACTGTTCATACCTGAGACCCAGACTGAAACTGCCCACATTGTTCACCTGTTCACACTCATACAAACTGCTGAAGGGGCACCAACACTGTGTCACTGTGTGTAGTACATCTTAGAGTGGACCTGGTAGGTTTCCCTGTCTCCTGCTCTGTTCTCCCTGCCCTATGTTCCCTGTGTGCCATATTCTGCCTGTCCCATTCTCCTTGGGTGTACCATACTCTGCCTGCCCTATGCTCCGTGGGTGTGCCATACTCTGCCTGTGTGTGCCATACTTTGCCTTCTCCTATGCTTCCTGTGTGCTATACTCTGCCTGTGTGTGTCATATTCTGCCTGTGTGTGCCCTGCTCTGTCTGTTGAACATAAGCCTGGTATTTGTACTGGGGGTTTGTTAGCATTTGAAAATTATTGTTAGGGCCTCCTAAGGTGTTTAATTGTATGCTGGGGGTGGCTGTGTTATCCACAGGGCAGGAGGGGACATATGGATTTAAGGGTATATTTTAATATGACTTTTCACATATGAGTGATGAGTGATATCCCTGCAGTGAGCACCAACCATTTGGTTTTTTGATGTACTACCACTATTAATGTGGACATGGTCTTGTGGTAACATAGGTGTGGTTTAAAGTGGGTGTGATTCAAAAGCAGGTAGTGTTCAACACTGGCTTCCATTGTCGGCCCTCCAACATGTAGGCCAGAAAAATTCAGACCCTCTGTACCACAGAAGTTGGACAGCACTGCACTATGGGTACTTTCCCATATACAGCTTCCTACTTATGGATCCCTAAGGGAATGAGAAATATAAACTTCAGCAATTGCTTAGCGAATTCCCTACGTGTCTGGGATATAGTGGCTTTTAAATAACAGCTGATTACAGCTCATACACCAGCAGCCCCTATATTGGGAAACCTTAAATTCCCTCTGGGTACCTCCCTATCCCAGTTCGAATGATGGACGCATAAAGGTCTTACTTCAGTACACACCCTATTGACATCAAGAGGTGAAAATTCTATAGAGGCCTTAACAGAAAATGTTTCCCTACCTCTCAATAAAAAGTTTTGGGCCTACCAAATTCTATATTTTATCCTCAGACTCACATGACATGTTCTATCATTGTTCTATGAAAGGTGGTACAAGACTTGTATATCTTCTATAAGCACAATTTCATTACTACGAAGACAGATTAAAACACCTGAAATATAACAGATCTGAAATATATAGTATCTTGGGAAACTGACTTTGGCAAAAAAGGAATGGTCTCTAATATGGGATAATCATCATATAGCAGTTCCCTAAATGCAATCCTTTTAGAGGCTGGATATAAGGTTTTATTTTGATGGTACCATATCCAGCTAGAATAGCTAAGAAAAGAGAATTGTTTTCAGGGTACCCCTATCAAGGGACAATGGTCCACATTTGGTGGACCTGCCCAAAGGTGGGTTGTTTCTGGATATGATTGTATTATTTGATATTCTATTATCTTACACATTAATCTAAAATGTGACCCCTGCTGCGTAATAGCCTCTTCCTAGTGGCATGTCAAGTGATAGCAAAATCTTGAAAATCCTCTTTTATTAACTTTGCATTATAAAAAACAAAAATAGACTGGATCGTTGTAACGAGAAGTTAACCAGTATTTAAGGGATAAATATCGTAATTTTCCCCAGACTTGGCAACCATGGATTAAATATAGGTTTCAGGGTATTCTTCCCAGCCATCTATTGACCTTATAAAGAAGATCCGAAGATAATACTTTTATAACATTCCCATAAGCATGGGGCATAAGCGCAAATGATGTAACAAAAGTATTTTAGGGAGGTAATTGTTTATTTTTACTTATGCTTTTATGTATGATTATGTTTTTCCTTTTCTTTTATGCTTCTATTTACTTTGTAGCTTACAATATTGTATTAATTCATTACTGCAAAATTGTCACAAGATTGTGTAGCCTTACAACTAATCATCTATGTGATTTATTTATGCAATTGTTTTATATACCATGAAGGTTTGCTTACAAACTTGAACATTGTGACAAGAAACTATAGATCTAAATGGAAAAAAGTTATTCAAATCACAAATTGTTGGGACATAAGGAAGCATATGTGGGAGAGTCTGGTTTTGAGGTCAAAATTTACAAATAATTCATATTTAAGAACTTACATAATACTATATATCAGAAATGATACACTGCTTGCTCTCTTTCTTTAGAATGACGACTGATAAAAGGGATTGTTTATGAAGCACATTCATCGTTCAAAGTGACAATTTTGAAAGCAAAACAACATATTTGATACCCACAATGTAGTATTTTGTCCCAGAATTCAAACATTCTGGCATCTAGTGAATCAGATCGGTGCATGTCTCGCATTTAAGAAGGGTTCTGTAGCTCCTTTTAGCTCTGCTCACTCTAATGTCTAATGTGTTCCTTTTACTTAGCAACATAGCCAACATCCAAGTCAAGGGAATCAGTTGACTGCTTGTCCAAATATTGCATTGGTAATTATGTCCTAGTCACCAATTTCCTGCTGTTCCCTTTCTAAAAGGAAGTAAAAAGGAAAGGGGAAAGTCATTTTTTTCTGAGGAGCTTGCAAACTTTTAGCAGGCCTCTGTCCATGATTAACATTACTGTGCTATATTTTTGATCTCTTTATGTGCTAATTTGGCAGAAGAAATGCAATTCTGGATGCATATACAGTAGATCTTGTAGTTTGCTTGTATTACTTGTATTGTTTGACAGTCGATGTTCTAATAAATAAATGCCACAGGATTCTCTAACTTCCTTCAGTGCAGACCAATTTAGGAGTAAAAAAAACCTGATTAGCTTATAAATATTTCAATACAGTACACAGTATACACGCCAAACAAACCACATATACATAACAGAGATGATAAACCATAAACATGAATGGATTTTTATTAAATTTAAACCAGGAACATCAACGGGTTTGCTCATTTAACCTGTCTTCCGATCACAGTTCTGCTGTCATTTAGCTGCAGGGAGGATGTGTTCTGACTTGGCTATTAATCTGTTTCAAAATGCCATAACATTTCCATGAGGAACTTCCTAATTTTTTTTTCTAGAAATTAAATGTCTGTTTAAAGTTCATTCCCTCCTGCTGCAACTAATTGAAATGAGATTTGGTTTATCTTTATGACATGGAAATGGGAATGAGTTTCATAATAATAACAATAATGATAACTCTTTAAATTTTAAGACTCCTAGTTAATAATTAGACTAATATGTAGGGATTACAGAAGAGTAATGCAGCATAAACACACCATTTGTATTTCATGAAGTATCTGTGTGTCTTTTGGAACAAAGATCTTGTCGAATAATTCATATTAATAATTTTTTTTAATTTTTGTCATTCCAATATGCACAGATACTGTAATCTTTTTTGCAACTTTTAACCATTGTCTTATTGCTGTGCCAAAGCATCCTGTTATTGCCAACATCTTCTGTTTTAAGGGGTTGTATTATTTCATTCTTCTTCATTAGTGATGAGGAATCTCTGAAAAATTCGCGAAAAATCGTGAAATCAGAAAGTTCATGAAAAAAATCGTGAAATTCGAAAAAATCGTGAAAGTTGAACGTTTTCATGAAAAAATTGAGCAATTTGAACATTTTCACTATAAAATCGAGAAAATTTTCACCAGCGAATTTTCATGGGAGATTCGTGAATTTATTCGCCGGTGGTGAAACGTGGGAATTCGCCACGAATTTGTGCCTAGTGAGTTTATTCGACCATCACTATTCTTCATCTTCATTTTCCTATTACCTTACCAGCTATATTTGCTTTTATTCATTTAAACCAAATATGGCTGATTCCATAATTTTTCTCCTTTGTCTCCCCTTCTGTTCTCCTAGTCTGTCCCTTTCATTTTACTTCTTCTCTGTATTTGTTTCTCCCTTTTATCTTTCTTTCTTTCTTTCTTTCTTTCTTTCTTTCTTTCTTTCTTTCTTTCTTTCTTTCTTTCTTTCTTTCTTTCTTCATCAGTTGTGTAAAAGGTGCAAAAACAAGCACAAAGCAACCCCAGTTCCACCTGGCACCCTTAGATGCAACACTCCTGGTAGGAAGCAAGGGTAAGGGTGCAAGTGCTAAGTGTGTGGACTCAAAGGGTGACATTTTGCTTTCAGGTCTCCAGCACTTGCATTCCTGCAAACAATAAAGGAGCTCTGTCCACCTCACTCATTCATCCACTCACTCACTCACTCACTCACTCACTCTCTTTCTTTTTTTCCTTTCTTTTAGCCACTTGCTATACTGATTTATGAAAAGCTTATGGACAACTATAAAAATGTTTTACCATAAGGTAATGATTGCTTATTGACCCTGATTATATTCTCTCCAAACCCTGCCCTTTAATTCACCATAAAGGAAAAACATGCCTAGAACCCAGCATCTTGGTAATGGCAGTTTCTTAAAAAACTTACTCAAATATCAACTTTATATACAACAAAATTGAAGTTACACCAGTGACAATTACTTATAGACCCTGTAATGCCAGCTAACCAGTTTAGATCAGAGAGCAGATTAAAACTTAACTTTTACTATTGATTATTCTTCAAAAAGCCGAATCTTCGGCGAAACGCGTAGGGCGGGTGGCACAGGTGGACGGTGGGAGACCAGCTCCCATTCATTCCCCATGTAGATTGGTAGAATTTGAGTTGGGGAACTGCATGGAAGGGAGGGTACTGGGGTAGACTTCCTGGCAATTGCCTTGTGCAATAGCAGACTCCGTTCAACATTATAGCAGCAAGTGCTTACTCCAACTACTCCACCTAATGCCTAATGTTTTTTAATTATGTGTGTTTTTTAAGCAGTAGTGAATTATCCCATACTATTTTACGGATTCTAAAGTTAAACTGCAAAGGAATTTGGCCCTTTGAAGATGTTAATTATT
Source organism: Xenopus petersii (assembly GCA_038501925.1). NCBI lineage: Eukaryota > Metazoa > Chordata > Amphibia > Anura > Pipidae > Xenopus > Xenopus petersii. Next base: position 68,029,100 of record CM076679.1, read on the forward strand.
TTCCCTTGCATATCTTGTGAATGTAAATATATTTATACAGTGCTCTTTCCAGAAGGTGCAATGACAATTTTTGTTTAAAAGTTCCAACTTGTCTTTCTTTTGCAATTACACACTCCAGCAAAATACAATACCAAGCTCAACCTCACTTGATTGGCAACTCTGAGAAGCTGTCATTGTCTAGTAAGCTGATAAATTGCTACCATACAATACTGAAGTTGTGAATTTCGGGTGTACACTTTCTGGGCCGTGATAAAGGAACCAACAATGATAATCAATTCAAGTCACACAGTCATACTGTATGAGAGGAGAATTCATTTCCTCTAAAAACATCTAATCTATGTAGATGTTCTTTGAACAGATTGTCCTTGTGAGTTCTGAAATGACAAAACCCAGACAATGTCCCTATAACTGAGTTGCTTGCTCTTAATGCTTTCTCGGTCACAGAATTAAGATATCATCCATATCCAACAGATGACTTTGTTTAACTATTCATTGTCAAAAGATGAAGAAGAGATTATGTTTATACTCTCTTTTAGTAACACATCATAAAACTGTCGCCTAAATAGACCACAAATACCTTTCTAAAGCCATCACTGATTTGTAAACCTGGCAAGGTCAACGATTAATAAAGAGAAGGGTATATAGTGCTGACTGCAACATATTGTTTTTTGGTGGGCCCCTGGTGTCCCAGTCCGACACTGAATATGTATGTGAGCTTTTTTATCATATAGTTTTATAATGATCATTATTGGTATCAGCCACATCTCAATCAAATACTAGGCATGCAATGCTTCATGCAACAGTTCCAGTCCTGGTTGTGTGTAAATCTTGTTATTCTAGGACCCAAGGTCCATATAGAACACCAAATTAAAACTGCATTGGAGAACCAAAGAATGCTGTAAAAGTGCTTAAATCTATAGATCACCAGAAATAAGCAAAGAGTAAATTGCTCATGGATCTTTCTTTGGCAAATAGAAAACAAGTGTTAATGTTTCTCCAGCAATGAACGATGTGAAATAGATATCATTAACTTGCTATATAACTTAAGCAGTAATTCTTTGGACCCTAATCTCAAATAATAGAATAGCTGATAACACTATGCAAGGCCTAACCCAGAACGATTTCTTACACCAGAAATTACGGATAGCTCTTTGCAGTGATTATGTAGCACCAAGATATTTTCTCTTCTATTGTCTCTTCTGCAATCTTTCCACAGTATGTGGTAAAATCTGAAGGAATCAAAATGTCTGCACGAAGCACTTAACCATGGTGGCAGTCACTTCAAACATAGTTCTTTCAATAGAAGCCATTTGACCCCTGACCACAAACATCATCTAGCCTGGCAGACGCAGAATCGAAGTAATTTGTATCATTTCAATTAGTTACTAGCTGCATAACAGGGAGGTCATGACTTTCTACAATGATTATTGCCTATGGCAACCACACTTCAATGTACCATCAGTTTCCAAATACTTTAGCTTAATAAATGTAAGTTCATAAACAAGGCTCGATTGTTATAGTTACAAGAAAGCTAGCTCTCTGCACTTGCTACCAAGGGAGCGGAAGATGACATAACTTTGTCGGCACAGATCTTTTATTGAAAAAATGTTGCTGATAAATAGCTTCTCACAGAGCCCCCTGAAAGAACCATATTGATTCGGAGCAATTAAGAATCGCGGACAAAAAGGCAAGTTTATGTAAGAGCACTGTTGTTTTATTACTGAAAGATGGCGGTTTGCATTCACAGTTTGTTCTGTGCATCAAAATTCAAATATTCTAAAATCAATGTTACCATTGTTGGCCAATAAAGAACCCCATTACCGCAGACAATGTGAAGAATTTTAAAATATAGATAGCTCGTTGCTACACACAGATAGGATTGTATGAAACATAGGGTTGTTTTTGCTGCTCGAAGAAAGACGGGTTTGTTCCAGGAAAGAGACAACAGGGGTGTCTACAGTGCTGTGAAACTACATGAACCCAGAGTAATAATTCAACTCTTTGATATGAAAATTGTTTTACATGTCATCTTCCACATCTGCAAATATCCTCACTCTCCCTTGATGCCAGCCAATAGCAGCTTGACTGGCAATGTTTTCCGCTGGAGTTAGGCATGTACAGAAGTTTTGCTATTTGGCTTTTGTTTTCTGATTTAAACAAAGGTTTCCTTCTCTCATGTCACAATCTATTAGCCACTAGTAAGACTAGCATCACAGTCTCATCTTCTTCAACCATGCATTCGGAGTAAATTTGACGGTGTGTGGAAGCTAATACAGGCAATGCCCTGTGACTACGTAACCTGTAATCACACTGAACTCTTCCTTAGATTAATCATGACAGAAGGCAATATTTTCAACATTATTAGAAGAGAAACTTAATATTTTGAGACATCAGGGATCTTTGAACTGGTGTCTATCAAACAAGAACTTTAATTTTCTACTTCTTGGATGGATAGGTTTTGCCTTTAACTATTATGTGGCTGTCCCGAGGCTTATTATACTGTAGATGGTTCTACATAAGAGTATTTGCATTTATTGTTCTTTATTTGATTTATGTACTTCTTTTTTTGACAAAGACAATGTGTTATTATGTTGCTGTGTGATTTTCTCTAACATAAGAAATATAGACTTCAAGCAATTATGTATTTTCAGGTATCATTTCTTATATCTCCCACACATTAATTTACATCTATATAGACTTTTCCTCCCAGCAGTATGATAAATGTAATTAACCTTTTAAATAACGGATCACTGATTTTATTCTGTTCTATGTATAATTCCAGCTATATACTGCTTTAAATTTAACTTTATTATTCTGCATGGGTACAAATTGATCTATCAGTTTGTTTACTGGGCAGGTTTTTAAATAAGACTGGAATAATAAGATATGTGTAAATACCTAGGGGCAGATGTATCAAGGGTCGAATATCGAGGGTTAATTAACCCTCGATATTCGACTGGCGTATTAAAATCCTTCGACTTCGAATATCGAAGTCGAAGGATTTTGCGCAATTCGAACAATTGAACGATAGAAGGAATAATCGTTTGATCGAACGATTAAATCCTTCGAATCGAACGATTCAAAGGATTTTAATCCATTGATCGAAGGATTATCCTTCGATCAGAAAATTGTTAGAAAGCCTTCCCCATAGGCTAACATTGGCCTCGGTAGGTTTTAGGTGGCGAACTAGGGGGTCGAAGAAATTGTTAAAGAGACAGTACTTCGACTATCGAATGGTCGAATAGTCAAACGATTTTTAGTTTGATTCGAGGTCGAAGTAGCCAATTTGATGGTCGAAGTAGCCCAAAAAACCATTCGAAATTCGAACTATTTTTCCTCTATTCTTTCACTCGAACTTAGTGAATGGGCCCCCTAATGTTTATTGTATATATTATATTTTCCATGCATATTTCATTTCACAAATTCAAGTGGATCTTTATCTTTACCCCCAAAGAAGTTATGCCTTTTCCAAAAAAAATGCATCTTATTTAGAATTTTGACCAATGAGTCATAAATCCATTAACGGTATATACAAATGATATAGATCTACATAGGAATTGCAAACGCATAAATATATATATATGCAATTGCCGACCAAATCTATATTCAAGGAGAATGTGAGTGTCTAGAAACAAGCTGGCCCTACATTTATGTTTTTTAAGTTAAAAAGAGGGTTATTGATGAAGAGCCTATTTGGAGTTTGGGACTTTTTGGTGACCCATACTGATAGGTAGAGGGATAATGGAGAACTATTGATGGGTACCACAAAAGGGCGTTGCTAGCTACACAGTGAAAAGCTTCTGGCAAGAATAAGTAACAAGTAAACTGAAATAAAACAGCAATAATAGCATTCAACATATAAGCTCAGGTTTGTCCTGGGCCCTATTCCACCACTGAAAACTGACCTTAAGGTTCTGAATGTAACTGCTTAGTTAGCAGAGACCCTGATAAGCTGTTGGTCCTCTGCTGTCAGGCCTGGACTGGCAATGTATGAGTTGTGGCAAATGCCAAAGGGGCTGCTGTAAAATGCCATAGACAGTCACTATTCATGGGACCTGTGCATTTGTACTTTAAATGCTATGGGCTACGGTGTATTTTGATTCCAAGTCCAGGCCTGTCTGCTATGTATCCAGAAAATCTGTGACAAAGTGGCAGTGGGTTGGGGTGTAGAACAATATTTCTATTTTTCATATGTTTTTCATTATTCTATCTGTCTAAATCTGAGTTTAAATAGAAACACCTAAACCATTCAAAGCTGAATACATAGTTGAAGCTCATCAAACAAAAGAAAAAGGTAACTTCATTGCATGAGCCAATCAGCACATATACACTGCTATGAATGTCTGCATAAATACAAGATGGATGCTTTATGTGACTGCTGCGCTAATCTTCATATGTGGTTCAAGGATAGGCTAAACTACAATTATAAGGCACTTACATGTCTCTGTTGATTAATTTTCCATTAAAAAATTAGAATGCATGTATGGGATCTAATATCTGGAATACTATGGATCTGGGAATTTCTTTCTATAGCTTGCATCACTGTATCTTAAAGGAGAAGCAAACCCAAAAGTTAAAAAAAACCCTACCCCCTACCCTACATAGACCACCTTCCCTCCTCCCCCCACCCTAAGTGTTACCCCGGGCAAATGCCCCTAAGTCTTTAATTATCCCTCTGTGCAGATTATGTCCAGTGGAGTTCACGGGCGCCATCTTCTTCTCTTCAGTAATCTTTGGAATGAGACTGGCATGGTTGTGCATGCGCAGTTAGAGCAACGTTCTGTTTTGCGACAACTGCGCACGTGCGAAACTCACGACAATTGCCAAACCAATTACCAAAATGGTGCCCGTGAACTCCGATGCCTGAATCTGAACCGAGGGGTAAGTAAAAAGTAAGGGGTATTTGCCCAGGGTAACACTTAGGCTGGGGGAGGAGGGAGGGGGATCTATTTAGAGTGGGGGTAGGGTTTTTTTTAAACTTTTGTGTTTGCTTATCCTTTAAGCCTACTTAAAACATGTAAACTGTGGTTAAACTCAATAGGATTATTTTGCCACAAATATGGATTAATGCAGATCAGTTAAAATTAAGTACAGGGCTATGTTTTATTATTACAGAGAGAAAATAACTGTTTGCATAACATGAGCGCTATGAGAGATGCCCTTCCCACAAACTGGAATTTTTTTCAGTTTCCAGATTAGAAATCCTGTATGTGTACTGATAAATATAATTTCTCTAGTGTTCTCTTTTAATGCAATCTTGTAAGTATAAGTATACAGGTAAATACAAGCAAGTATATTTAGTTCAGTCATCTCATTTCATTACAAGTATGCTGATAAAGTGGTTCATGGCATGACTCAGTAGCCTAAGAACATGGACCAAACTAGGGTCAATCACTTGGTTCTGGCACTTTAGCTCATGTGGAACTTAAGCTCAGGGCATGCCCAAACCCAACAAAGTTGAAGAGCCAAAGCTGTCTCTGTCCTATACCTGAGCAAAACGTCAGATTATGTAGCTCAGAGAAAATGTATGGGTGCTTAACTCTGATTCTTCTGACCTTAGTAAAGATAGTTTATAACCTAGCATGAAAAAATGGGATATGCAATAGGTGCTACACAGATTCCATTCGCTGCCTTGGAAATATTGTGCATAGCATAAAATAATTCTGTGTAAAGTATGAATAAATACAGAATACTCTTTTTAAAGGAATGCATGATAAATGTGTTAGTGTTGTGAGCATCTAGAAAAGATTATGCCCTGTCTAGGATGCTTTAGATCCATTTAGATAATTGAAGCCAAGAATCTCCTTCCATCATCCTGATGAAGTTCTTGTCTCCTCCTATTGTTGTGGCTTCTGTAGCCTGCAGAGCAGTACGCACACTGCCTTTTTTGTATCTCTGGTTCCTTGTGGCTTTTCCCTGCTGGGGTTCATTTATGGATATGTGGGAGATTTACTAGGAAGCCTGCTGAGCTTTTGTCTATTAATCATCAACATGAGTCTGGCATTCTGTTTTTCTCTTGATGACATGATCTTAAACACACAAGTAATTACAAAGCAGAAGACAATTCTGCACAACAGAAGGTGAGTAAGAGACTGTGGGGCTCTGGAAATGAAGGATGGATGGGGCCACAACTTGAAGTACATTAAAAAACAAAATAATAGATATACCAATTTCTGCTTGTAGTTTTTATATGCATAACGGTATCTTATTTTGACCTTATGCTCAGCCTTTACCAGTTGGCTATCTAACTACTTCAAGCTTATATGGAGCTGTCAGGAAATAAATGCTCATAATTATGTCTGGATGGCCCTTCTTGGTTTCAATTTTATTTTACTTAAAATATGAGGGTAATGTAAAATAAAGTGCATATTTTAAAACAGCTTTTGTAAACCATTGCGACCAATCAGTAGCAGGTATTTAATGGTCAGCATTTAGAAAGCAAACATCCGATCGGAAGCTATGGGTTACTAGAGTTTATTTTATTGCCCATTAGCCTTAAAGGGGAACTACCGCGAAAATGGAAAATTTATATCAGCATACTGAAATAAGAAACTTTGTAAATACAATCAATTAAATATTCTGCAATTTTTCTGAAATAATCAAATTTATCTTCACTATTCCTCTCTCAGCATCTGTTTCTCTTCATTCTGTCTTCATGCAGCTGTCGGGTGTCAGATAGTCACTGACAGTTAGATCCAATATATCTTATAGGGGGGCTTCCTTTCCTAGCAGATGTATTAGAGCTCGCTCAAATTACTGATTCCAGGACAAACAAAATCTAAGAAAATAACTGCCTTTTGTACAAATCCTGCATATAGAGAGACATGATGTCTGGTGATTTTAATAGAGTCAGGCCCGGATTTGTGGAAAGGCCACCGTGTCCCAGGCCTAGGGCAGCAGGATTTTAGGGGGGCGGCATGCTGCCCAACCACACCCACATTGGTTCAAAAACACTGGGGATCGTTTTTTACATTTCTGTTGTGCCAATCCCCATTGCTCCAGTCCAGATGATAAAAATGTGCACTAATAAAGGGGAGGGGACAGGGGCGTCGAACGGCAATGGGCCTAGGGGTGCCCACTATGTAAATCCGGCCCTGAATAGAGTAAGCTCTAATGCATGTTCTAGGCAAAAGGAGCCCCTCTATAAGATATATTGGATCTAAGTGTCAATGAATATCTGACACCCAACTCCTGCACGAAGAGAGAATGAAGAGAAACAGATGATGAAAGAGGATTTTTAATTGATTATATTTAGAAAACTTCTCATTTCAGTATGCTGATGCTTATATAAAATTTTCATGTTCATGATAGTTCCCCTTTAAAGTTATAATTATTGCATACCTATCAATATTTTCAATTGTTATTTGTGCCAATCTGTACCATAGAGTCCCCACTTCCCAGTAAATCCTAACCATTTTCAGCTAAGAAAATCATGACTGTCCTGCCTAAACTTGGACAACCCAGTAGTGGAGCGAGGAATATTGTCATTTCAAGGGATGTTTCAGGATGAGATGTTGTGCCGCTGCTCACCTGGCCTGCCAACTGCCTACCTTCTAACAACCAACACTTGTTCCTCCACTAGATATAAGTAAGTATTTGACCTGACTGATAATAAAAGAGGCATTTACTTTTTTCCCACCCAACTCCACCCTAATCTGCCTCAGCCCAGCACTTTCCCATCCTGCCCCACTTCTGACCCTTGAAAAAAATCTGGCCAATGTCATGACTGTAGAGGAAGCAGACCCTGTGGTCATGGTGGCCTGTACAGCAGGGTCTGCTTTCTCTATAGCTGACTGTATTGCAGACAGGCAGATGATGCCGGTGGGAGGCAGGGAGTGGGCGGCCCGGGGGCCTGGTAGGAATCACTGTGCATCAGGTCCCTCTGAAGATTTTTTCGGGGAGGGCCTGTGCACATTAGTTACGCCACTGAATCTGGCCCAAATTGCCCTTATGGTAAGGGCAACTTGATCATGACGATAATAATACATATATAATAATAAGATGAGGCAGAAGAAATGCAAATTTGCAGATTTGTAGGCTGCGCACTCCTGGGACACCCGCACGAATCACTCGTCTCCAAATGTTAAAAGGTAAATTCTTTATTATAAAGACATACAGTCAATCAAACAGCAATAGCGTCTGAGGTCTGACGCGTTTCGTGATAATTCACTTCCTCAGAGACCTCACTTCCTGTCACATTACATCAATTTATATCCCCCCAACACACCTGTGTGTTAATTAAAACATTGAAAAAAAGCTGGAAAAAAAAAAGCTGGAAAAAAACCCCCCATTACTTAGTTCCGTTTAAAAAAATCACGTCAGTTACACAGAATATTAATAACAAAAAAGCATGGACGATTCCATAAATTAGTCTTTTGATTGGTATGACATATAAGTATGAACCATATAATTTATATAATATATCTTAAATAATTACAGAATTTCATTTATGTGACATTTGGTTTGCCTTTGCCCTAAATTTATTCTTTAAAATACAATTTAATAAAGTATAATTTATCATCTGGAGACTCAAATATATAAAACATTGTAACTCTTCAATCTTCACTTATTGAAATAGTGATCGTGCAACAATGTATAAATAAGTAGCACCCACCGACAGACACAATGTTGCTATATGAAATAAACTTTAAAAATAACAACTAATGTCAAAGATTGAGTTTAGCCCTTCTGGTTGTCTGGTATGTAAATGAAATATCCACTTGATTTCTGTTTTCAAAACTTTGGCTTGTAAATCACCACCTCTAGGGCCTAAACTTACTCTTTCTATTCCCTGTACTGACATCCATTTTAAGTTTCCACCACCACATTCCCTAAAATGTCTTGCCACAGGAGTATTTACCTTATCTGATTTGATATCATTAATATGCTCACGTATCCTATTTTTTAGATTTCTAATCGTGCAACCAACATACTGTTTGAAACATTTTAGACAGGTTATTAGATATACTACCGATTTAGTGTTACAATTAATATAACTCTTAATCTGGTACGTTTTCTTTGTAACACTGCAGGTGAAGATCTCTGAAACCTGGACTACTCCACAAGTGACACATCTCTTCGCTCCACATCTGAACATTCCAATATTATCCAGCCATGTATTACGTCTAATCTCCTTATTAAACATGCTAGGTGCTAATTTCATGCCCAGTGTAGGGGCCCTCCTGGCTACCACCTGAATGCCTGGTTCCAATAATTGTCTGAACACTGGGTCCCCATATAGTATCGGGAGATGCCTGTTTATTATATGTTTAATCCTATTAAATTGTGTACTGTATCTCGTACTCAGGACTATTTTTTTCCTTTTCTCCTTCTTCTCCTCTAAGTCCCTTCTCATTTCTCTTTCTTCCTTTTCTCCAGATAGACCCTCTACCGGGACAGTGTTCAGTACTGAATTACATCGACTAATTCTATCCTTGCTTTTTATTATATCTTTCCTATCTTGTTTGAGTGCCGAAAGGAAGGCCTTCTGTAAGCCCTCAAATTTGTATCCTTTGCAGAGAAACTTGTCTCTGAGTATGCAGGACTCATCTACATACTTTTCCACCGTACTACAGTTCCTGCGCAGGCGCAGGAACTGTCCTCTGGGAATACCATCATTAAGATGACGGGGATGACAAGAGTCCGCCCTAAGTAGGGAGTTCCCCGCAAAGGACTTAATATAAACTGTTGTTACAATCCTCCCACTTTCCTCACTGATCCAAAGATCCAGATAGGCAATACTCTTTTTGTTGAAATTATATGTGAATTTTAAGTTTAGGGTCTCATTATTAAGACTGTTGATGAATTCCCCAAACAAGGTATCACCCTCTGCCCACACAAACAATAAATCGTCTATGTAGCGACGATAAGTTACAACATGCCGGAGAAGTGGATTTACCCCTCCAAGGACGTGGGTTTCTTCCCACCAACCCAAATCTGCAAATTTGCATTTCTTCTGCCTGATCTTGACGTTCCTTCCTAGTGACGGACTCGGGGCTGGCTGCACCCGGGTCACCATCCCTGCAGGGTAAGATTCGCAGCATAAGCTTTCACTGTTTAAATCTTTGATGTAGCAGACTTGAAGAACCCGCTGTTTTTAAGAGTGGGGTCCGGGGCTCTATGCACCCGGACCAACCAATATCTACGGTGAGCAGGGCTAAGTCAGCTTTAGAGTCTTTTATAGCTGGAATCCTCTCCTGCATATTTTTCGTATTTTATAAGTCTTTAACAAAATTTCGGAGCCGGATCATTTTCTTTGTAAAGTTACTGTTCAATGGTTTAAAAACTAGGAAACCGGCTCTGTTGAATTTATTTACTTCAGCTGAACGCTAAATATATAAGTAATTACTCACAGCTTTCCCTGTATAACCCGCTAAAACATGTCAGAATCCTATAGTAATCGGGTGGCTGAGCGCCGTAAGAGAGCAGAATCGGTGTTTAATAATGATTGCATCAACCCCTCTCAGGAATCAGAGGCTAATTCATTTTGGAAATTAGAAAAATTGATGATTAAAGAACTTAAAATCTGGTGGGACATGATGTCTTTAGAAAAATATATTTCGAAGGAAATGATCCCTAGGGGATTACGGATCAAAAAATTCCCAGCATATGAAATTAAAGATGAGACTTTTATAAAGAAGTGGAACGATACGTTAACAGACTGTTCACTTAAATTAATGCAGCTACTTGTGGAACACAATCAGGAGACACTGGATAAGTTAAATGCAGATATCCAGGAGGCTCAAGAACGCTTTAAAACACCGGTGGCAGGTGCAAGTGGGGAGTATAATAAATTTGACAAATGGGAACATGATATAAGAACCAAACTAGCGGATATAGAAACTAAAATTGTTTTAGCAAAAACATCCAAATTTAATCGTGATAGCGGTGATTACGAAGAAGGCAGAGTGTATGTTAAATATACTAAACCGCTACACCGGAAACGAGTCAAATCTATTTTAAAACCATTTGAATGGAATGACAAAAAACGTGTTAGCTTTTCTAATGATGACACTGAATATACTGATACTAGCTTCGATCAGTCGGCTGTTTCCTCGCTGTCTTCTTCTTCCCTTCGCAGTACACAGGAACAGAGGAACCAAAGAGCCATGGATGTTTTCTCTGGGGGGAGACAGAGTACCCCGAAGAATGGTGAGAAATCAAGTGGTGAATATAGGTCAAAAAACGGGGAGAAAAACAATGGGGAACAGAGACTACCAAATCAGAACTACAAGCGACAAGACAAGGATCGACGAGGAGAGGAGGCAGAGGAAAGAAGAATGGACGATCGGAAATATACACTGAGGGATCGCATGGACAAAAAACGGACTGTAATGTATTAAATTTATCGGACATTACACTAACCAATGCACAAATTTCACTTTTGGAAAAAGGTTTATCGTTCAGCCCCACTTGTGACTTTGAGGTTTTAGACACTTTGTTAGATGTAAGTAAGTTTATAAGAAAGTTGGTTTTACGTAAATTTTTCTTACAATTGGAGTCTAACACAGGAGATATGAGAAGTCTCTTAGAGGGGAGCGAGACTAGTGAGGAGTTTGCACATATGGGGGCAGGCACTATATCAGGTGACCACTCGGTTGATTATGATAAGTCACCACTATTCTTTGAACAACGCGCTGCCCATGATCTTGAGATCTTGTTGCGTGAAAGTGGTGAATTACCATATAACTTGGTGGGAGTAAATACACAGGTCATTAATGAGAAAATGGGGAAAAAATCGGAATTTTATCCAGTCAATAGTCGGGGAAATCTGGTTGATATTTTTCAAGATGTGGTAGAGAAGGAACTAATCAATTTGAGCACAAGTAATAAGAGTCAATGGCACAAATCAGGGAATCTCACGTTGGAACAAAAAAAGGCACTTAATGAATTGAGTATTAATAAAACCATAACCATAAAACAGGCGGATAAAGGGGGACTCATTGTGGTTATGAACACAACGGATTATGAAAAAGAAGCAATGAGACAGTTGAATGACACTGAAACGTATCAACCTTTGAGTTTTAATCCGGTTAATAAATTTAAAAAGGAATTAGAAAAAATTGCGAAGTTTGGTAAACAATTAGGCCTGGTTACAGATAGAACATGGGACACTGTGGTACCCAAAACACCGCAGACTCCGATCTTCTATCATTTGCCAAAGGTGCACAAAGGTGAATTGCCACCTAAGGGCAGGCCCATTATATCGGGAGTTGCGTCGCTTAATGAAGGTTTATCTGAGCTGTTAGATCTATTGCTCCAGCCCCTGGTGAGACGGCTACACTCCTATCTCAAGGATACGAGTGATGTGCTTACATTATTGGAAAATTTGGAATGGGATCCTTCCTATAGCTGGGGGACAGCGGATGTTACATCCCTGTACTCCAGCATTCCACATGAAAAAGGACTGGTAGCAATTGAATATCATCTGAACAGATACAGCAATTACTCGGAAGGAGTTAAACATTTCATCCTGGAGGCCCTCTGGTACCTCCTCACACACAATTACTTCATGTTCGGGGAGGTGGTTTACCTCCAGGGACGTGGGACAGCTATGGGGGCACGTTTTGCTCCAACCTATGCCAACCTGCACATGGGTTGGTGGGAAGAAACCCACGTCCTTGGAGGGGTAAATCCACTTCTCCGGCATGTTGTAACTTATCGTCGCTACATAGACGATTTATTGTTTGTGTGGGCAGAGGGTGATACCTTGTTTGGGGAATTCATCAACAGTCTTAATAATGAGACCCTAAACTTAAAATTCACATATAATTTCAACAAAAAGAGTATTGCCTATCTGGATCTTTGGATCAGTGAGGAAAGTGGGAGGATTGTAACAACAGTTTATATTAAGTCCTTTGCGGGGAACTCCCTACTTAGGGCGGACTCTTGTCATCCCCGTCATCTTAATGATGGTATTCCCAGAGGACAGTTCCTGCGCCTGCGCAGGAACTGTAGTACGGTGGAAAAGTATGTAGAGGAGTCCTGCATACTCAGAGACAAGTTTCTCTGCAAAGGATACAAATTTGAGGGCTTACAGAAGGCCTTCCTTTCGGCACTCAAACAAGATAGGAAAGATATAATAAAAAGCAAGGATAGAATTAGTCGATGTAATTCAGTACTGAACACTGTCCCGGTAGAGGGTCTATCTGGAGAAAAGGAAGAAAGAGAAATGAGAAGGGACTTAGAGGAGAAGAAGGAGAAAAGGAAAAAAATAGTCCTGAGTACGAGATACAGTACACAATTTAATAGGATTAAACATATAATAAACAGGCATCTCCCGATACTATATGGGGACCCAGTGTTCAGACAATTATTGGAACCAGGCATTCAGGTGGTAGCCAGGAGGGCCCCTACACTGGGCATGAAATTAGCACCTAGCATGTTTAATAAGGAGATTAGACGTAATACATGGCTGGATAATATTGGAATGTTCAGATGTGGAGCGAAGAGATGTGTCACTTGTGGAGTAGTCCAGGTTTCAGAGATCTTCACCTGCAGTGTTACAAAGAAAACGTACCAGATTAAGAGTTATATTAATTGTAACACTAAATCGGTAGTATATCTAATAACCTGTCTAAAATGTTTCAAACAGTATGTTGGTTGCACGATTAGAAATCTAAAAAATAGGATACGTGAGCATATTAATGATATCAAATCAGATAAGGTAAATACTCCTGTGGCAAGACATTTTAGGGAATGTGGTGGTGGAAACTTAAAATGGATGTCAGTACAGGGAATAGAAAGAGTAAGTTTAGGCCCTAGAGGTGGTGATTTACAAGCCAAAGTTTTGAAAACAGAAATCAAGTGGATATTTCATTTACATACCAGACAACCAGAAGGGCTAAACTCAATCTTTGACATTAGTTGTTATTTTTAAAGTTTATTTCATATAGCAACATTGTGTCTGTCGGTGGGTGCTACTTATTTATACATTGTTGCACGATCACTATTTCAATAAGTGAAGATTGAAGAGTTACAATGTTTTATATATTTGAGTCTCCAGATGATAAATTATACTTTATTAAATTGTATTTTAAAGAATAAATTTAGGGCAAAGGCAAACCAAATGTCACATAAATGAAATTCTGTAATTATTTAAGATATATTATATAAATTATATGGTTCATACTTATATGTCATACCAATCAAAAGACTAATTTATGGAATCGTCCATGCTTTTTTGTTATTAATATTCTGTGTAACTGACGTGATTTTTTTAAACGGAACTAAGTAATGGGGGGTTTTTTTCCAGCTTTTTTTTTTTCCAGCTTTTTTTCAATGTTTTAATTAACACACAGGTGTGTTGGGGGGATATAAATTGATGTAATGTGACAGGAAGTGAGGTCTCTGAGGAAGTGAATTATCACGAAACGCGTCAGACCTCAGACGCTATTGCTGTTTGATTGACTGTATGTCTTTATAATAAAGAATTTACCTTTTAACATTTGGAGACGAGTGATTCGTGCGGGTGTCCCAGGAGTGCGCAGCCTACAAATCTGCAAATTTGCATTTCTTCTGCCTGATCTTGACGTTCCTTCCTAGTGACGGACTCGGGGCTGGCTGCACCCGGGTCACCATCCCTGCAGGGTAAGATTCGCAGCATAAGCTTTCACTGTTTAAATCTTTGATGTAGCAGACTTGAAGAACCCGCTGTTTTTAAGAGTGGGGTCCGGGGCTCTATGCACCCGGACCAACCAATATCTACGGTGAGCAGGGCTAAGTCAGCTTTAGAGTCTTTTATAGCTGGAATCCTCTCCTGCATATTTTTCGTATTTTATAAGTCTTTAACAAAATTTCGGAGCCGGATCATTTTCTTTGTAAAGTTACTAATAATAAGATGACACTCGTTTTTACAGAACCATAACTGCTGGTGTGTCATGGAAAAACAGTAAGCCATGATATATTTATTGTTATCTGTTATTTATAATAGCACACATTTAAGCATTATTATACAGAGATAATTCACATCAGTCCCTGCCCCAGTGGGACATATAATCCAAGGTCCCTATCACAGACACGCACACTAGGGTCGATTTTAATCAAAAACCAATTAACCTGCCTATATGTTTTTGGAAGTGTGGAAGTTCCCATAGGAAACTTCTTGCAGCACCCAGGCTGGAATTAAACTCAGGACCCCAGTGCTGTAAGGCAGAAGTGTTACACACTGAACCACTATGCTATAATATTTAGTGATGGGCGAATTTGCGCCGTTTCACTTCGCCGGAAAAAAAAATTCGCGAAACTGCGCCGGCGTCTCGTTTTTGACGCCGGCGCCCGTTTTTTAACGCCGGCGCCCGTTTTTGACGCCGGCGTCCGTTTTTTCGAAAAAAAAAAATTTCCGCAAATTTTCGCGAATTTATTCGCTGACGGCGAATCGCGCAAATTCGCCGCAAATTCGCGCCTGGCGAATAAATTCGCCCATCACTAATAATATTTCATGTCAGTGGAATCCTTGCTGAAAATTATTCAAACATGTACACGGATATAACAGTAAGAATACATCATGTGCATGTAACATGGAAAGATTTTCTAAAATGTTAACTGCTGACAAGACCCACTTGAAGTGAATCTTGTGAAGAATCACATCTAAGATTCAAAAGGGGTTTTTGTGATTTCCATCAAGATCAATAGCAAGTGGAAATCGCAAGCAATATATCATTGCAGAAGGAACACCGGAGAAGGAAACTACTTGCAATTGTTGCAACTGCAATCACTCGTGTATGCCATCGGAAATAATGATGCCTAAATTGTCTGATTAATCACGCGTGAGTAATTGCGTGCCATTTATATCTTGTGTAAACCAGACCTTTCAAACAGAAGATCATTGATCTTGCCATGACTCTTTTGAGGTTCATGTTCTGCTATTAAAAGATCTAGAATGCTAGTCATATAGTATAGATAGAAACAAGTTGGTCTAAGGCCACAGGGTCCTATTGCCGGAGCCAACGAATAAGCTGGAGTGATGTGCGAGTCGGGTTTTTCTGCACACCACCCACCCTCCCTCCACCCGCACCCACCCGAGCCAGACTACAGGGTTCCTTTTATAGACCTGCACCGACCCGCCCACCACTGATGTCACAAAAGACGCGGGGCAAGCAGGTGCGCTTTTATAGAAGTGTCGGAAGCCGTCATTTGTAAGGTCACGGGCGGGGAAAGTAAAGGGGGTGCAAGGTCGGCCCGAATCCGCCCAACCCTCAGGTATTGGGCCAGCCCGCACATCACTACTGGGGATTACATGTACAGGAGTACATGTCCCCAGGGCTCCTTAAAATGTGGCTGGATGGAATGCCACTGCTAAAATATTGCTGCCCTAGGCCCAGGCCATCAGCAAATACACATATTCATGGAAGCAGAAGAAGTAATGTTTAATTTGTGTTCTGCCAAAGCATGGATCATCCTTTCCATAACTCTAAATAGCAGGCCTCAACTTCTTACACAATAGTAAAATAAATTAATATGTGAAGTTTACCCATACACAAGGAACACTAAGCTACTAAAGCATGTCATTTTTCTAAGCATTTCTTAATTCAACACTACACTTTTACAATTCCCCATGCAGTATGCAAAGTGCAAAAAAGGCTGACATCAGCCATATTCACCGTGTGAAGCATTGTGCGAAAAGCCACAGGTCTCCATTTCATAGCATAGAGACCTGCAGACTGCACGTAAAATCAAGCACAGTCTGTGTTAGGTTGCACTCAGTTTGAAAGGGGAGGGTGGAGGGAGACATGTAGGTGTGCTCCCCTCCTAAGCCCTACCCACCCTGCATGTCATTTGCATGTGTGAGTTAGGAAGCAGAAGGAAGTGTTGCACACTTTGGGGCCTTGAACTTACCATCTGCCCAAAGGCAGGTGGTAAGGACGGGCTAGTCTGTGTCTCCGGGTGCTCCGTGTTGACAGCAACAACCCCAGGATGCTCAAGTGCTTTTTAATGAGGCTTTTACCCATTTCTGCTCTTGCACGTGTACTGCCCAGGGTTGTAAATCACCCGTGTTGTGCCTATTTTGAACTAAATGGTCTGAATAAAAAATGGTTAAAAAATATGATAAAATGAATTGCTTTAGCAGATGCTTCCTTAGTGCAGGTTGTAACTTTAGGGTTCTGACTGCTCCCCGCAGTGACTGTGGCCTGGTTGTGGCACTAGGGTTAACCAATGGGACATATCTAGTCTGCCCTGTGCATGGTGGTAAACATTCTACACATGCCACAACCAGGGGTGTCCAAAAGGTAGATTGGGATCTACTAGTAGACCTTTAGCTTGTGAGCAGTAGATCTCAAGACACTGTCAGAAAACAGATTGTCTAAATCACCCTCCTGTTAAATGTCTTTCATTCAGATATTTATTACACAAAGATTAAATAAGAAATAGTTGTTTGTTAAATATTGCAATATACATTAAAATATTTAAGTAATATTTTCCATGGAATAGAATGCTAAAAATGCTTTTATGGTTGTAGATCATAATGGGACAACATCACTAAAAGTAGACCTCAAATTAGTAAAGTGTGGGCATTCGAGTACTGGTTGATCTGATTACATACAACATTTATATATATTTCAGATTTCTAGCCCCATCTATTGATACACAATATTTAAATAGTGTAATTTTCATTTTGTTTAGAAGATTACTTTCGATTAAAAAAATTTGACAGTTTTCCTAAATCTTTGTATAAAATTTAAGATTACACATAAGGTAATGGTATAATTAAAGCTATTTTATAAAAACTGTAATTTTTTATCTTGGTTCAGTCAGTGAACAATTAGCTCTTCTTCCAATAGATTTATTATGTGAATCACAGTTTTCTCATCTGTATCTTAATTCTTCATGTTTTCAGTGCTTTTTAGCAAGCTCTCCCTGTACTTAAACGTTTAATTAGAACTGCCAATCAAGAGACATGCTGCTATTTATTCATTGCCTTATAGATTCAGTATTGAATAGTTAATTAAAGTGCATATCGGCAGGTGAAATGAAGACATTGAGAGCTTGTTAAAGGCTAAGGAAAAATACTGCACATCAGTGCAGCTAAAAGGTATAGATTTAAAAAATATGTTGAACCATCACTGCTTCATTCAAGTAAATAAAAACTTTTCAGAGATATATGACACTTTAGCACATGTATAAGGTCTTATTTGGTATGTTTAAGGAAAAATTTTACTATTTCCTGTAAATACTTATTGACCCTCATAAAGTGCAAAGGACCCGAAGAAGGTTTTGCTGACACTTTGCAATATATTCAAGCTGGTCAGCTACAGTATGTCAAAGTCATCCCTAGTCTGGCCAGTCCTACACTCAACTGTCATTGGTTTCTTTAAGAATTAGACTGCTTCCTTATACTGGATATTTTACAAAGGAATTTAATTTTACCTGCAACTCACTGTCAAGGTTAAAAATTCTTGTTTGTCCTTTTTATTGGCTGTTACTGGGATCACCTGCCTGTAGCATGGAATTATGGGAGCTACAACATGGAGCTGGCCACTGGTATTATATAAACAATATCAAAAAGGGAAAATTGTGCTCATCTATAGACCTACTACACAATTTTTAAAAATCTGAGTGTATGACTACAAAATATCTTAATTCCCTTAATATATTTATAATGGGCAAGACAAGATTTTATTCCTTATTACACAAAGTAACATCTTGCTACTTTTAAAATTGTTACATTTTTTTATAAGAATATAGCTCCACGTCACCAATGCATTGCCTAAATGAGATCAGAAAAAAAGATATTATCCATGTGTTAAATAAAAGCTATTCTCTCTTAAAATTATCTACTTTTGCGTTTATTTGCTCTACTTATGTTTACCTTCCTACTGGTCAGACTCAACAGTAACCTTGCAGTTTACACTCTTCTATGCTAACCTAAAAGGTTCAGTGTTCCTGCCCCCAAAAAAACACAAATTTAAATATTTGCTACAAAGAAAGCCTGATGCACCTAGCATAACTCAATGATTTCCATGCACTTGTACATATTAACAATCAATGTTGATAAATGCAAGGTTATGCACTAAATGGCAGTATTTTGGAAGTTTCCTTAAATGAGAAGGATCTAGGGTTTTTTGTAGATAACAAGTTGTCTCATTCTGGGCAGTGTCATTCTGTGGCTACTAAAGCAAATAAAGTTCTGTTCTGCATAAAAAGGGAATTAACTCAAGGGATGAAAACATAATTATGCCTCTTTATAGGTCCCTGGTAAGGCCTCATCTGGAGTATGCAGTGCAGTTTTGGTCTCCAGTCCTTAAGAGGGATATAAATGAGCTGGAGAGAGTGCAGAGACGTGCAACTAAATTGGTTAGAAAGATGGAAGACTTAAATTATGAGGGTAGACTGTCAAGTTTGGGGTTGTTTTCTCTGGAAAAAAGGCACTTGCGAGGGGACATGATTACACTTTACAAGTACATTAGAGGACATTATAGACAAATGGCAGGGGACCTTTTTACCCATAAAGTGGATCACCGTACCAGAGGCCATCTCAACTAGAAGAAAAGAAATTTCATTTGACTTAACATAGGTGGTTCTTCACAGTCAGGACAGTGAGGTTGTGGAATGCACTGCTGGGTGATGTTGTGATGGCTGATTCAGTTAATGCCTTTAAAGGAAAACTATACCCCCAAAATGAATACTTAAGCAACAGATAGTTTATATCAAATTGAATGACATATTAAAGAATCTTACCAAACTGGAATATATATTTACATAAATATTGCCCTTTTACATCTCTTGCCTTGAACCACCATTTCATGACTCTATCTGTGCTGCCTCAGAGATCACCTGACCAGAAATACTACAACACTAACTGTAACAGGAAGAAGTGAGGAAGCAAAAGGCACAACTCTGTCTGTTAATTGGCTCATGTGACCTTACATGTGGTTTGTATGTGAGTACAGTGAATCTTATGATCTCAGGGAGCGGCCCTTATTTTTTAAAATGGCAATTTTCTATTTATGATTACCCAATGGCACATACTACTAAAAAGGTATATTATTATGATAATGGTTCATTTACATGAAGCAGGGTTTTACACATGAGCTGTTTTACTCAGTATCTTTTAATAGAGACATACATTGTTTGGGGGTATAGTTTTCCTTTAAGAATGGCTTGGATGATTTTTTGGACGGACATAATATCAAAGGCTATTGTGATACTAAGCTCTATAGTTAGTATAGGTATGGGTATATATAATTTAATTAAAAGTAGGAAGGGGTGTGTGTATGGATGCTGGGTTTTCATTTGGAGGGGTTGAACTTGATGGACTTTTTTCAACCCGATTTAACTATGTAACTATGTAACTATGGCTCTTTCTTCTTTTCCTTACTATTTATGGAGAGAAAAATAAGGGCCTTGTTATTTGTTTCAGTTCTTCAGCAGCAGCATAGCATAAAAATATAAAACCTGCCAAAAAGCCATAAAGATTTTATGCAACAGCAAACAAAGGCGAGCAATATGTGAGGGAATGTGGTGCGGAGCCCTAAGCTGTGAGCATGTCATTGTTGAATAAAGGCATAAAACACAAAACTTAAAGCATTATGGAGTATCACTGAATACTGAGACCTCCAGACATGAGTCAGACACTGAAAATGCCCAAAGTCGTTTAAAAAGCTCTTTGTCATAGTCCAAAAGACAACATTTTTAGAGTTTTTTTCTTTAATTCACATTCTGCTATTGCAAGTTCATAGCTAATTATGATCTGAATGATATGTATTATCCTGTGTCCCATCCAAGCCGGATATGATCCTGAAATGGCCACAAACATATTATAGTGTGCTGTAGAATCAAAAGAATGGGATAATTCTGTTACAGGGGTTAATGTTATTCACTCCCACTTAGACTTAGGGACAAAAGCTCCAGTGTTGTCTAATACAGGCAGCTGTGCTGAATAGTAAAGATTTGGAGTTCTTTGTAGACTGGGGAAAAGAAAAGTCTTTGTCATGTTTTCACTTGGAATATTCTAACAAACACCCATGTACCACTGCTTGGACTTTTTCTGTTGCAGCCGGCTAATGAAAGTTTGCACAGATAAAGAGAGTTATTCCAAACATGGTGCCTACTTCATTCTGGATCACAATGTGCCCTTGCAATACAATGCACTAAGAGGCCACTCAAGACACCAGTCTCAAGATTTATAATGGTTGGTGATGGGCTTATAGTATGTTGCCATGTATTTGCGACTGGCAAGAGATTTTCTCTGTATAAATATGATATAATGCTTAATTACAGAAGTTGCAATTGAAGAAAGCCTGTAGTAGAGTATATCCAACAATTTGCCCTGGTGAGTTGAAAGATCAAGGTGGAATGTCGCTCCTTAGCATAATAATGCATACAGTAGCAATTGTCTTCAGCAGTAGGTAAATCCAATCATCTGTAAAAGAGACAATTTGCATATTAGACAAACACAGCAAACGGTGAATGTACAGAGATCTCATTCACAGGCAGAATTAGAATTCTGTTTAGTAACTAAAGGGCAATACCCATTAAATAAACATAATTTTAATTTAACAGTTATCGGGCCACATGCACTTCAGTTCATCCTCTCAGTGGATGCTTTATTAATGTACATGAATAGGAAGTTGGATCATAAATATAACTTTTGATAATATAAGAAGAACTGGCTGATTCACTACAGGCAGGGGCACAACCACTAGAGCACCAAGGCGTACAAGTCTTCTATTAAAAGCCAATGCACTAGAACTTTTGCAGCTGCCCATACTTAGTGCTACTGTGCTCTGCCCCTTGACAAACAAAAGGAAGATCTATACTTAAAGTGATACTGTCATGGGAAAAAATGTGTTTTTTTTTTTTCAAATGCATCAGCGAATAGTGCTACTCCAGCAGAATTCTGCACTGAAATACATCTCTCAAAAGAGCAAACATATTTTTTTATATTTCATTTTAAAATCTGACAGGGTGCTAGACATATTGTTAATTTTCCAGCTGCCCCAGTCATGTGATTTTTGCTCTGATAAACTTCAGTCACTCTTTACTGCTGTACTGCAAGTTGGAGTGATATCACACCCCCTTTCCCCCCAGCAGCCTAACAACAGAGCAACAGATAGCAGCTTCCTAACACAACAGCTCCATGGTTGATCTAAGAACAGTGCTCAATAGTAAAATCCAGGTCCCACTGCGCCACATTCAGTTACATTGAGTAGTAGCAACAAAACCTGCCAGAAAGCAGTTCCATCCTAAAGTTATTTTTCTGAAAGCACATGACCAGGCAAAATGACCTGAGATGGCTGCCCAATATTACCAATATTACCAATATTACAACTAAAAAAATACATTTGCTGGTTCAGGTATTACATTTTATATTGTAGAGTGAATCATCTGCAGTGTAACAGTAGCTTAACTACCAGGGGAGCAGGGGGTGCAATTGGGCCAGGGCCCGCACCCCCTCAGGGCCCCCCAGCATCTTACGCGCCACGAATTCCGGCGGTTCCAGGTGTACGGAGGGGTGCCCGGCTGCGTGTCCTGCACCAGGGCCCGCCCCCCTCTAGTTACGTTGCTGCAGTGTAACTTAGAAATAAAAACTGCATCATAAAAATCATGACAGAATCCCTTTGAGAATGCATAAAGTACACAGCTCCCTAGTGCCTTGAGCTCCCTATATAGAGAGCCAGGTGAAACTACAATTGTAATTGCAATTACACTGGTGCTAACTTATATATTGTCAGTATACAGTTCCAAGTTAGCAGCACTTCAAGTGCAAATATATTTTTTGGTTCAGAACTTATTTGCCTTATATATAAACATCTCTGGCTTAATAAATGTTTGAGTTGGTTGATCAGCTAAAGCGGAACTAAGGCTTAAATAAAGAATTAGGCTAGAAATGTTGTACATTACATTTTGGGTGTCTGTACCAGCCCAAAGCAACCATAGCCCTTTAGCAGTAAAGATCCATGTCTCCAAAGATGCCTCAGTAGCTCCCCATCTTCTTTTCTGCTGATTTACTGCACACTGTCACTTACTGAGCTTAGGGAGCCACTCACAATATACAGTACACATAGAATAGAAATTTTACAATATAAGGCTGATTAGTAATTAATACAGATAATTACTAAATGGCAGCACAGAAACCAGTGCAATTAGCATCAGAATAATCAGCCCTTGTAGCATCAGCTTATATTACAGGCCAACCTCATTTTCTGCTTTGTTACAACCCCTAAGCTTAGCTTCTCAGCAGCTGCTCAGAGCCCACTGAGCATGTGAGTGTCGCAGACACTTTCCAAGATGGTGACCCCCTATGACAAGTTTGAAGTCCTGGATCATTGCTGCTATTGACAAGCTGAAAATTTAAGCTGGTGCAATAAGTTCAGTATATAAAATATGGCATTTTTAACCATATGAATTTCTAGGAGTTAGTTCTCTTTAATGGCACATTTGTGAGGGCAACAGCCAATGAGGAATTTACTGCTGATGTAAGATTATTCCTTGGAACATGAGTGCATGGGTCTCAGTAGAGTGACCAAGCCAACAGTCACTTTCTGGCTGTGCATGTCCAGCTTTACAATCTAATAACTCCATCATTTTAGTACATACGTTACCTATAAGTAGACTTAACAACCTGTTCACAATTTTTTAGGGCTGTGGTTATTTTCATCTACATTATACATTTGAACTGTAAAGAATAAGAGTATAATGAATATTAAAGCACAGTAAGATACAATGAAATTCTAAATGTGAACAGGCCCTTCTATTGCATAATCAGTCTCTTTCCACACCAACCCCAATACAGTAGCAAGAGGACTAATGAAATTAATTTTTGAATTAAATGCAGAGGTGGTTCTACTACGGCCTCAGGAGGAGAGAAATTATGATTTCCTTTCTGAGAGGTTTTAATTATTCACTGAAGAGTAAGCCCCTAAACCTTCATTATTTTTTAGCTATGTGTCCAGGCTCCTGACCATGAAACATGCAGCGTGACATTGCAGCACATCTCTTCTCACTACTTCTACCCTGAAGGTGACAATTCATATTTAGATACTGAGTATTGGTTTGGCAAACTATCAGATAATAAAGTGGTTCATGGGCCAAGCATGATCCTTTTACTTTTGTTTTGTAGTCACATTTTTTGTTTAGCCAATTACTTTCTCAGACAATTAAACTGTTCTGCATAGGCACTTTGCATGATAGTATTTCTGCCACCACATGGCAAATTCCTCTCAATTGCTATTGTAGCTGCTTATACTGCACTTTACATGTATGGGCAGCTTTATTTTGTGCCACCTTTACCCTATTCATCCAGTGCCTGAGCTACTACTCATCTAGCTATTGAGCTATACTAACAGTACATTGTCTTTCCTGTTTCCTTGCATATCTCATTATTTCTATGCAACAGGCCCAGTAATTGATGACTAAAATATTACTTTAATATAATTTTTAATTTATCCAAAGGTGCCTATTTTATGTTATTAAAGAATTAAGGCAATCCCTCTTGAGAACCATATAAAATTGCATGGGCCATAGAATACTGTGTTGTGAAACCTTTGTAGAAACATCGTTATACTGGATTGGAAGGGCCTCTAGTACTTAGCCTAGTTGAA
The DNA here is from genome assembly GCA_038501925.1 of Xenopus petersii. Classification (NCBI taxonomy): domain Eukaryota; kingdom Metazoa; phylum Chordata; class Amphibia; order Anura; family Pipidae; genus Xenopus; species Xenopus petersii. The sequence goes on from CM076679.1 coordinate 68,053,642, forward strand.
AACACTTCAAAATAAAAAGTTTTATATTATGCTGAAAAGACAATGATTATCCATAGCCGAAGCAAAATAGGGGAAGGTGGAGCTTAAGGTTAAATAAAAATGTCCTATTGTTGATACACTTCCTGAATAAAAAATATATGATGTTATTAGTAAATTAGTAGGTCATTAAATACTAAATATGAGGTGGAAGAATAACACTTGGTACCACTGTTCTGCTTGCATTCATTTACATTGTTGTTATTTCTAAGGGTTGTAAAAATGTCTTTCAATTATTAAAATCAAAAGCTCTACCTTATTTTGGGAAATAAACAACTTCCTAGGCTTTGAAGTGCCAGCAGGAGAAAGAAGATGCATTGTGTCCCATTTGAACATATATTCAAAGAAAACTGGCCATCAAAATATTAGAGTATAAAGACAATAAGCCTTTGTCACTAAAGCTAATTAGTGTTTCACTGTTTAATGCAAAAGCCTACATGCTGTCTTGACCTCTCAGTACTCTGTGTCTAAGGTTGTGCCATAAAACAGAGGGAAGCTAAAAATGCCTCCAGTAAGATCCAACGACTTCTGTTTTAAGTACATCAATTGACTGCAGGACAATGAAGCCAATGTCCTGAAATATTTTACTTACTGTTTATTAAATCTTCATTAACAAAAGACCTGTTTGGCAAATATACATTGCCTTGTTTGCTTTTCTGTTTTAATACTACAACAAGCAATGTAATTGTGGGAAAAAATGCCTATATTAAATATAAATGCTTTTTCCCATTTATCTTCCCATTTATCTTCTTGAATGAGTTATTTCTGTCTCTTATCTTTATATGATTATTTGTCACGTTTTGGATATGTAAAGAGAACTTTCCATACCAGGGAATAATATTTATTGATCTGATTAAAATATATTCTATTTTTGTTTCTATACTAGTAAATTTCTTATCCGATGCAAAGGCGTACTGAAAATTGCATCCGGGGGCTGCTCTGCCTACACCGTTGCCCCGGCGAATTACTTTTGTAACCGTTTAAAGACTTGAAATCATGCTGTATATATTAAATACAACCAAGATATACACCAATCCATAGTCAATTATGACCATGTAATAGCATCACCTAAGGACAATATATATGCCTTTCCAGTGTAATAGAAATAATTGATTGTACAATTTGTGACCAATCATTGCTCAAGCAGCACTCATGAGAACCACACTACACCCCTAACTTATTAACAACCATAAGAAGCAGCTTATGCAGTTGCACACTTATCCCATATGTTGTCTTGCACCCAGTATTCTGCTGTTGATTTTACAACTACCTTTCCCCAGAGTCTTGTGAACAATTTTCCAGTGACAGATAATGACAGAAAACCTTTAAAGACAAAGTTACTTGAGGCAAAATGAATACTGGGCAATAAGCCTGTGTTATTTTGCCTGTCATAAAAGAGAAAGTGGAATTGGGAATTTGGCCAGAGGCATATTGTATTTAATACCCCTGAATACTGGTCCCACTGGACAGATTCATACAATATATTTGTTAAAATCAAGACTTGCAAAGTAGAGGGCTGCTCTTGTGATATTTCACTTGCATCCCTTTGTAGATCTGCTCTGAGTCTGGAGAAGAGACAAAAGAACAAGACCCAGGTGCATTGGTTGGGCATTTCATTTTTCCTTGTCCTGATGGTAATCATTTAACTATTTGCAAAGACAGCAGCTCTTTTCCCTCTAGCACAACATTTTTTTTAAGCCTGAAGTTGTTAATCAGCAATGTATTTTGTATTATTGAAGAATGCAAGGGGTAGAAAATTGTAGCTTTAAAATGAGAAATAATGCTAAGAAATAATCTTGACTAATTTCTTTTATATGTGAGGCATGATTCAGCTAAAGCTAAATGGCTCCTCACTAAATATCTCAGCAAATTGGTCCCTCATTGCCATTTTACTCTTCAGCATGCTCTAGTAGAGGCACATCTCACAAAATATTTTCCCTGTCAAGGCAAGCATTAACCCCATTAAATGACTTTTGTGCTGGTTTGTCAAGGAGTCGATTAAATGCAAGCAATTTTTTTTTTTTTTAGTTTTACGAAACCTTAGAAAAGCAACTGTATTAACTTATGCTTCTCAACCAGTGCTTTAGTTGCTAACAATCATCTCAAAACCTGACTTCCCTTCAAAAACTGAAACTAAAGTGACCAGTATGATTGTTCTAAAGGCTACCTGTTCAATAAAAGAGAACAATTGCATGCTTTGGATGTTTGAAACAGAATTATTTTTAATTTACACAAGGGCCCCACCCTAGCAACCACTTTTCTAACCTGGGGTTCATAAAATTACTGTGTAATTACAGTAATCTAATAACATAAACTCTTGTAGCACCTACTGATTTTATTTTTTAATCTGTAACTTGTTTGTTAAATGATTGTAAGATCCATCTTTGCTATAAATAACTGTAAAGGTGTGTAACTTGATGGCACTATATAGATAAAAGGTGCCAGTAATACAGTAATAAAGAACAATTACTTCTCATTGCTCACATTACCTGCACACAGCCATATCAGGGTTACATCAGGAATACACAATCCTTGAAAAAAGAGTTTGCAAAGACTTTTCCTTTAACAGCATTAAGGTGGACATGCACAAGCTGATAAAACCTGACATCGTACCAAGCCGACAGCTTATTGGTGAGTTTATCAGGCCCTCCGACTGGCCTACCTGATCAATATCTGGCCGAAAATCAGTTAGGTTTGTAAATACCATTGTAGCAAGGGCCACATTTGCTCATTTATGTATTGGGATCTCTTGGCCCTAGATTTTAGTTTGTGACAAATCATAAATTTGTTAAATTCATAAGGGGCAGTAATCCATGCTTCCAGAATGGTTTGGGGCTACAAAAACAACATACTAATAATAGTACCTCTAAAACCATCTTCTGCCTACCTTTAGTTCCTGCTCATTGCCCTGTGTTGCACTCTCTTCTCTTCCCTCCCATCCGACAGTCTCCCCGCCCATCAGATGCTCTCCCGTCATTCTCATCTGTTAATGTGCATGCGCATGCAAGTTGCAGTCAGGCGCGCTCACATTTAGACGCACGGGGGGGAAGCGGGCTGGCTGGCAGTGTTGCCTTGGGCGCTCGGTCGACTTGGCCTGGCACTGGTAATAGGTGTGTACAATTTAATTTAAAAATATAAATATAATATATATATAAATAAACAGAATAGCTGTCATCCAACAATATTTTTGAGTGTGTACTCCTTTCTTGGGGTAAATGATAGGCAACCCCTAACTCCTGCTACTTAACCAGAAGTGAAGCTCTATTGAAGTTTGAGCGTTAAAATACCCTTAACACTTCACATTATTTTGAAAATATCTCTTCTTGGAGGCTGGCATTCAAAATTATGGAGCTATATACAGGTATGGGACCTGTTATCCAGAATGCTCGGGACCAGGGGCTTTTTTAGATAACGTATCTATCCATAATTTGGATCTTCATACCTGTAAAGTGATACTAACACTAAAAAACGACTTTTTAAAATATGAAAGTATATTAAAAGTTACCTATAGGTCATGTTGATCTTTTTTGCTGAGAGGTTTGTTTTTGTAAGTAATTGTTAGTTAAAGGAAAACTATACCCCCAAACAATGTAGGTCTCTATAAAAATAAAGTGCATAAAACAGCTCATATATAAAACCCTTCTTCATGTAAATAAACCATATATATATATATATATATATATATATATATATATATATATATATATATATATATATATATATATATATACATACATACCAGTTTGATAAGGTTATTTAACACACCATTTAATTTGATATAAACTGTCTGTTGCTTTAGTATTCATTTTGGGGATATAGTTTTCCTTTAAAGTTCCTAAATCTGACTGTTTTGCCAACCTGACTGTCCCATCTCAGCCTGTCAGTTAAAATTTCTAATGCTAACGGACTCCTGCTGCACAAATATGGCAGCCCCCTCATACAGGAACGTGGGGCATCAGACAGGTAATGTAAAAACATTGTGCAAATACTTTATGGCAAGATTATAAGTAACTTTCAAAGGCAATATTATGATAGATGTAAAAAAGAGTTTAATGTCTGGTGTCAGTATAGAAAATCTTTTAAACATTAAATTAATCCAATAGCCTGCTTTTGCTTCCAATAAGGATTAATTATATCTTAGTTTGGATCAAGTACAAGGTACTTTTTCAATATTACAGAGGAAAAGGAAATATTGTTTTACAAATTTGATTATTTGGATAAAATGGAGTCTATGGGAGATGGACTTTCCGTAATTTGGAGCGTTCTGGAAAAAAGGTTTCCGGGGAATGGATCCAATACCTGTACTACTTAGTTGGCAAGATTCTACCTCCAAAGCAAAGTTTATTAATACATTGCTCACTTGGGCCAACTATGTAGGGCCCCTACTAATATGAATTCATGTGTGCTAAATAGACCATCCCCTCCGTCTATAGTCATTTCTGGACCCACAAATAAGCTTTTATGTCTGATAAGCCCCTCCCCAGATGTCTTGCAACAGGGCAGCATATAACATTAACCTATTTTCAGTGCTTAAGAGTTTGCTATTGTAAGACATCAAATTGCAACTGCCATGGGAAAGCTTGTAGGAACCACTGAGAAATCCGTTTTTTTTTGCAGAATAATGGTGTTACTCCCATGATTTTAGTGACTACATATGCAATAAGCACAGTGTATCTGAGAGTTTAAAAATAAATAAAATTAAATCAGAGCATACAGGGGTTCAAATAAACAGAGAAGAAATTATTATTTAAGCTACTGGATCTAATTTAGAACATTTATAAGGAACTTTTCTAGATTTCTAGACCCATCCCATACCCTGCAAGATGAATAAACACTAATTAAGTGGGATTGACCTATAAAAAGTATAATTTCCCCTGTACCATTACAGTATTTTTGCCTTGATAGTGAAAGCACATATGCTTGAAGGACAGAAGGTCAACCAAAAACATAATTCTAACTCAATCGTTAAATATATCTACAGAAGGGATTAAGAATATGACGATTACACATTCAGAACTTGTCACCTGTCAGAGAGCAAAATATGCCCGGCAAAGACAATGCACACAATACTGTTAACTTGCAGGTAGCTAAAAAGTTAAAGGCAGCCAAAATCCTTCTTGTTGTCTGAGAGTTATGAGCAATCGTCTACTGGCAGTTAGTTTTAAGATCATTAAATGAGCCTCATTTGCAATATATTTGCAGAAGATTACAGCCCATCTAAATTGACCCTGAAGGAAGACTTATTTCATTAATGGGCTGTCCTGAGCTAAAGTATAAAACTGGAAAAATATATCTATTAAATTCTTAATGTATAAATGATGTTTCTGACTTTCTTCCTAATTACAAAGCAAAATGAGCCTGAAGTATACTTCTTCCAAGGAAAAATGGGCTGCTCGGTCCATCATTACTGGCAATGGAAACTTTTTTCAAAGGTAATTTAACAATTTGAAGGGAAAATATCCCTTTATGTGCCCTCTGCACAATGATTTCATTAGAAAATTGCTATAAAATATGCTAATTTATCAGGGAAATATTCACATACAGCGAAATTGAATTGTTAAAGAATAATATTTACCTGGCACTGGATTTGTGAGAGTTTACAAAAACAGAATGCCATTCAAATAGTTATCCCATAGTTTAGGGATGCACTGAATCCACTATTTTGGATTCGACCGAACCCTTGAATCCTTCTCGAAAGATTCAGCCAAATACCGAACCAAATCTGAACCCTAATTTGCATATGCTAATCAGGGGTGGGAAGGGGAAATTTTTTTTACTTCCTTGTTTTGTGACAAAAAGTCACGCAATTTCCTTCTCTGACCCTAATTTGCATATGCAAATTAGGATTCGGATTTGGTTCAGCTGGACAGAAGGATTCGGCCGAATCCGAATCCTGGATTCGGTGTATCCCTACCATAGTTAGGAGTAATGTCACTGGGAACATATGAAGGAGAAACATATTTATATATGCCTCCTTTACTGTTCTATTTCAACATAGAAAATAAAGAGGCTGATTTACAAAAATATGTGCTAAATTGCACAAGGGCCTTTTTCCATAAAACTTTTTTGCTCTGATAAGAATCCCAACCTGTTGGGAAATACTTCAACCGTGTTGACTTTAACATCTGAATTTCTGTGAATTAATCCAATATGGTAAAGCTTTAAGAAGATCAAAAAATGAAAATGTTGTTGGTGCAAATTTTGACCTTGGCAACCATGTTTATTATTCTCGTTATTATCATTAACAAATTGGGAAGTAGAACCTGCAAATGCTGAGGGTATAGAGGTCCAAGTGGAACCTTCAATGATGTGCAGTTCACATCATATTTTTGAGAAACAAACTATCTTGATTTTGGAGGGCACTTTAAATTTTTTCTTGTAAAATACACAAATAGCTACGCTCATGGGGCCCATATGAATAAATGCATTGATGGAAGAAAATAGATCCATTGACTTTGAACTAACATGCTAGTCCCCATCTGTATGATTTTCATTCCAGGTAGTCATGTTTATTGTGGACTAATATGTAGAGTAGAAACAGTGTGGAAATGGGAGGCTGGTTTGTTTATATTATAAATAAGGTCTGAATGCGGTGTTATATTGTAGTATACAAATGTATACAAGCATAAGACAAATAACTGTCTGGAGAAGTTTCTATCCCTAGGGCTGTTAAAAAGAGAATCATTCCTTCCTATCGGAATGAGGAAAAGGGTTTCTCTTTAACAAAGGCTTGCATTTTCTATAGAAAGCAGTAAAATCTTGGAATTTCGTACTAAGGTATTTAACCTGCCACAAATGGCTGCAGGGGTTGGCAGCATGTGTGCATATTAGTGAGCCCCTATGCATCATGTAGGTAGGGTTGCCACCTTTTCTGGAAAAAAATACCAGCCTTTCTATATATTTATCTTTTTTCCCTATTAACAACATTGGGATCAACCATCATTTTTACCGGCCAGGCTGGTAAAATACCGGTCAGGTAGCAACCCTACGTGTAGGTCATTCTTCTGGTAAAGTCTTTAGATGAGCCGGAATATATCAAATGTATATACAGACACCAAAATATGATGAGGAGAGTCACAGGAATGATATTCAATGACATTGAAATGAAACCAATGAATAATACAACTGACGCCATCATTTTATTACACATCAGCAAGCTTATTTACAGAATAATGTTAAAGGACATTGTAACATTACTAAACGGAAATGTAACACTACAAACATATTGCCCTTCTTCATTCCAAAGCAAAGCTACTGTGTACATGGACCTACGTTTTGTGCCAAGCAATTTTCCTATTGCCTTATTCAGGCAACTGAAAATAAAGTCTTCGCAAAATCTGTGCATATATTTGGAAAGTACATCTTGTTCCTTTACTCTATAACCCATATACAAAAAATGAGCAAAAATAATCTCTCTGTGGTATTAAGTCTTGCCACATATTGTGGGATATAACCTACTTAAAGGCTTACAAAAATTGCCCAAATAAATTGAAACTTTTGCTCTGTTAATTTATCTAATGAACCTTAGGACTTGTGCCTTCAGGCTGCTGGCTTTTACCCTCATCATCTCACTGATATATCACAGCACAGTACAAGGTGGTATTGTCCTGGGCTCTGTGCAGCTTTCATCCTCTTGATTTCTAAGTATCTCATCCCAGCCCCCATCCCCTGTGGTCAACTTGAAGCTTTAAAGAAATGATTTGCAATGTCACACATTCAAACACTGCTGGGGGTCTCCATTATACATTACACAATTTAACCAGAATGCAGGGGCGCACAGGAGAAAATGCTCACGAGGATGAGCCCTAAAACCTGACCATAAAGCAAGTGATACCCAAACCTACTTGCAGTGCGAAGCCATTTTTACATTACAGAGCCAGTGAATTAAAAACTAAGGGTTCTAATTGTTTCTTTCAAATATTATTATTTTGTAGTTCATATGTACTTATGGTACAGGTTTTCCCATTTATGAGCATTTTTTGGTTCAACCAGCTGATCTCTAAATTAGGTCATAGATGCGCTAATTTAGTTAATGTGGCTGATTTCATCATACAGGTATGGGACCTGTTATCCAGAATGCTCAGGACCTGGGGTTTTCTAGCTAATGGATTTTTCTCTAATTTGGATCTTCATACTTTAAGTCTACTAGAAAATCATGTAAACATCAAATAAGTACTATAGGTTGGCTTTGATTCCAGTAATTACTGTATATCTTAGTTTGGATCAAGTACCAGGCACTGTTTTATTATTACAGAGAAAAAGCAAATCATTATAAAATATTTGGATTACTTAGATAAAATGGATTCTATGGGAGATATCTATATATTGGATGAAATAGTATCTACTAGTTACTATACTATCCAGACTGAAAATGACATTTATTGACGCAATTTCTGCATTTGCACATAAGGGAGTGAAAAGGGCCATTGGCCTAATTAAAAATAATTCTAGCCCATTGTCCAGTAATAGTGATGGGCGATTTGTGGCGTTCCGCTTCGCCGAATAATTCACAAATTTCATGCGTATATTTCAGAAACGGCAAAAAAATTCACAAAACGGCACCGGCGTCTTGTTTTTGACATTTGCTGGCGTCCAAAAAGCTGGCGTCCATTTTTTTGGACACCTGTGAATTTTTTGCCGGCAAATTTTTGCACTGGTTTTGCAAATTTATTCGCCGGCAGCTAATCGCGGGAATTCGCTGCGAATTCATGCCTGGCGAATAAATTTGCCCATCACTATCCAGTAACTGTCCAGTCTGTTTGAAACATGGGCAAATTGGTTAGATACAATGAAAGTCAGACAGTATAGAGCCACCTTTCCAAAACTCAAAAGTAGTATGGGATAAATGCGTAATATAAAATAATCCAAGGGCCTATAGTATAGCAAGGGCAAAGGCTATACTATGGTTTCACCAATGCTAGAGTCAAATTCTATTTAGCATATAACTTCAAGGACATGTATAAATGCACACATCTCTTTCAAAATACAGAAGCACATAATGGACAAAAATCTAAGTCATATTTGACAAGGGGAAACATCAAAGTTATACCTCATTCTCATACATTTCTTCAAAAATTTCGAATTTCTAAGTAATTTTTGGGTACTTCGACCATCGAATAGACCAAAATTCGATTAAAATTGAAAAAACTTTGAATATTCGACCATTTGAAAATCGAAGTACTTTCTCTTTAAAATACTTCGACTTCGACACTTCGCCACCTTATACCTGCCGAATTGCTATGTTAGCCTATGGGGACCTCCTAGAACCTATAGCCAGTATTTGGCTACGTTTTTAGAAGTTGAAGGTTTTTTTTTGAAAATCGATCAATTAAATCATTCGAATCGTTGGACCAATCGAACAAACGATTTGAATTAGATCGAAAACAGCTAAATTCAACTCAAAAAAAAAAACTTAGACTACTGAATTTCTACAATTCGATGGTCGAATTTCGAAGTTTTACCATTTCGAAATTCGACCCTTAGTAAATGTGCCCCCATGTCTCTTTTTTGCCCATGTTTCAAAATGTATGCCAGTGAATACTCTACTTAAAATATTTGTTTTATGCTACAGAACCACGACATATGGGCACCAATCACAAGACATTTACAGATATCCTGTGGCATTGCATTTCATACATAATCCCCTAGATTTAAAAAACATAAACAGCTATAACCAGAATATGTGTATAAATACATTGCACGGCTGAGAATGTTGCATTTAAGCTCTATCCTAATTGAATGTTGGTAGATATTTTGTGAGAAAATGTTAGGCGACTTGTTTTCGCTGTCCTCATTTAATGCTTTGATAAATCAACCATTGTTAGTATTCTATAAATGGTAAAACTCTAATTACCTTTTTGTGCTCTGATTTATTCCCATATTCACTTTCTGTACATCTGCAGCCCAACAAATGTCTCTCTGAAGAGAAATATGTTATGATACATTGTCACTAAAATTAATCCTGATCAATTTTAAAGTTCACATTGTTATTTGATGGCTTTCTTGGGAATGGCAGCAAGTGAGATTGAGTTGGTTTCTTTCCTCTCATTGGCTAATCGCTGCACTTCTACAAGAGCCATAACCCCCTAAATATCCCTCAAGTTAGGGCTGAAAATTGTATTTTCCGACCTAAGAAAAAGGCAGAGCATAGAAAACAGGGCTTATCAATAATATTCTACAGTTACAAACACACAGTATCTTAAATATACAAATATAATTCTAGGCACTGATAATAAACCATTTTGTAAATGCTCTTTCAAAAATACAGTAAGGGGGTTATTCATTAAAGTCAGATTTTTTTCTGGTCGGAGTTTTCAAGGGAAAACACAAATTTTTTGTAGAAAAAAAATTTGAATTTTCCTAGATTTATTAAACCCAGAGGCTGCTCAAAGTCAGAATGAATAAGTACTCCATCTCAATCCTGCTAAGGTCATGTAGAAGTTAGTGGCAGATGTCCCTTTTACAATTGGACGATATTATGATCTGTGCTAGGTTTCTTACAATAATCCGAATAATTAGTGGTTTTCGGGCAATAATCAGAATAAAATCATATAATTCAGATTTTGAAATGATTTTCCAGCACCAGATTTTATTTGAAAACATTTATTGATAAATACAGTAAAAATTTACACTAGAGTGTGGTCGAAGTAGTTTTAAGAAAATAGTGAGAAATTTTCGGATTTTAGTAAATAAAATGTAGATGCATTATTCTTTTTTGTTGCATTTTTAGTGTGATTAAAAGAAGCAATACTTTAAATACATTAAGTGTAGTGTATTGCAGTGTATTGATGAAAACACATCTTTAGGGCAGAGACACGTATGGGGATTCAGGAGATTCTGCCTCCTCACTGGCTAGAATCTAAATCGCCGGCATGATGGCACTCGGAGCACTTTGTTTTCCGAAGTCACCCGGAGGCAATTGTGAGGCAACTTCCGGCGACTTCAGAAAACAAAGCAATCCAAGTGCCATCCCGCCGGCGATTTAGATTTAAGGTCGGCGTGAAGGCAGTACGCCCTAAGAAGAGGCGATTTGTCGCTGGGCGACTTAATCTCCCTGAATCTTCTCGTCTGTCTCTTTCCTTAAAGAGAAAACTATTTTACCTGGAATAGTTCTGGTTTAAAGATTACCGGGGTAGTAAATCGTATAAAGCAAGATTTGCAAACACTATGCCCTTTTGATCACCCTTTAGATGAAATCATTCCTCTAAATACCCCTGTGCCCCCCCAAAAAAGTAAAGTTTGAGTAACAACTGACAAAATTTACCTGGTTCATGTCTATAGAATGCTTTGTCAGTATGATTATCTGAATGGCTTCTTGATATAACAGTCAGTTTTTAAGAGTGCATCATGGGGCTGATTTACAGTGCAGCCGACAGGAAAACCCCCCACAAAAATCTTATTTTCTAACTTGTAGTAGACTATTTAAACTGATTGTTTGCTATTGGCAACTATACCTTAAATCAGTTCCAGAATAATATTGGGCTCCGTGGTCCTCAGAACCAAAATAGCAATAAATATTGTTAAAAAGTAATTATCTATCACAATGGCTATGGCAGACTTTGTTATCTGTGTGATATAAGACTTACATCCTTCCCGTATTACTGTACTATTGCCTATATGCCAGTCTATGGATGTCTACTGCACAGTGTCGGACTGGGACACCAGGGGCCCACCAAAAAAACTTTGACCAGAGGCCCACCAAGTAACCTTAGACCAGGGGCCCACTATTACTACTATTATTCTTCCTCTCCTCACTCAACCTCTATTCTCCTAGTCTCTTTTCTTTACATACTATAATCTATTATTCCATCTATTAAGCCACTTAGTTCTCATAGAAATAGGGAATGACCATGAAATAGGCCAAATGTCTAGCTGTATGAGGGCCCACTGACTTTTCCTGGTATCCCCGTGGGCCAGTCCGACACTGCTGCTGCATATTATTTCCTTTCTTTTTAATAATAATATATAATGTTGTTTTGTAGCAGAGTCATGCGTAGACTGAGTGTATTGCATTTACATGTGCTGTGTTTATTTTATGCAAGGTTCCAACAAAATATAAACCTATGTTTGTATTTCTCTGCACCATGCAACAGCAAAAGGCATTCATTACCAGGCACTCCAATGGAAGTTAGGAGACACAATAAATCTCATTACGACTACTGTCATGTTTTTTTTGGTCCCTGGTTCATACAGTAAAATAGGTTGGTATTATTATTAATGTCAAACAAATATTTATTTCAGGTGCAAAGCCTAAGGATATTGAAGTGAAAACAGTGACTTTGCTGTTCTGATGCTCACTAAGTGGGTGGGAAAAGGGTATTGTGACCCTTTTACCCTTCCCACCAGTCTCCCTAACAGCTTTGGCCTTTGGGTCATCTCAATTTCCCATCCACAGAGTGTCCATTACTGAGCTGTAGTGTGATAAATGCTTTTTGGAAGAAGCTGCACTGCCAGCAGCCAGCACTAGGGAGTAAAGATGTCCTGTGTTTTGGGAACTGTGCCGTAGGAGAACTGATAGACAGGACTGTCTGCACATCATTTTGCTTTTCTTGTGAAATGACTCTCATCACAAATAGGAGCAGCTGCAAACAAAAGAGAGCTAGAGGAAGAAATGTGAAAAGATGGAAATAAGAACAAGGATTTGAAGCTCAAAAGTTAATATTCCTATGTTTAATAGCTCTCTTTTACTTAATTGCAATTCAACCTACAAATACAAATTTAATTTTACATATTTTTTTCAACTAGTATAGCGATATGCTAATGTAGGCTAGACTGACACAGTGGTTCAGGGCTGCTGAAAGGGGGCATTTGCCCAGAGCCCACCATTAGAGGGAGGAACACCATAGGCCCTTTCATCTTTTAAATGAAGCATCATCCAGATATTGCAGGCTTCTTCGTTCCGTCAGTTCTTCCTATCAAGTTGTGTATTTTTGCTTGTAAAATAAGGGGATTATAGAAATAGGTTAAATAGATTAAATGAATGTAAATTGGAAAAGTGCAAAGAGAAGACAAATCTTTTGAAATGTTTTGTTGGATAAATCTGATTTGACGTGCAACATTATTTTACTGTATTTTACTGTCCCCTTCATAACTCACTTAGTTGGTCCCCTGTTGGCCTGGGGCAAATGCAAAGGTTTCCAGAACTCTGCACGTGCCCTACCTTTTTTCACTTCTATTGCATGGACACACCAACCAGAGACAGCACTTAGGGGCACATTTACTTACTTTACTACATAGCTCGAGTGAAGGATTAGAATAAAAAATACTTTGAATTTTGAAGTTTTTTTTTTGGCTACTTCGACCATCGAATTGGCTACTTTGACTTGGAATTGAACGATCCGAACTAAAAATCATTCGACTATTCGACCATTCGATAGTCGAAGTACTGTCTCTTTAAAAGAAACTTCGACCACCTACTTCGCCAGCTAAAATCTACCGAGCACCAATGTTCCAAGGGAAGGTCCCCATAGGCTTTCTAACCAATTTCTGATCAAAGGAAAATCGTTTGATCGATGGATTAAAATCCTCCGAATCGTTAGATTATTCCTTCGATTGTTCGATTGAATGAATTGCACTAAATCCTTTGACTTCGATATGCAAAGTCAAAGGATTTAACTTAGAGGGTCGAATATCGAGGGTTAATTAACCTTCGATATTTGAGCAATAGTAATGTGCCCCCCAATCTCTCACTGTAGGTTTGCTAACTACAATATCCGTTCCATATCTAAACTGGCAAATTATGAAATATATCATTAATTTTCATCATATTAGGTCTTGCAGTTTTTTTCTAACTGGTTTAGGTATTAGGTTAATTGTTTTTACTATTGTCTTTATAATTTAGCCTGCTTAATGAGTTCATGAATTTTTGAACCATGAATGCAATTACATTAGCTTTCTTTTTTTCATGTCAAGGTAGGAAAAAGGATGTATTTTGAGTTGTGTTTGGCAGCTTATACCTCCCCTGAGTTTCTATATATTTATTTGGAATAATGGTTAAAAAAATGGATGGCCCATTGACTTCAGAGTGTTCAGCTTGAGGCAAAATCCTATTGACTCCTTGATTTTAATTTAGTACAATGACAGCAGCGGTGTGAAACCTACAGATGAAGTGGATTAATGTCAGCATAAGCAAGAGAGAAATGTAAGCTTCATTTCTTTTTGTACAGTAGCATTTAATTGACTAAAAGTGACCAGGAAACGTAATTATTCAGGTGCCTTTTAATGCATGATTCTTTTTACACTTGAAAAGATGTATGCATGGGAGACACATGACCTGTACTTGCAAGGGTTATTTCAAGAGTTCCCTTGTATTGCGCTTAATATAACATTTTTATCTGGTGGCAATGCATGAGGACTGGGGGTTTAGTAAAACTGCATGCATTCCTATTTGATTCCTCACATTAGTGTAAATTTCTTTGTAATGCTGTTCATATTCTACATCTAAATCCCTTCACCTGATAACTGTAAAAATCAAATTTGATGGCCATAACTTACCAATATAGATGGTGCCTCATTGCACCAGTGCATACGTCAATAGCAGTCGGACAACTGCATTCATTAGTGAAACTTTTCTAGTTAATTTGCTTATTGCTTGATATGGATTACTGCCCTGGTACAAAGTTAGATCTATGTTAGTAATTGAGGAACATCATTTTAATTAAGTGCACTCCTATACCCATGAAATATTTGTATGTATGCTATTCATTTCACGCCAAAAAAATGTGAGTTGGGGGTCACAACATTGTAATACAGGTATGGGAGCTATTATCCAGAATGTTTGGGACCTGGGGCTTTCCAGATAACGGGTCTTTCTGTAGTTTGGATCTTCATACTTTAAATCTACTAGAAAATCATGTAAGCATGAAATAAACCCAATAGGCTGGTTTTGCACCCAATAAGGATTAATTATATCTTAGTTGGGGTCAAGTACTGTTTTATTATTACAGAGAAAAAGAAAATAATTTTTACAAATTTGGATTATTTGATTATAATGCAGTCTATAGTCTATAGTCTATGTAGTCCGTAATTCAGAGCTTTCTGGATAATGGGTTTCTGGATAAGGAAGCCCCTATCTGTAGTAACACAATATTATTGTACTTTGGGCCTGGAGAGGTTAGTGGAGGTTTCTCAATCTCAAATTCTATTCGAAATTTTATACTAGACTTTCTTAGCAGAAGGACTTAGGTAGATGCAGTTCATATAAAACATCTAAATTTCTCTGCTTGGGGACAGGATTCTCTGAGAAAGAAAACAGGGCAATATTTATTAAAATAACTTAAGTTACTTAGATAATTGAAATAATTCAAATTATGCAGCCCTGATTTGCAAAAGTCCATATATATAATCATAGTACGCAGTACAAGTGACCATTAAGTAAAAATATACCTTGAAGTTAGTCATGTTATTGCCACTTGAACACATTTCGGCTTAACATTCCCTTTATTTAGTATTCTATATAAAAATCCCCAATTCGAGCTTTATGAATCAGCATTCAGTTGAATGAACAGGCAGAATATTTCTGCTTTCTTTTCTGCTAACTAGGGATGTAGCGAACGTCGGAAAAAAAGTTCGCGAACATATTCGCGAACTTGCGCAAAAATGCGAGCGGTTCGCGAACGGTTCGCGAACCCCATAGACTTCAATGGGAAGGCGAACTTTAACATCTAAAAAAGACATTTCTGGCCAGAAAAATGATTTTAAAGTTGTTTAAAGGGTGCAACGACCTGGACAGTGGCATGCCAGAGGGGGATCAAGGGCAAAAATTTATCTGAAAAATCTGCCTGTGTGTGCTTGGAAGAGATAGTGTAGGGGGAGAGCTGTTAGTGATTTCAGGGACAGATGATAGTAAGTTTGCTGGCTAGTAATCTGCTTGATACTGCTCTGTATTGGAACAAAAAAATAAATAAAAGCAGTCCTTACAAGGACTACTGTTATTGCAGCAGTCAGCAGATGAGATCAGAAGCAGGACAGCTGCCCACTGCAGCTACATACAGAGCACTGCAGTAGAAGGTAGATTACTAGCCAGCAAAGCTACCTAAGCTTAAATGTCCCTCAAACCCCTGCAGACTTCTGTCCCTCCAATAACAGAGCAGTATCAAAACGATTACTAGCCAGCAAACATTCAACTGTCCCTGAAATCACTAACAGGCAGCAGCTCTCTCCCTACACTATCTCTTCAGCACACACAGGCAGAGTGAAAAAACGCTGCAGGGCTTCGGTTTTTATAGGGAAGGGGAGTGGTCCAGGGGAGAGCTTCCTGATTGGCTGCCATGTACCTGCTGGTCTGGGGTGAGAGGGCAAAAAAAAGCGCCAACAATGGCGAACCCAAAATGGCGAACGTCGCGCGACGTTCGCGAACTTCCGGCGAGCGCGAACACCCGATGTTCGCGCGAACAAGTTCGCCGGCGAACAGTTCGCGCCATCTCTACTGCTAACTGACAAAATCAACATAAGCCTGTTTAAAATAATTTAATTTCACCGGTTGCTATATATTTCCTTTTGAACTCTTTGGGAGCTACATAAAATGTGACATGAAATAGTAAAATAATGAAAGTATTTGGTCTGTGCGAGGGGCTTTCAAATGGCATCATTGCAAAGGGTGAACCCTGTGGCCTTTGCAGTCTATTTAGCAAGCTCTGGGTTGTGTAAGTACATTATCTGCAAGGCTGGTAAAGAGCGCTTAGGGAGGATTTGTGGATCTGTGAGAAGGACAAAGAAAAATGTTTTCTAATAAATTATTCACCATTCTACAATCCCTTTTGGGCAGGTAGCTGCTCTGTTTGCCCCCAGTGCTCTCTGCCTGTATGCTGCTCACATTAGGATGCAGGGTTCTCTCACCTCCAGAGAGCGGCACAGAACTCCAGCAGGCAGCTGCAGCTAATGGTGGCAATTAATAACTTGTCATAATCCGGAGGATGAAAGAGGGAAGGCTCTATATCAGTATTCAGGGAAGGGAGACTCAGAAAGGCAAATGAGGTGCAGGTGTTGTCTAGATTTTTGACAGCGCCAAGTCACAGACTGTGTTGCCCTCCTGCTGCATCCTTTGCTGAACTAGATGCCATTCTACCATGTGCTGGTGACAGGCAAAGCTCATTAACACTTGCATTGGTGGCAGCCAGGGCAGCACATTACTGGACATCCTTTGGTGATAAATGTTATCCTGCATGCTGTCAGCTTCTTCTATTACCCTAGGGTTCTTTTCAGTAAGGGTTAAAATCACAGTTTGTTCCCACAGTATAAAGTAAATTGCAAGGGCAGTAGATTTATGCAAAATAATAAGGGGATGTTTCGGAAACATTTCTCCAGATGGTCGGGGGCAATTGTGGCAGTGTACCTGGCCGCCAGAAACTTTAATAAGGTTTTTCTTAATGTAAAGTTGTTGTGAGGAAATGTACCTGTCCAGGTTGTGTCTTATTTATGACAGAATGCATTTCTTCATTCCAAAATCTTTTTTCTACGGGCTCCTCTTTCAATTACGATGTCAATATACAGAATAAGCAATCAGCATTTAGCTTTGTGCAATTAGGATTATGAATGCAAACGTGTTTACAATTATAAACCACCATTTAAAACTGTTATAGTTGCTATTTTCAAACAGGGATGAGAGCATGTCTGAATGGGATGCGGATAGCCTGGGGTAGAAAATGGAGTGATCAATCTTATCATAAGTTATTTTTGATTACCTAAAGGATCTGCATAGTCGAGAACACCCTCCATATTTCAATATTTTGCTTAAGTTAAGGGCAACAAGGATTCAGATGTGTGCACCAATATTACACTATATATTACAATATCACAGTATGGTGATATTGTGTTACTGGTATGGAAACCTGTTATCAAGAATGCTTGGGACCTGGGGGCTTTCAGAAACATATCTTTCCATAACTTGGATCTCCATACCTTAAGTCTACTAAAAAATCATGTAAACATTAAATAAATAAGGATAAATTATATCATAGTTTGGATCAAGTACAATATAATGTTTTATTATTACAAAGAAAAGGGATATCATTTTTGAAAATCTAGATTAATTGGATAAAATGGAGTCCAGGGGGTAAATTTATCAAAGAGTGAAGTTCCGCCACTAGAGTGAAATTCTGCAGCTCACAATTCATTTCTATGGGATTCATTTCTATGGGTGAAAGTAAAAGTTCACCCTTTGATAAATACACCTTTAAAAATCCCATGGAAATGAATGGAAAGTGGCGGAATTTCACTCTAGTGGGGGAACTTCACTATTAACTTCACTCTTTGATGAATATACCCCCATAGGAGAAGGCCTTTTCGTAATTCAGAGCTTTCTCTATAATGGGTTTCTGGATAACGGATTCCATACCTGTATTAATGTTAATTAACATATTCCACAGTCCCTTCTATAGTTGAGTTTACAGTGTTCCTATCACTTTCATTTTAATGAACCTGCCTGTTTGTTTTTTTGAATGAGGGAGGAAACCAGAGTACCCAGAAAAAACCAATGCAAGCACACGCACACACCTTGCCATGGTTGGAGAGAAACGTCTACCAAGAAGGACCAAATTTACAATCAACTTTAAAATGCTGGTGCCAGTAGCAGAATACTTGTGTAATCCACAATCAACTGAGGCACATATAGTAATTCCCATGTTTCCCTTCTGCTTTAAAGTGGACCTGTCACCTACACATAAAAATCTGCATAATGAAAGTTCTTTGCAAATTAAATATGAAACCCCAAATTTTTTTTTCAATAAAACATCCATACCTGTTATAAAGGGGTTTAAATATATAAACTGTCAATCAAATATTACCTGCCCCGCCTCTATGCCCGTGGCATAGAGGAGGGGCAGCCAATTACTTTCACTTTCCATTCAGCACTTCCTACATGTCACTGCTCTCCTCACATTCCTCCTTCCCTCCTCAGGCTCTATAATTGTGTAGGGCACTGCACGTGGACATTAGGTCCCCCATTCTGGTGCACACACAAGATTTTGGGGTGATACACAATTTCCCTTAATAACCGTGTCCACAAAATGGCTGCTGCCTGCTTGTTGTGATTGTATAATTCCAAGACAGAAGGAAACACAATTTAAATAATAAATACAGTATAAGTAAAGTTTATTTTGCTCAACTACCATGATAGAAAAAAATTTGAAATTATTTCTTAGGGTGACAGGTCCCCTTTAAGTTCTGTTGCACACTTCTTTTCAAAAATAGGGACGAGGGTTTCTTTGAAAAGCAAACTGTATCTTTGAATGTCATCCATTTCCACTCGTGCTTCAAAATTAAATGTGAACGATTATGCAAACAATACACTTTCAGTATAATAGTGTTATTACTGCACACGTTCCCTGTTCAACCTTGAGGATCTGAAACCTCATTATGCTCATGTTAAACAGCAAACTGCAGATTCACTTATTTTTCGACAGTGTGGCTGCCTTCCACTTATCTATTCCTGTGGGTCAGTTCTGCTTGAAATGAACTAAGTTTACAAACCTCTGCTGGTTTGTACACTCCTATTATGCAGACTAGGTTCTGCATTTGTAACTGTCACACAAGTCAGGGTGATACAGTACTCTCACTTGACCCTATTCATTTAAATGGGTGCATGGCGGTGACATTGATTCATGTTATGCTTTATATCAATGCATTATAATCTTTTTTGGTGTCACCCAGCCATTCATTGTGTGTTTAATCTTCAATACAAACAGAACAGAATATAGTCAATGGATTTTCCCAGCTAGTTTAAATAATATTAAAGTGTGTTTGGCTTGACTGAAGGTCTAGAGCATTTAGGGGACCTTGAGGTTTCTTATTGCCCTGACTACAAAACTAGGAATCCATACATGTGCATCAGACAAGTGCGGGGTGAAGATAAACTGATGAGGGGGATCACACACATCATTAAAATCCTAGAATTAATGTGATATAGGTTTTGTATTTCACATAAAGTATACTATTCAAACTGCTGGTCTAGTCTTGTGCATGATCCATATACTAGCATCATTACCACTGACAAATTACTCATTCAAAGAAATACATTTTTTTCCCAGTTTCCAGTATAGACAATAGCCCTAATATGTATTCAGAGGGGTTAGGGAACCCAACACTTTAGTTTTTAACTCACATTGAAGAAAATGATTGTGATGTCCTGCTGTGAATCAGTCCTGCTGTTTGAATCAGGCTGCTGACAGGTTTAAAGCAACTTAAAGCAAACAAATCATCTGAAAAGGATAAGTATTTCTTAACTGCTTTTTTATATTAAGGTTTATATTTAACTACTGTGGTTTAATTTTTTTTTTTTAAAAGGTTTTTTTTTTTCTGTCTTGGGTGCTAAACAGCAAAGTTTGGTGTGCTAGTATGCTTACAGCAAGTTTGTCACAACCTGCTTTACTTTGCAGTTTTCCCTCCGTTTGAGGGGGTGGGGTTTGATTAGTTGCACCTGAACAGACTGTATAAATAGAACCCCTGGGACTCCAGTGGAGCTTGCTCTAGTGTTAGCTTCTCTTAAGTGTTTGCTCGTTAAGTGGGGGTTCTGTAAGCGGAGTTACAAACACCGGAGTTAAGTGGGGGATCTGTAAGTGGAGTTACAAACACCGGAGTTGAAAACTAAAGGAGGTTCAAACTAGGTCAAAAGTTTTGTTCTAAACCCTCATTTTTATTTTATATATTTATTTATATTTTTTCCTGTTTTGATCTGTAACTGGGATAATGAGTGCTAGCAAGATTGAAGGTCTGACTCAGTGCACAGTCTGCCATATGTATGCAGATTTGGAACAAGAGATCCAAAATGCTTACCTCTGTGGTGGTTGTGAGCAAATTGCCACTTTGGAGGCTCAAGTTAGAGCACTAGAGCAACAAATTGCAACACTGCGGTCGATTGACAATCTTGAAAGGAGTCTTTTGCTCACTGAGCAGGACCTAGCGGGGTCAGATAGTTTGGGGGGAACAGAACAGCAGCAGGATGTTGAGGCAGCTAGCTGGGTGACAGTTAGAAAATCTAAGGTGGGCAAAAGGAAAATGGAGGCTGATCCGGAGATTATACATCGCAACAAATTTGCCAGATTGTGTGAAGATGATGGGAGTATGAACTCTGGATTGGAAATTCTAGATGGGGCTGATCTCTCTAACAGCCGGGAGACCAGTTTCTCTAGTAGTGGTGGGGGGGAGAGTAGAGTCAGGCCTAAGCAGATTGTGGTTGTAGGGGACTCAATTATTAGGAAAGTGGATAGGGTGATTTGTCGTCCAGATCGCTACAACCGAACAGTTTGCTGTCTACCTGGTGCCAGGGTTCGGCATGTGGTTGATCGGATAGACAAATTATTGGGTGGGGCTGGGCACGACCCAGCTGTCTTAGTACATATCGGTACTAATGACAAAATAAATGGTAGATGGAAGACCTTAAAGAATGATTTCAGGGATCTAGGCTCTAAGATCAAGGAAAGGTCTTCCAATGTAATCTTTTCTGAAATTTTGCCTGTGCCACGTGCAAGTTTAGGAAAACAGCGGGAGCTTAGGGAGCTTAATGCGTGGCTAAAGTCTTGGTGCAGGAAGGAAGGGTTTGGGTTCATAGAGCACTGGGCTGACTTTTCGTTGGGGTACAACTTATACAGCCGTGACGGTTTGCACCTCAATCGAAGGGGGTCCGCGGTGCTAGGGGAAAGAATGGCTAAGAGGTTGGAGGAGTGTTTAAACTAGGCAAGGGGGGGGTGGGTGAGAGAAAGGATTATGGGGAAGCTAGTGTAGACGGGGCAGTGGGGTTAGTAAGGGGTCATGGGGGAGGAGTGAGGGGGGCATACAGTTTACCAGCTAAGGAGGTCCCTCTGTTACAAGGAAAACAGAATAATACTAACTTAACGTATAATTCTTTACCAAGTAATGCACATTTCAAAAGTAAAAGTAATAACCTCCGCTGTATGCTGGCAAATGCACGGAGTTTGTCAGGTAAAATGGGAGACCTAGAATTAATTGCATGCTCTAAAAATTATGATATAATTGGTATCACTGAGACCTGGTGGGATGAAACATGTGACTGGATTGTGAATTTAAATGGTTACACCCTTTTTAGGAGGGATAGAGGGATTAAAAAGGGTGGAGGAGTGTGTTTGTATGTAAAGCCTGAATTAAAGCCATGCGCTAAAGAAATAAAAATAGCTGGCACTGGTGAGGGTGTAGAATCACTCTGGGTAGAGATTTCGACTGGGCAAAAGGTATCAAAAAGAATTATCATTGGTGTATGCTATAAACCACCTCGTATAAGTGTCGAGTATGAAGCCGAGCTACTCTTGCAGATACAAGCGGCTTCACAGCTGGGTCAAGTTGTTGCTATGGGTGACTTCAATTATCCAGACATTGACTGGGGTAATGGGGTTGCTAAGACAGAAAAAGCTAGTAGGTTTGTAAATATGCTGAATGACAACTTTTTATTCCAGCTCGTTCAAGAACCTACTAGGAATAACTCTCTTTTGGACCTTGTAATAACTAACAATACTGAACTCATCTCTAACATTTGTGTGGGTGAGCATTTAGGGAATAGTGATCATAACATGGTCTCCTTTGAGATTCTGTTGCAGAAGCAATTCTATAAGGGAGTAACTAAAACACTAAATTTCAGACGTGCAAACTTTGACAGTATAAGGGCATCTCTGCAACATATTAAGTGGGAAATGCTTTTCACAGGGTTAAACACAGAACAAAAATGGGAAGTCTTTAAAATGCTGCTTAATAAATATACTTGTCAGTATATTCCACTTGTAAGCAAGGAACGTCGTTGCAAAGCAAAACCTTTTTGGTTCAATAGAAGCGTTGGTGTTGAGGTGGGTAAGAAAAGACGTGCTTTTAAGGCTTTCAAGTTAGCTGGTACAGCCGAAACATTTATAAGGTACAAGGAGGCCAATAAATCATGCAAAGAAGCTATAAGGCAAGCTAAAATTGCTATAGAAAAGGATATTGCAGCAAGCAGTAAAAAAAATCCAAAATTATTTTTTAAATATGTCAATAGTAAAAAAATGAAGCAGGAAGGGGTGGGACCCTTACTATCAGAGGGGGGTCAGTTGGTTGATGAAAACAAAATAAAAGCGCAGATTCTGAACTCGTATTTTTCATCTGTGTACACAAATGAAGAACCGGTAAGTGAAGGTTTCCTTCTTAACACTCCCAATTCTAGTAATACAACTAATGATGCATGGTTCACACATGAAGAAATTCAAAAGAGACTTGAACATGTTAAGATTAACAAAGGTCCAGGGCCAGATGGTATTCATCCCAGGGTAATTAGCGAGCTTAGCTCTGTGATTGCCAAACCTCTTTACTTAATTTTTCAGGATTCATTGAGATCTGGCATTGTGCCGAGAGACTGGCGAATTGCTAATGGGGTGCCTCTATTCAAAAAAGGATCCCGTTCTCAGCCTCAAAACTATAGGCCAGTTAGTCTGACGTCAGTATTAGGAAAGCTTTTCGAAGGGTTAATAAAGGATAAGATACTGGACTTCATAGCAAATCATAATACTATGAGTTTGTGCCAGCATGGTTTTATGCGTAATAGATCTTGCCAGACTAACTTAATTTCTTTTTACGAGAATGTAAGTAGAGACCTCGATTCTGGGATGGCAGTGGATGTGATTTACTTAGACTTTGCTAAAGCATTTGATACAGTGCCACACAAAAGGTTACTGGTTAAATTAAGGAATGTTGGCCTGGAACATAGTATTTGTACCTGGATAGAGAACTGGCTAAAAGATAGACTACAAAGAGTGGTGGTAAATGGAACATTTTCTAATTGGACCAGTGTTGTTAGTGGAGTACCGCAGGGCTCTGTACTAGGTCCCTTGCTTTTCAACTTGTTTATTAATGACCTGGAGGTGGGCATTGAAAGTACTGTTTCTATTTTTGCAGATGATACTAAATTGTACAGAACTATAGGTTCCATGCAGGATGCTGCCACTTTGCAAAGTGATCTGTCTAAACTGGAAAACTGGGCAGCAAACTGGAAAATGAGGTTCAACGTTGATAAATGCAAGGTTATGCACTTTGGCAAAAATAATATAAATGCAAGTTATACACTAAATGGCAGTGTGTTGGGAGTTTCCTTAAATGAAAAGGATCTAGGGGTCTTTGTAGATAACACGTTGTCTAATTCTGGGCAGTGTCATTCTGTGACTACTAAAGCAAATAAAGTTCTGTCTTGCATAAAAAAGGGCATTAACTCAAGGGATGAAAACATAATTATGCCTCTTTATAGGTCCTTGGTGAGGCCTCATCTGGAGTATGCAGTTCAGTTTTGGACTCCAGTCCTAAAGAGGGATATAAATGAGCTGGAGAGAGTGCAGAGACGTGCAACTAAATTGGTTAGAGGGACGGAAGACTTAAATTATGAGGGTAGACTGTCAAGGTTGGGGTTGTTTTCTCTGGAAAAAAGGCGCTTGCGAGGGGACATGATTACACTTTACAAGTACATTAGAGGAGATTATAGACAAATAGCAGGGGACCTTTTTACCCATAAAGTGGATCACCGTACCAGAGGCCACCCCTTTAGACTAGAAGAAAAGAACTTTCATTTGAAGCAACGTAGAGGGTTCTTCACAGTCAGGACAGTGAGGTTGTGGAATGCACTGCCGGGTGATGTTGTGATGGCTGATTCAGTTAATGCCTTTAAGAATGGCTTGGATGATTTTTTGGACAGACATAATATCCAAGGCTATTGTGATACTAAACTCTATAGTTAGTATAGGTATGGGTATATAGAATTTTAATTAAAAGTAGGGAGGGGTGTGTGTATGGATGATGGGTTTTCATTTGGAGGGGTTGAACTTGATGGACTTTGTCTTTTTTCAACCCAATTTAACTATGTAACTATGTAACTATGTAACTATGTGATGAAGAGGACATGCAGGAGTATTAAACCATAAAATGCAGGCAGAAGGAAGCAGGAAGATTGGATACAGGCCTTGATGGGCAGTTCGATAAAACATATCATAAAACAAGCTCAAGGTCAAGGCAGTGCTTGGTCATAACAGGTAAAATAATCTGACTTTAGGGCAGGCAGAACAGCTTTATTCACCAACAAGACAGGCAATGGGATAGCAATTTTGAAAAGGGATTGTAATTAGGTTGGCAATTATGAAGAAACTGGCATAAATAATAGTGATGGGCGAATTCGCAGCGAATTTGCTTGATTTGCTGCCAGTGAATAAATTCACGAAACGCCCGCAAAAATTAGCGGCAAAAATTCGGAAAAAACGGACGCCGGCGTCCAAAAAAATGGGGGCCAGCGACAAAAACGGGCGCCGGCATCAAAAATGAGACGCCGGCACTGTTTCGCGAATTTTTTGCCGTTTCGCAAATTTCGTGTGAAATTCGTGAATTTTCCGGCGAAACGAAACCCCATCACTAATAAATAAGATCTGATTCTAGGCATAGAACCTGATCATGAAACGTGTATACCATACCATATTAAACATGTTACATTTTGTTGATTAATCTTAAGCACTCCATCAATAGGGATGTAGCGAACCGCCGACCGGCAAAAAATGCGAACAGTTCGCGAACAGTTTGCGAACTTCGAACATCCGAAAATCGTTCGATTCGAACGATCGAAGGATTTTAATCGTTCGATCGAACGATTTTCATTCGAATCGAACGATCGAAGCCATTGGATCGAATGATTTCATTCAATCCAATGGCTTCAATCGTTCGATTCGAACGAAAATCGTTCGATTTTAGCGATCGAATGGTCGAACGATTTTGACGCGAACGCCTAATGGCGAACGTCGCGCGACATTCGCGAACTTGCGGCGGACGCAAACAGTCGAAGTTCGCGCGAACTAGTTCGCCGGCGAACAGTTCGCTACATCCCTATCCATCAACTGCAAAGATGTCACTCCACTTCAATCAATCAATCTTGTACCCTGAAGCTACTAATATATCTATAGAATATTCCAAAACACAGGACAGGATAAAGAGGACATTTAGAAATACCCTCCAATGGAGTGCCTTTGCCAGAAATGTCCTTGAGAAATTACAAATGATTCAGTATGATATTGTGATATAAATATTTGCATTTGACCTCTGTGATGACCAACAATTGATAGAATCTTACACAGACAGAGATCCACAAAAGCTGGAGGCATGTGGGAAGAATAAGGAAGTTTAGTCTTTCTTGTGCTTGGGAGAAATGGGCACAAAGCATTATCCAAGGCAATGCTGGTTGTGTTGAAACCTGGTATACATAGTTAAATACATAAGCATGCACTGAACTTATTATTAATGTACTCATGTGTCCATTTGTCATATTACTTACTTTAACTAGCCACATGCTATAGTACATATTAATTATTTACAACAGTGGAAAGGGGTATAAAAGACAAACTTTTTCAAATGTTTGAACCAGGTCTAATAACCAACCAGTCAGCAGGTAGCATTTACCAGTCACCTATTTAAAACCAAATGTCTGAAAAGGTGTTATGGCTTACTAGACCTGGTGCAAATATATTGACTTTTCTTACCTTACAGTAATTATTGTCCAACTGATTTAAAGGAGAATTCAAGAATTTCAACCCTTTAAATAAAACCCTGTACCCCCCTACCCCACATAGACCCTCCTCCCCACAGCCTAACTGCCCCCCCGGGAAATGCCCCATAATTTATACCAGGGGTCTCCAAACTTTTTAACCCATGAGCCACATTCAAATGTAAAAAGAGTTGAGGAGCAACACAAGCATTAAAAAGTGCATTGAGGTGCCAAATAAGGGCTGTGCTTGGCTGTTGAGTAGCCCCTATGTGGACTGCCAGCCTACAAAAGGCTCTACTTGGCACTATACTTCGTTTTTATGCAATTAAGCCTGGAATTCAAAAATAAGCACTTGCTTTGAGGATCCTGAGAGCAACACCCAAGGGATTGACATAAAGAACACGGAGCACTCATGTAACTTAATTTACTGTATGTTCAAAACATGGGTGTAAGTTGACATTTTGGTTCTGCACAGAGCACCTTTATCATATACTGTATATGGCCCTGTTGATAGGAGAAATGATGGGGCATGTAAGGTGCAAAGTGCAAAACTCTGGAGCAAACTGGTATGTATATCACACTTTGCATCTTGCCCTGAACTGAGCTCCCATAGGAGCAGGTCTTTTCTCTCAAGTATGAAGAATAAGGGACCTACAGTTCCTCAATGAATATAGCTCTGCCTTCTTTTTCCAACACTGTGTACATTAGGTGGTGGGCTGGTCGATGGCAGGTAGGACTGCAGTGGCCACAAAATGCAGCAGGGACCTTTATTTAAGTCTATGGCAGGGTTGAACTGCACCTTCAGCTCTTCTCCTTGTAAGTTGCACCATAATCACATGTCACCATAGCTCTGTTAAGAGCACTAAGGGTCATGATTTTGTGACCCTTGCAGCAGAGCATATCATAAATTACCCTATAGAATTAAAAGGGTTCTCTGTGCAAAAACTGCTTTTATCATAATGAATGAAATCTTTCCACCATAAATAAATGGTGGTTATTTTTAAACATAGTTGCTTATGAAATATGTTTGGGATAACACTTATGAAATTGCGAAAATGACATTTGTAAAGTGTATTATGTCTTCTGAACAGTTCATAGCCAAATTTGTGTCTGACTGGGCTAAAAAAATCATATAAGCATAATCATTAAGAATAAACAATAGATCATTTTTTTAAAAAAAGAAAGATACCTGATACATGGAGGAGGATGTAATGTAGGATGGTGGTATTTTGCGTTAAGGCTGATACAATAGAGCAACTGAGGAAACTGAATGATAAAAGTTAGTGTTAGTGTTATAGATAATTTGCACAACCGGAGGTGCATTATTTGAGAGGTATGGTACTACAGGTGTGGGATCCGTTATCCAGATACCCATTATCCAAAAAGCTCCAAATTATGGAAAGGCTGTCTTCCGTACACTGCATTTTATCCAAATAATCCAAATTTTAAAAAAATATTTCCTTTTTCTCTGTAATAATAAAACAGTACCTTTTACTTGATCCCAACTAAGATATAATGAATCCTTATTGGAATCAAAACTAGCATATTGGATTTATTTAATGTTTAAATACATTTGTAGTAGACTTAAGGTATGAAGATCAAAATTATGGAAAAATCTGTTATCCGGAAAATCCCAGGTCTGGAGCATTCTGGACAACAGGTCACATGCCTGTACTGTAAAATAAAATGCAGGCTGTTATATTACTGTAAAAGCTGGAACTATTATCTGGAGACTGATACAGTACCATAGAATTAGAAAGTGTTTCTGGGTATCAGATTCCTGTTGGAGAGATAAGCGTGGAAACACAACTTCTGCAAGAAAATAAATAAACAAGGGAGGGAGCACAAGTTTCACACCCAAGGCCTTTCCTGCTAACAGCCCTGAAAGTGGGAAAAACAACAGTTTTCCAGCAATACCAAGGTGTGGCTATTAGAGTTTTGTAGGTAAACTGTTTCTCATGGAAATAGCTTCCTTTAATAGCTTGTGTCTCTTTATTGTTGCTCTTAGTACAACATAAATCACTAATATGTTTTTAGCTGGAAAGAGCTCCCTTTTCCTATTGTATTCACAGATTTAGTGGCATTTCAAATAGATAAACACAAGCAACATCTATCAACACAACAAAAAGGGGGCCTTAATCACAGCTCTGGGTCCCAGGTCTCAGCATCTCCATTTACCTTGAGATAAATCCATTGGTGTGACCACCACAGCACACATTGACAAATCACCCCAGTCAGCTGAGAGGTGCAAGGGCTTATTGGCCTTTCTTTAAGTGGTCTTACCCTTCAACGAAAAGGATGATGCTTGTCAGGCAGGGCCAGATTAAAGTTAGACAAAAAGGAATGATCTGTTATTAGAAAACAATGATTAAAAGAAACACCGAAAGCACATAAGGATCAAAATGTGTGTTTGATTTTCTGGATAGTGTGATGAAAAAAGAAGCAAACTGCAACTCAGGAAGCTGCTACTGTGGCACATCAGAGCCCATTTTATTAGGGCACAGAGACAACACTTCATGGATACACAGGTCACATATCATTAGGTGAAATCCTAGTTAACCATTTCTTATGTAAAGTGATTTACACACAGATCACTGCTCAGGGTTAGCAATGTTTGCTTGTGGGTACAGCATACAGGATTATACAGACAGGATAATACAGAGAAAACCAAGGGCTTTTGAAGGTTGAATATCACACAGACTCCATTATATATATATATATATATTTATATATATATTTATATATATATATATATATATATATATATATATATATATATATATATATATACATACAGTATATATATATATATATATATATATATATATATATATATATATATATATATATATATGAATTTTGTTAGTAACTTCTACCCCTGTGACTGTGACTTACATAGGTGATACTTTTCTTTAAAAGTAATTTCTAGGTATGATTACTGCGCTTTGGGGCTGAATTTTCAGTCTTTTTTCGTTCTTACTAGCCTGGACGCTGTGGTGACTGGCAGCGATTATGAACCAGAAGCTTCCAGTTCTCTTATTAATTTAATGTACCTCACTCTCCTTTGCATCTGGCAGAGTGTATTAATTACAGTATATTGTAAACGTCCAGTTCGCCTATCAATTTAAATTTTAATAACGTCCTGCCCGCAGGGACTTTATAGGAATGCCTGGTTGGTCAGTGTCCCCATGATAAGTTTGGGGTTCCAGGACCACTCAGACGAACCAGTCCCTTATGTTGGGTACTTTACATATGGTCGCATACAATGGGCTAAAACTCTACATTATTGTAAGTGAGGGGCTAAGGAAACATGGGTTTTCTTCTTTAAAATGTTGTTGTTGTTTTCTTGTTTCCGCTTCTCGTTTTCAAGCCCCACCTAAAGTGCTCTAGAACTACAAGTATGTTCTTCACTTGGTGATTTATGTTAACCCTTTTTCTCTTTTTTATTTTTGTTACACTTTGTTTATTATTCATATTGTTTTATTTTATTTATTAGATATTATAAATACATTATGATACCTAGTGGGAGTGGGTTATAATTAGTCGTAGGAAATTCAAGTCACAAAGATCTCACTGTCACGTTGGTTTGCCACCAGATTTGACATTATTTGAACAGCCGGTTGTTACATTGTTGCACTTGGATCTTCATACCTTAAGGGGCAAATTCACTAACCGCCGAAGCGCCTAACACTAGCGTCAATTCGCTAGTGTTGGGCATTTTCGTTACTTCGCAAATTCACTAACGAACGCTGGCGTACATTCGCTAGTGTTAATTTGCACCCTTACGCCTGGCGAATTTGCGCAACGGACGTAACTTCGCAAATTCACTAACGTGTGCATTGTACTGAATGCTACCGTTTACGCTAGACTTCCTTCGCCACTTCAGACCAGGCGAAGCGCAATAGAGTAGATAGGGATTGCTTCAAAAAAAGTTCAAATTTTTTCTAAGTCCCAATAAACGCTGGCGTTTTTCTATATTATGGGTGATAGGCTGAAAAAGATCGAAATTTGTTTTGGGGCTCCCCTCCTTCCCCCCTACATTTCCTGACTCATGGCAACTTAACTATACAGTGGGCACATGTGTAGGGCAAAATAAACATTTTATTTGATGTTTTGAAGGTTTCCCAGGCATTTGTAGTGCTGCTACATATTCCTCCATTGAAATTAGAATTAGGGGCCGTATGCAAATTAACCATCGCTAGCGTAACTTCGCTTCGCTTAGCGAATCAACGCTAGCGCAACTTCGCAACCTTGCGCTACCCCTGAGCGCAACTTCAGATTTTAGTGAATTTGTGGAGCGCTGGCGAAACTACGCCTTGCGAAGTGTGGCAAAGTGCGGCGAAGTTACGCCTGGCACAACTACGAATCTTAGTGTATTTGCCCCTAAGTCTACTATAAAATCATTTAAACATTAAATAAACCCAATAGGCAGTTTTTTCCACCAATAAGGATAAATTATATCTTAGTTGGGATCAAGTACAAGGTATCGTTTTATAATTACATAGAAAAAGGAAATCATAATAAAACCATAATAAAATGGAGTCTATGGGGGATTGCCTTCTGTTATTAAGAGCTTTCTAGATAATGGATCCTATACCTGTGTATATATTAAAAGGGTAGAAATTCACTTGGCCAACAGTTTGGTCTATAATGAGTCCTGCCTCTAGTTAATAATCTTCTACATATATTTACCACTTGAGACCTAGTCATAACATTTTCTCCAGATATGCACAGGCTTTAAGGACAATCCTTTACCCATTCTCCAATCATTTCAGGCACATCTTTTATATTCCCAGACCACAGCCATTTAATATACTATCAGGAACGTAAGAGCCCTTAGATTAAAGCATCAAATTATGTATGTATTTCGACTATATTTTGAAAATGTGATGGCTATGGTCCTTAGTTTTACAGCTTTTCAATTATTTTTTTAGTTATGTTTTGATGGGTACAAAGATAATCATCGAAAATGTAAATATATTAAATATGTGAAAGACAGTCTAATCACGTTCAATCAGTTTCCTTACTTTGCCAGTTAATAAAGATTGGCAAGATGCTGAAGCTCAGGGCCACATATTTAACATGAAGGAAAGCAGTGGCGTAACTACTACAGAGTAGGCCCAGGTGCAGGATGTGCACCCGGGCCCCCCCAAAATCATAAACCATACCAACTGCCATAATAAGCCTTGCCCACCAACTAGGGATGCACCAAATCCACTATTTGGGATTCGGCCAAATCCCTGAATCCTTCGTGAAAGATTCGTCCGAATAACGAACCAAATCCGAATCTTAATTTGCATATGTAAATAAGGGGTAGGAAAGGAAAAAGTGAAAAAAATGCTTCTTTTTTGACGAAAAGTCATGTGATTTTCCTAGCCGCACCTAATTTACATATACAAATTAGGATTTGGATTCAATTCGGCCAGGCACAAGGATTCGGCCGAATCCAAATCCTGCTGAAAAAGGTAGAATCCTGGATTCGGTGCATCCCTATCACCAACACTTTCATTCAAACAACTGCCACTAAACAGATCTCCTTCCTGCATGTCTATCAGTACAATGCTGTTAAGGAAATAAAGGTGTAGTTCCACTGTCATGTCACCAAAAACAAGCACATTGCTATAAACACGTTACTCAGACAAAGGAACACATTATACATTATAAGTGTATATAGAAATATAAAATGTGGAAAAGCAACATACTACAAACCTTATATTTGTGTCCCCTGCTTTGATTTGCTTTCCATTTCATTTTCTAATATATCTCTGCCTTTCTCTACTATTTCTTTATCGTTTTTTCTTTCTTCCAGCATTTCTTCATAGTTTTACATATTGTTCTAACTCTATCTCCTGCCTCGGCTCCAAACAGACTAGCAAGACAGCACACTTATAGCAATACAGCACACATGCGAGATAAGAACTACAGGCGCTCATTCAGTCCAATCCTCCCACGTTGCGCACTCTACCGGCTACTGTACTGTTAAGAGGACTGAGACAAGAGATTAATGTGGCAAGGGATTTACATTCTGGGGGTCAAGGTTAGGTTTGCTTTATTTAGCACTCATACTCTCTCCGCTCTGCCGCTCCACGGCTTACAAAAAATAGCTCTAGTATTTTGAAAATTGGCATCCTGCCAGCCAGAATCTCCTGCGGGCCCTAAGGGGTGCGGGCCCTTGGGCAGTTGCATCTCCTGCACAGCTGATAGTTACGCCACTGGCCCCCGTCCCTCCTATGTACGCTATTTTCTCTGCACAGAATCAGTCAGTAGCAGAGTCAGTGGCGCGCGAGCTGCCGGGGGCCCTGAGGGGGTGCGGGCCCTGGCCCAATCGCACCCCCTGCTCCCCCGGTAGTTACGCCACTGAAGGAAAGTACTTACATTTAAATGATATGGCTCACAAGGCATACATCAATGAAATTAATTATTCACATGGGAAGAAACTATCTGTCACGGCCGGCACCCAATACCAGAACTAGAGCCAAGCACCGTGGTCAGAGCTCTCTTCACCAGTATGTGTGACCACTTTTGGGCTTCGGGAAAGCCCTCCGCCTACTGGGGTGCCACCTGGACTTATGAGTGGGCAAGGCTAGAGTTCTGGCAGGCAATGGGGCACGGCAGGTATCTGAGTCTTTTGGGCCGAGGATCACGGTTACAGGCAAGGATGAGGCAGAGAGGATAGTCAGACAGGCTGGGTCGAGGCAGGCAGATAGCAAGAATCGTCAGGCAGGCAAGGGTCAAAACCGGGTATCAAGCAGAAGGGGTACAGGCAATAGAGTAGTCGGGTAACAGGCACAGGTCAGGATTCAGATGGGAGCGTCGTCAGGAAACAGGCTGGGATCAAAACTGGATAACAAGCAGAATAAACAGCACAAGGCTTCAGGCAAAAACCACAGGATAAATTCTATCACGGGCAACCAGCAGTACCAATGAATGGGTTTATATACAGTTTGAAATTCGCGCCATTGCGCGCTGACGTCATTACGCCAGCGCGCCTGCGCCTTTAAATAATGCGCATGCGCGCCGCGCGCGCACTAGGACCCAGAAGCCGACCCGGAAGCCGACGGAGAAGGAGCGCGGCGGCGTGGCGGCCGTCCACGCCGCCGCGACCCAGGTATTTTACTTACACTATCAAAAAAAGTATATTTTTGTACAATATGACTATTCAAGTGCAAATCAAATTAGTGGTCTAGACAAATAATTAGTACAGGTATTTACCTGATTTGTTTATGGGCACCTATTGCTGAAAAATTGATTGCTGGACTTTGGATGGGGGTTACAATAGTATTTTTCCTAAGAAAAGCAGGCGGCCATGTTGGGGCACATCATGTGCATAATGAATGAGTGTCCCTACTCACACATAAGGCTTTATGCACATGCCCTAATATGATCACCTGTGCCATCACCGTGCAGGGGCTAGAAAGCTCAATAGGGGACTTTTTTTTTTAGATAAATACAATTATTTCCCCTTTTTGAAGTGTGGACTCTGGTGGGTGAAATATTTTTTAGGAGGTAAGTGCCCTTGCCTGTGGAAAAATTACACTTAGGGGCCGATTTATCTTAGGTCGAAGTGAAAATTTAAATTAAAAAAAATTACGAGCTAATTTTTGTGTATTTCGACTAGAGAATAGTCCAAATTCGATTAGAATTTGAAAATTCGAAATTCATCTTTAAAAATTCGACCGACCATTTGCCATCTAAAACCTGCCAAATTGCTGTTTTAGCCTATGGGGGACCTCCTAGAACCTATTTGAAGTCAATTGGTGGACTTAACAAAAATGAACGTTTTTTTATGGAAAAACTTTGAATCGAATTCGATTGAATGCGCCGTTAGTTGGATTCGTAACGATTCAAATTCAATTGAAAATGGACCTATTCATCTGGAAAAAAACTTGATTAATTCGAATTTTGAATTTATGGGAGTCAGATTGGGGAGATGCGAAGAAGAGGAGATTTGTCGCCTGGCGACTAATCTCCCCGAATCTTTTAGGCCAGACCCTAAAAGTATGATTTATATTTTGCCAAATATTTCATACTGAATTAGTGTAGTTGAGGTAAGATTCAAATTGTGTATTTAATATATATTTAACACATTTCTTTTGTTTATTTCGGTGATAGCAAACATCCTTTCCAAAGCATAAGGTAAGTTATAGGTGTATTTAAACACAAAGTTTTAGGTATAAAATTCCTGAATCGATTCCTAGCTCACAGCCACACAGAGTAAGCTTTCACTTTACTTTACAAACACTGCTTCCTTCTGTTTTAGCTACTGAAAAAAGCAAAACTCTATTGAGAAGACACAAAGAATACAGATAGTTTAGAGCAGGGATCCCCAACCTTTTGTACCTGTGAGCAACATTCAGAACTAAAAGGAGTTGGAGGCAACATTAGCATGAAAGTTGTTCTTGGGCTGCCAAATAAGTGCTGTGATTGGCCATTTGGTAGCCCCTATGTGGATTGTCAACCTATATCGAAGCTCTGTTTGGTAGTGCATCTGGTTTTTATACAACTAAAAGTTGCCTGGAATTCAAAAATAAGCTCCTGCTTTGAGGCCACTGGGAGCAACATCCAAGGGGTTAGAGAGCAACCTGTTACTCGCAAGCTACTGGTTGTGGATCACTGGATTATAGTATGGCATGTAGTTCCTTAGTATTCCATGTACAGTACATGCACTTAAGCTAGGGGTGGATTAATGATAGGATCAGAATTTAATCAACAGTCTTGTAGCATCAGCTTATATTACAGGCAAACCTAATTTTCTGCTTGATAATTTGCGACAACCCCTCAACAGCTGCTCAGAGCCAACTGAGAATGTGAGTGTCGCAGACACTTTCCAAGATGGTGACTCCCTGTGACAAGTTTGAAGCCCTGGATCATTGCTGCTATTGAGAAGCTGAAACTTTAGGCGGGTGCAATAAGGTCAGTATATAAAATGTGGCATTTATAGCCATATTCATTTCTAGAGTTTCAGTTTTCTTTAAGATGACTACGCAGGGTAGATTTCCAAGCCGATGCCCATATGTATGGACTGTAGGAAAACTAAAGGGTTTGCTTTGCCCTTCTGTTCTGTGGGAGACATTCCCATTAGCCAATGGGTGGTTTAGCAGATCTCTTGTCTTTGTAATTTAGCAATTCATGGTTCCCCCGTCTATAAAAGGGGAGGCATATGTGTTCAGTTTTAATCTTAGGAGTGGAGATGACTACATAGGAGGGACCCAAATAAATGATCCTTTATTGTTTGTTTAAAACCTGCAATTAAAATGATGAAGGCCAGGATCCTTCCTAAAAGTCCTTGCCCAACTGCCAATTAGGAGGTGAGATATAGTTCAGGACGGCAAACACACATCCTATATTTTCTTTGATTATCAGCCTCCCAACCTAACTACTTTAAAGGGACTGTACACAGTTTACATTACAAATAATTCACTCTTCCATATAAAATTTTAACATTGGTGGGCAGGCAGCCATTTCAGGTCATTGTATCTGATTTTGTTATTTTTTGTCAGAGAGCTACTGTATTATTAGGTAACCTTCCCATTGTTCTATTAATAGGTTGACCAGTGCCGTTTCTTAGGAAAGAGCCGCCTTGGGCGACTCCTGTGATGCTGCCCCCTGCCCGCTTAAGGGGGGAAGCAGCAACGCTAGTGTGGAGAGCACAATTGTGCTATTTCACACTAGTAAAGCCAAATTTCCGGTTTAAAAAACAGAAATTTGGCTCTTAAAGGCACCAGGAGTGGCTTTTTGTCAACCCTCATTGGCAGAGCGCCCCTGAGGTTGACCTATATAGCACATGTTTAAAGGCATCTGGGAAACTAACAACATGTCTAGCCCCATATCAGATTTCA
Organism: Xenopus petersii; assembly: GCA_038501925.1. NCBI lineage: Eukaryota > Metazoa > Chordata > Amphibia > Anura > Pipidae > Xenopus > Xenopus petersii. Next base: position 68,089,996 of record CM076679.1, read on the forward strand.
AAATGAAATATGAAAAAAACAGTTTTTTTGAAAAACAGAGTTCAGTATAGAGTTCTGCTAGAATAGCACTATGATCTGATGTGTTTAGAAAAAACATGTCTTCCAGTGATAGAATCCATTAAAGGGCTTGGGTGTTTGATGACATGACTGGTACTGGGTGCTGTGCCAAACAGTTTGCAGCTGAATGAGCAGTGTGCTCTGAAAAAAAGCTTTATTACAGTATTTAAAATATATGTGTATATACAAGTATGGTAAGCTTTCAGCTGGTATCAGAAGGGGATCAGGATAATCTGGGGATATTACTACTGGTTGAGTAATTTTTTTTAAGGGGTGAAAAGAATAAATGAAGAATAGCAGATCCCTCTTCTAAAATCTGCTTTTATGATGTCTTACTTTCTGCATTTATTCCATTCTATTGCACCTTCTTTCTTCCCCCTCAGTGCCAATATGACTGGAGTGGACACTTCAAGTGCAATAAGAAAGTTGCAGTTGATTTTATTTTTAACAAGTGTTCAGTGATTTGAAGCTCTGTAGTTTAGTTAATTTATTTCACAAATGTTCACTTTAAATTCTAGAACACATAACAGTGTACACTAATTATGATCTTGTTTGTTTACTTCACCGTGCTGTGTACTCCTGCCACTTGATTGACCAAATTATCTAATGATTTAAGCTGGTGATGTAATTGTGAATAATAAAGGCAGAGTTTAACAATCCATTTTACTGAGCAGTAATTGAAAAGGGATAAAATGGACTTTAGCATGACATTTTAAACTGCAAAACCTAAGAATAAATTATGCACAGGGAACAAAATGAAGCGAGTTGCAGCTTTTATCTGATGAGGGTAAATGTTTCTGTAGTTCTAATAAATTTTACTGTGCTACTAAAAGTAATAGTAAAAAAAATCCTTGATTGCACATCTGCTCCATATTCAATAGAGTATTTGATAATGAGAGAACAGACTTAGCTATTATAATTCAGACCTAAATTTGCTATTACCATCAAAATCTACGCCATTACCATCTACTCCATGGTTGCCATATCTCTACTTTATAAGAAACTCACCAGTACAGGGTACTTGGGTCCTGAAAAGAAGTTGGCACAGCGCACTGCTGAAAAGTACCAGGGGCCAGAATATTTTTTTAAAGAAAAGCAATGTTAATGCACAATGCCAGGGGCAAATGGGCACCCCCAAATGATTTAGATGTTTTTCTCCTTTCAAGTTATTTGTAAGTGCAATTGCTATTGCAAGTAGTATCTGTCTGACTGTTTTTGTATGCATTTCTGTTTCTAATCCGTAAAACAAGCTAGCTGTTTAATATGCCTGGAGGAAAACTGACATCTGCTACATTACTTCAAGAGTCAGAACAACCAAGAGCACAACATGTGATAATCAAAAACTGCTTTCAATTACTTTAAAACCACTGAAGGTGTCAATATATTGTGTAATGCATAAAACAAAGTTACAGAACCAAAATATTTTAGCACAGCTGGAAAACATAAACTTGATCATTTCCGAAACAATGCAGAATATTTAATTGATTGGATTTACAAAGTTTCCTATTTCAGTATGATGAAACTTGTTTATTATATTTTCATGTTTGTTCACCTTTAACAAAGATTCCGTAGTTATACTAAAACATTGGGTGCAACATGAACTTTCTCATATTATAGGTGTCACGGTCGGCACCCAACACCAGAACAAACACCAGGCACCCTGGTCTCGGCTCGTGCTTCACCAGTAGTGTGACCGCCTTTGGGCCTCGGGAGGAGCCCTTGGCTTACTTGGATGCCACCTGGACTTAAACGAGAGGTGCAAGATGAGGGTTCTGGTTAGGCAGAGGGGCACGACAGTAAAGCAAAGTCTTTGGACAGAAGATCGCAGTACAAGGCGTTTAGGCAAAGGAGTAGTCAGATCAGGCCGGGTCGAGGCAGGCAGAGAATAAACGTTATCAGACAGGCAAGGGTCAAACCAGGAAGTCAATCAGAGGATTAATCAGAGGCGGTAGTCAGTAATCAGGCAAGGGTCAGAATCCAGAAATCAGAGTAGTCAAATAGCCAGGCAGGGGTCAAAAACAGGAATCAAACAGGTTTCAGAATTTAGCACAAGGCTCAGAAGCACCAGGAACAAAATCCTATCACGGGCCAGGTCTCACAGCCCTAATAGACTTTAAATAGTGTTTGAATTTCGCGCCACTGCTCGCTGACGTCACTACGTCAGCGCGCCTGCGCCTTTAATTTACCCAAGAGCGTGCCGCACGCGCCTAAGATGCTGGCGCCTGCGGCCTAACCAAAGCCGTTCATTGCGGCGGGCGTCCCCGCCGAGGGGGCCGCAAGCGCCCTTGCCGTCCCCCCACTAGACCACCAGGTAAGTTCCTCACAATAGGTATAAGATCCGTTATCCAGGAACCTGTTATCCAGAAAGCTTTGTATTACAGGAGGCCATCTCCAATAGACTCTTATACAATTAATTAAAATATAAATTGTATTTCCTTTTTCTCTGTAATAATTAAACCATACCATGTGCGTGATCCAAACTAAGAAACAATGAATACTTATTGAACACAAAACAAGCCTATTGGATTTATTTATGTTTAAATTATATTTTAGTAGACATATATTTATTATATACTTATATTTATTATACTGTGTAAAAAACAGTGAGATAATACACCACACATCGCTATGTTTCGCAGTGTAAAAAAAGGCGTAACATTTTTTCTTATGTGACTTCCGCCAGAAGCAGTGTAAAATAACGGTGTCAAATCTGGAGTTCAAATGGCGTAAACCTCCAGGCTCCGGCCCCGCCCCCTGCCAACGTGCTGCCCCCCACCGCCGACACGTGTGTGCACATGCGCATGCCCGCAATCGCATGTACGGCAGGAAAAACTAGAGACGTGCAGGGTGATACAATGTATCATAATAATAATACAAAACAAAACACTATTTTATATTCACCCAGTGTACATTAATCTTCATTAAATAGACACAGTTTTCTATGAATTTAGTTTTACACAGCATAATAAATATGCCCCTTAAGATATGAAGATTTCAATAATTATTTAAACTCATCTATTTGTCAGTTATCAATAATCCAATAACAACTCTAGCATTGGACATCCCTTCCTGCAATGCCCAGATTTATATTATTATTTTGGCCATTATTTTACAGTTTTCCTACAAGCAATGTATTTAGATACATGGAAAAGATTCTCTATAATATGAATGATTGATAGATGTTGAATTCAGCTTAATTTGATTTGTACATGGATCCTTAGCTTTAATACAAAATTAAAAAAAAGGTGTGTTTTGTAGCCAGAAAAAAAATCTGGATAAATAAACCTCCTTTTCATTAAGACATCATTTGTTATATAGCAGTGCCCGTAGATTTCTAACATTTCCATGCTAACATTCTGTAATGGGAAGCTATTGATTTTTGTCTAATCTTATTCTAGTGAACCTAAATATTAAAACAGTGGGGTGATTTGAATTGCAACTATTGCTAATTTTCCAAACCTGAAAAGTAATCAACATTGTGATTTATATTTGTTCCTATAAATTCTGCCTACTGCCTGCAGACAGTTATCTGATTGGAGGGCAGCTTTTGCCTGCAGCTATTCCATCAGGATTTTCATTTAGCCAGGTCGTTAAATATAGGCTCACATTCTATTCTTGTTATTCACTTTTATTTACACACAGTCATACCATGAAGCGTTCAAGGAAAACAGTTTGATTAAAGAAATATCAGGTTATACTGTAGAAATGAAATACTTGCTTAATCATGATTCTTTTTATTATATACATCATGTAGCCTAAGACAGTTTATATGTGTTGATTCTGCTTTCTATACTGTTTAATTTAAGAAAGACAGAGGCAATAATTTTATGGACACATTCTGAATCCGAACAGGCTTTCTAGTTTAATGAAGTTTTGTATTTGCACATACATTCATTTGCAATAGATACATCGCAGCATCAATTTATGGAATGTTGTTTATTACAAACGAAAGCAGCTTCAGGAATGACTAATTACAGTTCTAGAAATGAAAATCCTTTCTGATTCCAATACCAGATAATAAATAAAATCTCATTAAATGTATTCCTGACTAGGCGCCTGTTGACTTGTCTCCACTTTCATTAAGCTTGTGCATTATCAAAGTGTTTTGGTATTGAATGCAGTTAATTAAAAAGCAAAGATTTTACCATGCTAGAAGTCATTTCAAATATTAAGAGAGCTGGAACTGAAAATCCCATATTAAGCTGCAGCCAATTATTAGGCAAAATTGTGTATCTAAGTTTTTATTATATTGATTTTCATAATGACATTAGCTAACAGTGGTATTGAACATCGTTCTGCTTATGGGAAAATTGAAGAATGTATGTTCTGTATAAGCCAATGCCTATTTTATCCTCTGGTGTGAGAAACATCAGAATGTTAGTTGCTAATAAAATTGGTCTTTAAGGTAAATGTCCTAAAAAGAAAGATAGTTCTTGCTTTGAGCATATATTTAGGCTGCTTTACTATTAGGGATGTAGCGAACGTCGGAAAAAAAGTTCGCGAACATATTCGCGAACTTGCGCAAAAATGCGAGCGGTTCGCGAACGGTTCGCGAACCCCATAGACTTCAATGGGAAGGCGAACTTTAACATCTAAAAAAGACATTTCTGGCCAGAAAAATGATTTTAAAGTTGTTTAAAGGGTGCAACGACCTGGACAGTGGCATGCCAGAGGGGGATCAAGGGCAAAAATGTATCTGAAAAATCTGCCTGTGTGTGCTTGGAAGAGATAGTGTAGGGGGAGAGCTGTTAGTGATTTCAGGGACAGATGATAGTAAGTTTGCTGGCTAGTAATCTGCTTGATACTGCTCTGTATTGGAGGGACAGAAGTCTGCAGGGATTTGAGGGACATTTTAGCTTAGGTAGCTTTGCTGGCTAGTAATCTACTGTTCTCTTTAAACAACTGCCATACGTTGACCTTGTAGGCATTGTTTGCCCAGTTTTTTTGGACGCAGCCACTGAAGCACAGTTGCCAGAAAAAATATGCCATATAAATGCTGAAAATAGTAATTTTTCGCCATACGTTGACCTTGTAGACATTGTTTGCCCAGTTTTTTTGGACGCAGCCACTGAAGCACAGTTGCCAGAAAAAATATGCCATATAAATGCTGAAAATAGTCATTTTTTGCCATACGTTGACCTTGTAGGCATTGTTTGCCCAGTTTTTTTGGTCGCAGCCACTGAAGCACAGTTGCCAGAAAAAATATGCCATATAAATGCTGAAAATAGTCATTTTTTGCCATATACGTTGAGTCAACGTATGGCAAAAAATGACTATTTTCAGCATTTATATGGCATATTTTTTCTGGCCTCTGTGCTTCAGTGGCTGCGGCCAAAAAAACTGGGCAAACAATGCCTACAGGGCAAATAATGCCTAAAAGGTCAACTTATACACTACTACAGCGATGGATACAGATTACGTAAAATATGTTATGGCTGCTTGAAAAAAGTCACTCCGGTGTTTTTTCTGGAGACGGTAATATTATGGATATTTAGACAGAATGTGAACAAGGTCACACAGCTAGATGGCAGTTGGTTGAATAACACACTGGGCAAAAAATGCCTACAGGGCAAATAATGCCTAAAAGGTCAACTTATACACTACTACAGCGGTAGTAAAATAAAAAAAAGTAAAATAAAAAAAAAATGAATATTAAAAAAAAAAAAATTAAAGTTGGTGCTGCTGAACTACTAGGAGCAGCAGATTAGCACACTAGTCCCACTCCCCAACACTGCTAGACTAATAGCACTGGGCTCTTATAGTAGTACTAGTAGTAGTAGTAGTAAAACAACAAAAAAATAAATAAAAGCAGTCCTTACAAGGACTACTGTTATTGCAGCAGTCAGCAGATGAGATCAGAAGCAGGACAGCTGCCCACTGCAGCTACATACAGAGCACTGCAGTAGAAGGTAGATTACTAGCCAGCAAAGCTACCTAAGCTTAAATGTCCCTCAAACCCCTGCAGACTTCTGTCCCTCCAATAACAGAGCAGTATCAAAACGATTACTAGCTAGCAAACTTTCAACTGTCCCTGAAATCACTAACAGGCAGCAGCTCTCTCCCTACACTATCTCTTCAGCACACACAGGCAGAGTGAAAAAACGCTGCAGGGCTTCGGTTTTTATAGGGAAGGGGAGTGGTCCAGGGGAGAGCTTCCTGATTGGCTGCCATGTACCTGCTGGTCTGGGGTGAGAGGGCAAAAAAAAGCGCCAACAATGGCGAACCCAAAATGGCGAACGTCGCGCGACGTTCGCGAACTTCCGGCGAGCGCGAACACCCGATGTTCGCGCGAACAAGTTCGCCGGCGAACAGTTCGCGCCATCCCTATTTACTATATATTTCTGCAAAGCAGGAATAAACCTAAGGAGGTAGTGGGTCTGCTGTTTTTATAATCCATTTAGAGATTTATGATTGGAATTAATCATAAATGCCACTACCTTCATAACTGGAATGCCCAAAGAAAGATGCCAATCTGCAAGTTAATGTTGCATCCTTGTAACACCAGTCCTGAATGAAAATAGAGTCTATTAAAGGCTAAGGTAGCACAAAGTGACATTGCATGGGTGATTAAATCCAGAAAGCCCACTCGAAATGTGGTCAATTGTTGTCAATATGGAACACAACGAACAAATACCAGCCATGACACTTGTCACTTGTGGAAACAGCTGGCTGGATTCTTCCAGGTGGCATGGCATTTTAAGGTGTATAAATTATAATATGGACTTGTAAAATACATTGTCTTTAGAGGGGCAGACATGCCCAGATTTGGCTAATTTGCACAATACTGCCCAGCCATCTGGCCATGTACATCTTGGGAATTAATTTCATCCTGCAGCCCTATTGGTTGATCTGTACAAACTGCAAATTTCATATGTTGATCCACCTTCTTGAAGAAATGAGAGGAACCGCAACTCTTCCTTGTTTCATGCAGATCCGATCATTCAGGCCAAATAATGTAAAAACAATATTTGGCCATCCATCTGTGTATCCTATTGTACAGTGTGAAGATTAGTTGTTGTGTTAACTCTTATACACCAGAGCCCTGCATATTTCCAGTAATATAAAACATTTTTATTTGTATTTATTTGGATTTTATTTTGGATGTACCATACCTCCCAACTGTGCCATTTTCGTCTGGCCAGTCCTGTTTTTGACAGCTCAGGCACAGGCCTGGGTTTCTTACTGAAATATCCCGAGATTCTCTTTGATCTCCTGCACTGACGCCAGAAAAAGGTACAAAGTTTCTGAAACTTAATTAAAATAAGAGGCTTTTTGGCAGATAGCCCACAACACTAAGGGGCAGATTTATCAAGGGTTGAATTTCGAGGGTTAATAAACCGTCAAATTCAACCCTTGAAGTAAAATCCTTCGAATTCGAATATCGTATTCAAAGGATTTAGCGCAAATGCCTAGCTTGAACGATTAAATAATTTTAACCGATCGATCAAAGGATTTTTATTAGATCAAAAAAAGCTTAGAAAAGTGCTGGGGAAGGTCCACACAGGCTAACATTGCAGCTTGGTAGGTTTAAAGTGGCGAAGTATGAAGTCGAAGTATTTTTTAAATAGACAGTACTTCGATTATCAAATGGTCGAATAGTCGAACGATTTTTACTTCGAATTGTTTGAATCATTCAATCAAATTTGACCCATTTTGATGGTCGAAGTACCCAAAAAAATCTTCAAAATTAGATTTTTTTTTTCATTCGAATTCTTCACTCGAGCTTAGTAAATCTGCCCTCTGTTCTCTTCGATACATTTGTAACAATTTAAAATAAGCAAACACACAATTCTAACTATTTAAGATAAGCAGATCTCTTGTGGAAACTGAGATACAGCTTAAAGGGCAATTTCAGCTTCATTAACAAAACACACAAAACCTTTCCCTAAAACTCATTATAGCACCCATGCAACCTAAAACTAGAAATTGAGTGAACTGATGTGTGGTTTATCTGGACTATGTGTCCGTTGTATGTGTGAGTAACCTTTATGAGTTGCCTTACTGTGTAATATAAACAGGAACATTTCAGGGGCTGCACTAGAAGAGACAAATTTCCATTTTGAAAAAACGGAAATTCGTCTCTTTAAGTTACCAAAGGCTGCTTTTTGCCGCCCTTGATAACTGGCCTCTCTCAACTTGCCTCATGGCAGGAGCAGCCCTGAATATAAACATAACTACAATTTGATTTATACTATATTAAAAGGTATGTTTTTTGAGAAAACACAGAAGATTTTTTTGCTTGCAGTTCTTAACGAATTTAGTTTAAAGAAAAACCCTTCAGGCGGATTTCAGTCCTTTAAAAACCATGACATTCAATCTTTGTTCTGCAAGGGAACTTCTAATGAATAAACTTGGTAAATTAAAGCACGCTTCAGCACTGTGCTTACCTCTCATTTGTGTGTTAGTGTTGAAATGAATTAAAATGTTTAAACTGCAGGAGGCAGGTTACCTCTTTGAGATCTAGCTCTGCCCTCCAGAGTCAGTCTGCATCCAGCAGTTATTTATCTTGCACAGTTGAGAGGGAGTTTAAAAGAAAAGAGCAGTCAGGACAAATGTGTCTTCAATGGTGCTTAGCAGCAGGAGGACCATTGAGGCCTTTCTTGTAGTCTTACTGAAGTGTGACATAATAATAACAAAGTACAAGAAATAGGATTCGCTTTGAAAAGGCTGATTAAAATAAGACAAACAAACAAAATTGCTCAACTTAGTTACAGCATTACAAGAAATTTTAATCTAGTTCTGCTCTGCCGGTTTAAGTCTATTTTTTAATATATATATATATATATATATATATATATATATATATATATATATATATATATATATATATATATTCGGCTTAAATTATATAACAATACAACATTTCCACATATTCGGCTTAAATTATATAACAATTTGTTTTTGTATTTCTTAATTATTTCATTGATCTAGAGACTTTCTATTTTATCAACGAAGGGAAACCATATAACTACCTCCAAAATGCACTGGAAATGTTGACCTTCCAAAACTGGAGATATTCAGCACTATTTTGTCCAATTTGTTCCAAAGCATGCATATTGTGCATGTTTTAAGGCATCGCATGCAATTGCATAGGCACAATATCATCATGGTCAAGATTATGATGGAGTTGTAAGTAAAAAATATGCTGCCTTGAGGGTACAAATATATAAGGACTATTGCACACTGCACTTGTGCTTGTAAATTAGCTTTCTACTATGTTGTAGCCAGTTATAGTCTTTGACATTTTGATGATTTTTTATTCAGCTCAATTATTTTGGTTGCTAGCTGGGTCTCCCTTTCCCTAGAAAGAAAGCAAAGGCTTCAATAAAAGACAGATGATAGCAAAGGGCCTGAACAATGAGTAATAAAAAGTAATCGAGACTGATTGACAGGCATCTACTTGCCATACAACATATTAAATCACCTCTATCCCACCTCTGAATTTTTATAGAATATATAAGAAATCCTAATTCTTAAGTAAACATTGCCTTTAACAATAGCCAGAGGGATACAGATGAGATGCCGATTTCTCATTCCCTATCTATCGAGGACATATTATGATTTACTGATTTAGATCAGTAGTGTCAGAGATGAATGCTATAATCATTAAGGTTGGGCATACATTGCCCCAAAAACATCTATCTATATCTTTATAGTAGCAAATAGTCAAAAAATCTCAGTTCAATGAAAATATTTGTAAACACTACTTCAGGGGTACAATTTGGGCTTTTACCTCTTTTTCTATTAATGTTGATATCATATCTATGGAGCCATTTTGAAAATGTACATTTTTACATTCAGATATAATATTTTGCTAAAAATATACAACAGATGCCACAACTTCAGAAAAAAAATATATAAATCAGGGAAATTCCAGCTAGACTGAACTAACCTCCATATTAATCCAGTGATGCAGATATGATCTCATTAGGAGAACATATAATAAGATAACTGATGGAATATTTGCACCCCAAATGAAAGACTGATTTTTTTCAAATATAAAAGTAAAAAGCACAAGATGGCACAACTATAAGAGACAGGTCATGTGTTGAAATTATTTAAGAAATTTTACCGGAATTATAAAATGCAATTTCTCTGACATGATAAACACATTCCATCCCCTTTTGTTTTATGGACTTGGTCATTAGGCAGGCATGATGGAAATGATTTGAAATCCAACTTACTTATTATCAATTTATTGGTTGTAAACTAAAGATCAATTTGTAGCATTTACTCAGACAGAAGGATTTCTAAATCATTTCCTCTTAAAGCATGACATATTTCAGACTTCATAAATTTACACTTATTTGCTGTCGATCTATATTCATAATTTAAGAAAAACCCGCATGACAGTCTTCTTTATATTTTCCTTGGTATAGATTTTTTGTCATTGTGCATGTCAGAGGTCAATGCCAGAGTGGCCCTATGGCAGCCATTAACTACAGGCTGCAAAGTTGTTCGCTATTGATCGACAATCTCGAAATATCTATTATGTGGATATAAAAACTGGTTTTCACATCTTTCTAAACAGATAACTCAAAAGGGCCAAAGGGTCATGCATTGTGATATATTGTTTTTTCACTGAATCACAAGCCAAGAATAGGATGAAAACAGCAAGTGACCATGTCATCCCGAACTAGTGGAGAGACGAACAGCATCTGAACTGCATAAACAAACACACTAGCATGCCAAATGCATAAGGTATATTTTGAGTTGAAATATACTGTGAAGGATCAACTTTATCTCCCTAGCAAGCTACAAAGTAAAATAGGCTATACTTAGATTTTGAAGCTACCTCTTTGGATTATTAAGAGAGAAGGAAAACAGCATTAATTTATGATGCACAATGGCACTCCTAGTGATAACAGAAAGCATTGTTCTACCTGGGCATAACGGCTCTGTGGACTCAATGAATACATCAACACCAACTAATGTATATATGCAAATGGTAGGAGAGGGGATGCTCTGTGCAAACTCTTGCTTCTTCATTAAAAGTGGGAAAATTTTCATCTGGGCACTAACCTATAGCAATCAATCAGTAATTAGCAATGTTCAGAAAGCTGCAGAGAGATCAATGAAAATAAAACTGTGATTGGCTGACATGGATTACTGCACCTAGTGCAAATGTGACCATTGTTAGCAACTGGGCCCCATCCATAATAATACAAACCCTTGTTACTATATTTTCATTCTAAGAATAAATGTAAATGTTTTCTACTTAGATATATATATATATATATATATATATATATATATATATATATATATATATATATATATATATATATATTTGATCACCAGGCTTTGCCGTGTAAAAAACAGCATAAATTTTTTACGCACTTGTTCTTGGTGACTTCCACCAGACGCAATGTAAAATAACAGAGTCAAATCTGCATGGCATATAAGTACACAATAAAATTTGCCATGCTTTGTACAATATTTTTTCTGCAAATTTCATTTTACACAACAATATGCCCACTACAGTCCATACTTCCAATATAGTTGGTCAATGCAGTTGATTTCAGCTGCCAAATGAAGAACCATTGCTTCACAAAGGAGTCTCCCAAAATGGGACGTTTTTGCTGCTTAATAAATATACATGTCATTATATTCCCCTTGTAAACAAGGAACGTTGTTGCAAAACAAAATCATTGCGGTTCAGTTGAAGTATTGGTGTTGAGGTGGATAAGAAAAGATGTGCTTTTAAGGCTTTCAAGTTAGCTGGGATATCTGTATGGAAAATGGTATTGCAGCACACAGTAAAAAGAATCCAAAAGTACTTTTTAAATATGTAAATAGTAAACAAAAATGATGCAGAAGCGGTGGGACCCTTAATATCAGAGGGGGGTCAGCTGGTTGATGAGAAAAGAAAAAAAAGCTACGTTTCTGGACTGTTATTTTTCGTCTGTCTACACAAATGAGGAACCATTTAATGAAGGTTCCCTTCTTAATAGTCTTCCTAGTAATACAAGTAATGTTACATGGTTCACGCATGAGGAAATTCAAAAGAGACTAGAACATGTTAAAATAAACAAAGGTCTGGGACTGGATGGTATTCATCCCAGGGTACTGTGATTGTCAAATCGCTCTACTTAATTTTTCAAGATCTGGCAGAGTCCTAAGAGACTGGCGTATTGTTAATGTGGTGCCGCTATTCAAAAAGGGACCCCATTCTCAGCCTTAAAACTATAGGCCAGTTAGTCTGACATCAGTGGTAGGAAAGCTTTTCGAAGGGGTATTAAGGGGTAAGAAACTGGACTTATTTTTTTGCCTTTCCTTGTGATGGGTGCTGTTCAGCAGACAAAGAGTAAAAACACTGATTCCCATATGCAGACAATAGACATTAAACTAAATTAAACTAAAACTCGACTTTTTCTCACTTTATTTGAAAAAAAAAACTAAAAGAGAAATTCTAGTTGTTGAAGCGACAAAGTCATGTTTTCGAGGTGTCAGTTCAAAAAGTCTCATGATTCGAATTGATGCACAATTTTGTTGTTACTTTCTCTTTTAGTTTTTTTTCAATAAGTGAGGGAAAGTCGAGTTTTAGTTTAATTTAGTTTAATGTCTATTATCTACATATGGGAATCAGTGTTTTTACTCTTTGTCTGCTGAACAGCACCCATCACAAGGAAAGGCAAAAAAATAAAATCCCATTTTTACTTTCTTTTACGAAAAAGAAACCTATTTCCAATATACTTTAATTAAAAAATGTGTACCGTTTTTATAAGAAACCTGACTATATGCAGTGAAATTCTCCCTTCATTTACTGCTGTGGATAGGAATTGTCAGATGGTCCCTAATTGCTGAGCAGGGAAACAATTGTAACACCTATTTGGGCCACTCGGGGTTAATTCACCAGCTAGAACACTAGAGCATGGGTTATACGTGACTTACACCCAGGGCAGGGCCTTCGCTAAGTGGAAGTGTTCCCTCTATGGTGTAGTGCAACTACATCCCCCCCCCCCAGGCTACTGTGCACACAAAAACAACTTGGGTGCCAGGAGGTTCTTAACAATCAGGAACGGTTTATTATGCCAAAAAGGGGCAAATGACCACAGGTTTCAGTAGGAGTTGAGGAAAACAGCATATTGAGAGTTCACACAGATCACAGGCAGGCTCACACAGAGAGTACACAGGCAAATGCAGTACAACCTTTCTCTCCTGGAAGTTGTCAGGAAAGCAGCTTCTACCCTACAGTCCCTCTTCACTGAGGTCCCTGACTGGAGGCAACACACAGAGCCTCTGGGAAGCTACTCCCTTACTGCAAATCCTTGTTGGAGCTTCAGCTGCTCTTTTTCTCTATCCTATCTGCCTTTCTCTCCTAGAGAGACTATGACAAGTCTGCCCTAGTATATCTGTTCCTCATTCACGGGGTTACCTGGTCCCCGACTTGGACACATGCCTTCTTCTGGGCCTATTGCACTCAGTCCCCCTGAGCACATCCAGCTGGAATCACATCCAGAGGCAAAAGAGGAAGAGGCCACTACTTGCACACACTATATAGGAGTGTGTCAGAGCAGTGTCATCAAATCTCTCAGCCTATCACTGTGAAGGTTATTTTGTAACAGGGATTGTACCCAATAACCCAAGGAAATGGTGAAAAGATTAACTCTAAAGGGCCTGTATCCCTATAGGGCCCTACACAATCATACTTATGAACAACAGGAAGAGCCCCCGCCTTACTTACCAGCCATGCAGAATTCAAGCAGCTTTGTTTATGACGATCCCTAAGCAGCCCAGACCACACTGAGCATGTGCAGGGTCAGGCAAAGATGTTTAACAAAGTTACAAGATGACAGCCCCCTGTGGCCAACTTTGAAAGCATAAATCATTTGTTTAATTAGGCTTTGTGGTGCAGTAAGTTCATGTTTATGGTTAGTATACAAAATACAGCATTTCTAGCCTTATTCTATTTTAGACTTTCCATGTCCTTTAAGTCCAAACCTGGACATAAATTAAGGGGCCGATTCACAAAGGGTCGAATATCGAGGGTTAATTAACCCTCAATATTCGACTGGGAATTAAAATCCTTCGACTTCGAATATCGAAGTCGAAGGATTTTAGCACAAATAGTGCGATCGAAGGATTATTCCTTCGATGGAACGATAAAATCCTTTGAATCGAACGATTCGAAGGATTTTAATTCAACGTTCGAAAAAATATCCTTCGATCAAAAAAACTTAGGAAAGCCTATGGGGACCTTCCCCATAGGCTAACATTGAGTTCGGTAGCTTTTAGATGGTGAACTAGGGGGTCGAAGTTTTTTCTTAAAGAGACAGTACTTCGACTATCGAATGGTCTGACGATTTTAAATTCGAATAGTTCGATTCGAAGTCGTAGTCGAAGGTCGTAGTACCCCATTCGATGGTCGAAGTAGCCGAAAAAACACTTTGAAATTAGAAGTTTTTTTACTTCGAATCCTTCACTCGAAGTTAGTGAATCGGCCCCTATGTCTATTGGTTTTTTAATCAGAAACTTTCTGTTTCATGTTTTTTTGTTATTTCTTGATCTAAAAAGGCCAAATGGGGAAAATGAAACAATATCATAATTAATAATAAAATATAGCCCTGTAATGAACAATAGTGATGAGCAAAATGTTTTGCTAAGTTTCGCCATGAAAATGAAGCCCATAAACTGAAATGGGTGAAAAAATGTGTTGCAATTTGTCACCACAGACTTCAATGCATTTCGACAAATTATTGCAGTTTCGCAAATATTTTGGCAAAGCCAAACGGGTCAAATTCACCCATCACTAATTAACAATGATGATATTAGACATCACCTTGGAGCTCCATGACCAGTATAAATCATCAATACCTCAGTGACTTCTAATGTGCTTATATATTACAACGGGGGTATAGAATTAGCAATATGTACAGAATGCTGTACATAAGAAAGACCAATTTAAACCACTTAACTTATCTGCTATTTACTACAGGTATGGGATCTGTCATCGGAAAACCCAGTAGCCAGAAAGAATTATGGAAAGGCTGTCTCCCATAGACTCCAGTTTATCCAAATAATCCCAATTTTTATAAAATGATATCCTTTTTCTATGTACTAATAAAAAATTAGCTTGTACTTGAACCAAACTAAGATATAATTAATCCTTAGAAGCAAAACCAGCCCATTGGGTTTATGTAATGTTTACATAATTATCTAGACTTAAGGTATGAAGATCCTAATTATGGATTAATCTGTTATCTGGAAAGCCCCTGGTCCAAAACATTCTAGATAACAGGTCCCTTGCCTGTATCTAAATTCTTTGTCTTTTGATCTTTCTCTGAGTTGTTAACAATGTAATTCTGCTTACTGTACAGTATTTAAGTATTCAGCCTGTGTGTTTGATGGAAGGGATACATTCTGAAGCACCAGGCTTGCATGTTTGAAGCTAAATTGATGAATTATTTATAAAAAAAAAAGAAAGAACATGGTGGGAAGGTAAGTGGGTGATTGAGCATTGCATGGCAGGCTGGCCTATTTGCCCTTTCCAGTAAGTAAGTGCAATTGGCCTGCCCAGCAGGAGCCAAGGAAACTGTCCATTCTAATGAGAATTCTGTATCTGATCTCAGCCATTTTTGCAGACATTTTAATAAAAGTCAATGATAGCAAACACCATTGGTTCTTGTAGGTCAGGCTACATCAAAATTCCATTTCTTTTCTGCAGCAGTTTAAGTTGTGTTTCCAGTAACAGTTTTAAATATTGGAGGGACACTCTGAGGCGTTGAATTCTCTTTTGATGACACACCATTTGTTTGAACCTAAAGAACACACAAAAAATATGAAATCAGTAGAAAAAAAGGTCCAGTGTTCTTTTAGGCACTTGTATTCTCCATAAACTTGAATATTTCATATTAATTTTATTATATTATATACATAATTATTATTATGTACACAATATTAACACAGCCGCCTTGAGTATTATAGCTGTTAATAGGAGGGAACATTCACCAGTGGGCGTTATTGTGTAACAGTGTTTGGACAGACAGAAAACAGCAGTTTTATCCACTTTCATCTTGTGTTCTGTTGCTGGTAAAGTAAATAAGATGTTCAGCCAAATAATGGAATCCCCACCAACACTCAGTTAGCTCCTTTTCATGGCAATTAAGCTCATTTGATCCAGTCTGAATGCATCAGCAACTGCCTGTTTAGGGGAAGGTTTTCTTCCTTTCTTTTTTTAAGCAGCAGAACATGACATCAGATTTAATAAAGGGTTGTTGATGAAATCATTGTGATTTAACTGCAAAAATCCAACTAATAGCATCTTCTACAAGTACTTTTAAGTAATAGTTTAGAAAGCAAAGATACAAATATGCTTGTCTTTTTAAAACAGAAGCTGGGAGCATGCCTGAAAAGAATAACATTCTCCGACATAAGCTTTAGAAACATTATTATTTTCTACTATATACTATACTTATTTTATACTATTCACTTTACATATGAATATACTCAACATACACTCAAGACCAATTGTATATGTTGTCTGTTGTTTATGTATTTTTTTTCCTTTGCAAAATAGTGGCACTCCAGGAATTTGTGTGCATCACTTCTAGTCAATGGAAATCTGGCATCAAAACACAAAATGTGAAATTTATATAAAAGGGGTGTTTCGCCTTTAGGTTAACTTTTAGTATGTTATAGAATGGCTAATTCTAAGCAATGTTTCAATTGGTCTTTATTTTTGTTTTTTCTTTTTTATAGTTTTTTAATTATTTGCCTTCTCCTTCTGACTCTTTCCAGCTTTCAAATGGGGGCCACTGATCCCATCTAAAATACAAATGCTCTGTAAGTCTACAAACATTGTTATTGCTACTTTTATTACTCATCTTTCTATTCAGGCCTTCTACTATTCATAGTCCAGTCTCCTAGTCCTAGTTGAATAAAAAGCCCACTCAAAAACCACCAATAATAAAAAATGAAAACCAAATGCAAATTGTCTCAGAATATCACTCTTTACATCATACTAAAAGTTAACTCAAAGGTGAACCACCCTTTTAAGTAGAGGGCACTCTAAGCTAGGAAAATAGCTTTTAAATCAATGTTTAGGTGATAGATTCAGTACCAATGTCCCACACATACAACAGGGTGGAATCAGTTTACATTGCCAACCAAATCTGTATGCATCAACTTATATTATTTCATTTATAAATCACAAAAAATTAAGTACATTCCACCCAGCTAGTGATGGGAGAATAAATTTGCTAAGCCCCTGTGAAAATTTGCCAGCGTCCAAAAAAATGGATGCCGGCGCATTTTCGCGGCGAATATGTGCCGGCATCCAAAAAAACGCACGCTGACACCCAGAAACGGACACCGACGTCAAAAAATATACACCGGCGACATGTTGCAAATTTTTGGGAGTTTCACGGGAAATTCGCAAATTTTTCGCCAAAACGGCAGAGATTCGTCCATCACTACACCCAGCCTTTAGCAGAATTAAAAGTGGATATTTAGATCAGTTAGAATCAACCCAATAGTTTGGTGAAAGACTCAAGGGGTCAAAGGGACATATTTCATATTCCAAAATATATTGGTATATGTACAGTGAATAAAGTACCCCTTCTTGTAAGGCCCATTGTTTTTATACATGTCATGGAACTCCAAGGTAACTTCTAATATCCTTATATTTTGCAACAGGGGTACTTTATTTATTATAATACACAAGTTTAAGTGAGTCTTTTGACAGAAATGACATCACTACTCACCGTATATAACTGATGACATCACTACTCATATTATATATATATATATATTTTATATATATATATATAATACACAAAAGTCATGAATATCTTAAATTATATCCTTATAAACGGGGAGTAGTGATGTCATCGGTTATAATCGGTGTCATTCTTGTCACGTGACTCACTGAAACATTTGTATTATAAAAAATAAATTAAATATGAGGATGTTAGAAGTTAACTCAGAGTACCATGACCTGTATAAGAAAACTTGGCCTTCTGACTCGTGTTTTTATATGGTCATGGAACTCCTCGGTAACTTATAATATCCTTATCATTAATAAGAGGGAGTACTTTATTCACTATATAATGCATAAAAGCCATGAATATCTTGTAAATTATATCCTTATAAACAGTGAGTTCTGATGTCATCAGTTATAAACGGTGAGTTCTGATGTCATTTCTGTCACATGACTTACTGAAACATGTGTATTATAATAAATAAAGTACCCCCAGTTGCAAAATATGAGGATATTAGAAGTTACCTCGGAGTTCCATGACCTGTATAAAAACACTCGGCCTTTGGCCTTGTGTTTTTATATGGTCATGAAACTCCTCTGTAACTTATAATATCCTTATATTTTACGAGAGGGGGTAATTTATTCACTATATAGTTACACAGTGAAGAGGTCTGGGGATCTGGTTGAAATGTTCACATTACAGTCCTGAGACCTCAGATCTTTTCCAATGACAACCTGGTTAACAAATATGTTAGGGACCCCAGTGAGCTCTTTATTCCATTCTACAGTATATTCTATATTGCTTCTAACACTAATATTTTTTTTCATTTCTTTTCAGGCTCCTGTTTGTTATGTAATATAATCGTAAGTGTTGCTTAACTTACTGGAAGGGTAGAACTCCATGGGCAATTTTACCTGCGGTACCTTCCATTCTGACGCAATGAGACTAATCTCAGGCATCACGTTGGATTCGCCGAATCTAATAGTAATACAAATGTCGCATGTAGTAACACAAAATTTAAAAAACATTTTTTTCTACATAACGAAAAAAAACCACCAAGAAACATTTAACTTTAAATTCGCAAAGTCTTTATTAAGAAATAACTTACCAATTCTCCGCTTGTGCTCCTCTTCAGAAACGGTGACAGGGCGATGATCCATCGTGCAGCGCTTGATTTCTCCTCCCTGCTTTCTATAGGAGATATCCAGGAAGGAGAAATTAAGTGCCGCATGATGGATCGTCGCCCTGTCGCGGTTTCTGAAGAGGAGTGAAAGCGGAGAATCAGTAAGTTATTTCTTAATAAAGACTTTAAAGTTAAAAGTGTCTTGGTGTTTTTTTTTTGTTAAATAAAAACAATTTTTTTTTAAAAAAAAATTATGTTACTGGTCCTTTAAGTCCATTATGACTCAAAACAAGTCCTGCCAATAAGCTAGATCTAATGCAGTTGAAAACTGAGGTATGGGGTGCCACTTGTCCCCATTACGTTTTGTCTACAAAAATACATTCTGTATACAAAAATATCCCCAGTACACAGAATGAATATCTCTCTGGCTACATAAGTAATTATTACCATATACACTAGTAAAAATAGGATATAATTATATTGCAAATTCCATTCTCTATATTTAAACAAGCATTCTGTCTCACGAATGTTTAACACCCATATAACAGAACCAGTGAATACTTCAAGAATAATTACTGTTAAAAGAAAATATATTATGGTGTAAATGAATAGCATATGCCAAGCTTGATTGTATTGACAAAATAGATACTTGACAGAAAGGAAGGTTCTGTAGCACAACATTTATTCTATCAACAATTTGAACAGTCAGTTCCACAAAACTGGCAAAATATAAATTCTGTGTCAGTCAAATTAATGAACCAATTAGAAGCAAGCATACTCATTATCCAATACAAAAACAGGTTTTAATTGGAGTCCAATTACTGGTCTTTTTTGTTTTAATTGGTTCTGTAAAGCACTGACTCACCAACACACCTGCTCCAGGGCTGCCAATGAAGACTTAACTGGTGCAAGGTACAGAGCAAACTTTTCATTGATAAAGAGAATGACTCACTAAGGGATACCATTCTGTGGCCCTTAGCATCCTTAGAATTTGTGTTCTGTAGATCTGATATTATTGTGTAAATATTATTTTGTAGTCTTCTAAATATATGACACTGTATAAAAACAAACAACATGCAATGATTCCACTGACCATTGCTTGGATCTTTATTTACGACCGTCATTGCATAAACTAATCTCATCCAGAACAACAGGATAATGCAAGTGTAATTTACATAAATAAAGTGCAGTAATGGCCACTGTGCATCTGCCAATATGGACCATGTTAAACAGCGTACTTTAAAAAGGCAATTAAATGGGACAACCCAAAATGTCATAGCGAAAATATATTTCTTTTGCCTTGGGTAAGTAATAAGTAAAACATTTGCCTATTGATTGACAGCTGAACTTAAAGCACCTTTAGTAAATGATTATTAACCACCATCATTCTTTGCATTTAGAGCTTGGCTCCTTTAAATAAATTAAAAGACCTCCCTTGCTACAGTGACCAATGTCCCCAGTAGAACCAACTCAGTGTCTGGAAGCCCTACTGAGATGTGAAATGAGTATGTCTCCATGCACCTGAGCAGGCCCCATTAGAGCCTGAGGCTTGTCAAGCGTGTATCCCATTGCTTTGAAAGAGCTGACATATATCCTGTATCAAAGACAAGAATACTGTAGCACAGCCAAGGTAATAAATTACATGTTCATCCTTCTTAAGGTTTGCTCTTTTTTCCAGCTTCAGTTTTCATTCCAATATAAACTTTCCTGTCAAAAAGACATTTCTGATGTGTCAAATTCTCGGCTGTAATGAACAGGTTGACAAATGTTAAAGGTGAGGAGGCGCATGGATTTTGTGCAGCCGTCTGCAGCCACAATGGAGTCATGCTTTGTACAGGGATAACAAGGGGAAGAGGGATGGCTGATACATGCCACACAGCAGTCCTTCCGTCATTTCGAATTAAATAGCCTGTGTTTAATTATGAATTCAGATGGGAAAAAAACAATTATTGCTCATGTTCCTTTTTCTCATATTATTTACACAGTCAATTCATTCAACACATACAGTAGCGCCCTTAACCCTTCCTCTGCCGGGGAATCCTGCAGCCCAATTAACAATTTGCTGAATTCTTATGTTTAAAAGAAACACAAGAAGCACAGAGGGTTAACTGTATACAGAAAAGTTAGTTAATAGGTTCATGTAATATGCATCTTCAGTCCGGCAACTACACAGTTAACTATACATGAACGATGTCTTCCATGAGACATCATTTGTGGGTGTAATGAGCTATAAATAAAGAGCAAAAAGGAACAATATATTCATAAGGAAAAGGATCCCAAATCATGGGCAATAGTACAATAAATGTTTTCTACAGGCATATTTACTAACAATGCTAATATAATAAAAAGCCTGTCTAGCAATTTTACTTCTTCCTGCCTATATTTTTTATTTATTAAAAAAAGGTGCAGATATACATGAATGTTATATATATATATATATATATATATATATATATATATATATATATATATATATGTATGTTTTTTTTAGTATATCAGAACAGTTTGTATAATATTAACCAGTATTATGCCAAAACTAACAAAATACCTGCTTGTGGATATGTCCATGTGGCTCATGGGGGGGGGGGACATATTTGAGAGTCTCATTATTGCCCATCATTCGCTAAGTTACCGTACATATTTTTTGGACAACTTTCCTTTTTTGCAAATGAGCTTTTGAGGAATAACAGGTTAAGGTCTTCTCAGTCCATATGGTAAGAAAAGATAAACAAGTAAACACTTTTTTTAATGGAGTTTCATGAGAGCTGGAATTATTAACACATTGTCTTGTTATTGTGATTAAAATTAAATGATGTTCTAGGCGCGCTGACAAATGAATTTGGAATGGTTACACTAATGACATTACTTTAAATTATGAAAGTGAGCAGGAGAAAAAAAAAGAAAAAAAGTAAGAGGGGGGAGAGCAGGCGAGCGGGAGACAAAGAGGGAAAATTGAGCCTAACAGCCAGATCCTTAACTATTATTTACCTATTATCTGAGAGAATTGAATCTCGCTGTGCTGAAGCAGAGAAAAGAATAAAAGATTTGTAGTCGTTACAAGGCCCTATCCTCCCATCCAGCAAGCCTGGATTCCCAGGGGCTCCATTGCCAGCACTGGCTCAGCTTGTCTGATCATTTATCCATAATTAGAAAATTAATATTTTAGATGGCGCTATGATGAACCCATTATGGTGATGGGCCCCGATATCAATTATAACTTCAATTTCAATTTCACTTACAGCCGCGTAATGGGTCCTGGTGGCGGTGTAGTGATGGGCTAAATCCGCAGTGCGTGACGAATACAGATCACTGCACATTAGGATGAGCAATTATTTGAACATGTATAAAAACTATTTACAAGCAATGTAATTGACCGGGGTCAGAGGGAGATGCTGAAAAATGGACAGGTTGACAAATTCTTGTTCTATACCAACAGAAAGGATTTATTAATTTCTTTGGCTGTAATTGAATTTTTGAGAGGTTCTTGTTAAGCTCCCATTGCTTTGCTCATCTGCCGTGCTGACCTTCCATAGATCTGATGCTACAAGACTTCTAGTTTCCTTTACAACCATTGGCAGGGAGATTGCTTGATGGAATTTGTTTATAAAAAAAAGAAATAAAGAAAAAACTCAGGAGGACATGAGACCAGTTTGAAAATAGATTCAGCAGACAACAACCAAACAACCGGTGGACTCTGCTGCTACTTCTCCTGGCTAAAAGAAAAGATAGAATTCTAAAGGCAATATAGGATTTGCAAAATTCCTGCAAACAGCAAGGGGCTTGATTTCATATTTTATCCCAGACACAAAGAATGATTTAAAGATGCAGTAACCTTTCTCTAATATCACGCGGTTCAGGACTAGTAAAACAGATTACAGTCAATTTACCAGCTATAGTAAAAGTATAGTATGTGCATCAGTTGTGTAGGTACCATCCAACTCTGTAGTGTCTAAGGAGTAAAATACACTCTCTCCCCATTTTTATATTAACAACTGTGTTATTGGCCTTTATTTCAGCTTACTTAGAAGGTACTATAAATTCCATGAGGTAGATCAATTTACTGTGCCATCCTAATTAGTCATATGAAGGGGACACATACAAAGAGAAGCACTAAAGAGAAGGCAGACCACAGGAGGGACAACATTGTTATGTAAATAACTGCCTTGTGGCATTTCTATTCCTGATGATCACAACTCTACATAGTAAATAACGCATGTAATTAGCTAACGCTTAACTCAGTCGTCACACTGGATTTTAGTAAACTTGAAAATACAGCTGCATCAAAAGGACTTAGAAAGAGTAAAAGCAATCGGTTTGTAATGAATACCCCCCTACTCAGGTCTCCTCCCTAACCACATCAACCCCTACATAAAAGTCAACTGCTTAACTGTAACTGCTGTCAATACTCATAGCTACATATCAAGGTAAGCACCTAGGGTTGCCAGTATTTTACCAGCCTGGCCGGTAAAAATGATGGTTGAACCCAATGTAGATAAATATATAGGAAGGCCGGTATTTTTTTCCATAAGAGGTGGCAACCCTATAAGCACCTGGCATGTTTGATTATGTGATTCCTGGTCCCAGGCTCCATTGCAGTGATCACTAAGCAGAAGAATGCTTACTGGCCCAGGACAACAGGCCAGCTTTCAGTATATATGTGTTAGCCACGTCATTGCCTTAGAGCCTGACCTGGCCTAACATGGTGGACTCCAACCCTGCATTTCATTAGTAGTTACAGGGAATGTGAGTTTTTAGGCAGTGTGGTTGATGCAACTGGGGAGAGGGCAGGGCTTGTGCTTGGGAGCTAGCTAACTGTTACGTGTTTTATTCCCCTTTAACTTTAATTGCAATAGTAATTATAGTTTAAAGGGCATGTAAAGGCAAAAATAAAATCCCATTTTTACTTTCTTTAATAAAAAAGAAACCGATCCCCAATATACGTTAATTTAAAAATATGTACCGTTTTTATAAGAAACCTGACTGTATGCAGTGAAATTCTCCCTTCATTTACTGCTGTGGATAGGAATTGTCAGATGGTCCCTAACTGCTGAGCAGGGAAACAATCATACTTATGAACAGCAGGGGGAGCCCCGCCTTACTTACCAGCCATGCAGAACTCAAGCAGCTTTGTTTATGACGATCCCTAAGCAGCCCAGACCACCCTGAGCATGTGCACAGTCTTAGTCTTGCAAAAATATTTAACAAAGTTACAAGATGGAGACCCCCTGTAGTCAACTTTGAAAACATAAATTATTTGTTTGTTTAGGCTTATGGTGCAGTAAGTTCATGTTTATATTTAGTATACAAAACACAGCATTTCTAGCCTTATTCTATTTTAGACTTTAGATGCCCTTTAAATTGGAAGCACTGCTGATATATTATTGTTGTGCCGCACAATTCAAACAAGGCTACATAAAGAATTTTTGGGCATTTACTAACATAACCACTAAATTGCACCAGTGCAGAATACACATTGGAGCTTATTTACTGCCATAGGTGCTAAAATTGCACCGATGCAATTAACTAGTGCAACTAGTTAACTAGTTGCACTATTATGGTAACCTATAGTAACCTATTATTGTCTAAGTTGCAAATTGCTTATCCAGAGTCAGGCTGGGCCTGCAGGGAAAAAACTTGTTGCCCTGGCCCACCCAGACCCCCGTCTGAGACCCTGGGCACTGCCACAAGAATAAAATATAAGGAAAGCAAATGGGTCTGGCATAGGGAGTTTACAGCTGGGGGGGCAAGTGGCAGGGGAGGGTTAAGGCAGGGGTTATGGGGCCTTAGTGTGGGAAACCCTGGTGGGCCCTGTACCCCCATCCAACGCCAGGTTTATTGGATGATGTATATGCCATAACCACATATTAAATGAGCCCCGTTATCATTTTAGCTGCAGAAGGGATCAGTAGAAGTCAATGTGCATCTATTTATCATTAGCAGTTAATGGGTTAATACAAATCCAAGTGGTCCTGTGGGAGCTTGACATCTAGAAAAAAATCCATTGTAGACTCATGATGCAGCAGGAGGGATCACTAGCAGAATGGTATGAAGACAGAGCTTTATTTGTTAATTTTCTGTGGTCTTGCCGTGGCTCTGCTGTTTTTTCCTAGGCATTGCCTCATGCATTTTCCTTACTTTTTTGATGTCGGTTTAATTGTTCACTGTCAGGGGTAGAGCAGCAGATAACAAGCTTAGCAAATGATGTCTGCTGTTGCAACACATTGATTAATATTTTACATGTTATTATCCTCTGTCCATTACGACAGCAAATTAAACTATAAATCACACCTTCTGCCTATGTCACTGAATCATAAATTGTCTCTACCTCTTTCTCGCTCTAATGCTGCGGCTTGCAAGGTCCTCGCGTTCATGAGAAAACAGTGTGTAGAAAAGTGCCTGTGTGCTTTAGTCTGAGTTATGGACTAGTCAAAAGCACAGTATACATCAGGTTCTATGAAAAATGGGGAGTTTGTTCTGCTATAAAGCTGAAGAAAACTAAGCATCCGGGTAAAAGTTTGAAGCTGTAATGGAGAAACAATATGTTATCTTGAAAAAATCTGATGCTTGTTATGAAACGATTACAACAGTGGCAACGATAGCTCTTACTGCAAAATGTGCACTTCAGGGATAAAATGGGAAGGGACAGAGGGTGTATAGAAAAGAAAGGCTATAGTATAGTTGCTGAGAAATCCACGGCCTTGTAATGAATTGCAACTGGATGATAAAGAAATTGAGAGAGTGCACTATAACAACTGTGTACTAAACAGCAAGCAATGAGAGGAAATACGGGCAAAACAATGTTTCAATAGATCATTAGTTTTATGATCATAATTTATATCTACAGCAATAAGTAAATGGATTTCTGCTCCCTCATAAGTCAAGCATAAGTAGCATTGTGATACATGAAGCAAAACCATATTTGCCACAAGAGGAAAATCCTGTTATATCTGGAAAAATGATGGCATCATGCTTTTGTATCCAACCAGTTGTATTTGCCTAACCCTGTTGGCAGAGTGAATGAGTGAAGTCCTAGTATTTTTCTGCTTTTTTGTCATCTGATAACCTTCCACACATTTTGATGGAAGGTGCTGACTTAAGGGGTTTCTGTCCACATACTATAATCCTATTAAAATGTATTGTTATTGCCAGCAGAAAGGTGATCAACCAGGCCCCCCAACAATTACTAATCAGAATTAGGAACTGGTTTGGATCATTGGAACAGTTGAGTCAGACTGATATGGAATATGTACAATACCATTAATGATGTCTTTGTTGCCACTACATTACTAGTGTGAAAATACACCTTTAGAAACTACAAGATGATTGTTAGAAGAAGCAATCTCCATTCCAAGGGAAGGAGCTACAGGATTTGCAGGATTTTAGACTACATCAGAACATTAAGAGAGTCCAATGGGCACAGATATTTGGATTTTCCAAATTAAAGGCTTGCAGGCTACTTATGAACAACAAAAATAAGGATCTGCACAAATGTTTACATTGCTATCTGCTATAAACACATTAATTTATGATAAAATCCATTGGCAGATACATGCTAACTTGACCAGGCTTTTTGTAATAATGTCATTCACATACAGTATATGAATTTGAGGATGCAGATTTTATGGTCATAGCCTGTATTCAATCACTTCACTATCCACCTAGCAAAAACTCAGTACTGAAACCCAAAGTCTGCCTTTGTGGGTGGTTGAGAATTTGGTCTCCTACATTTGGTAGGAAATGTATATTTTTAATGCCAAAAAGGAAATAATTATTAATTGAATGGGTCTTAGAGTGCCAACAACCCATCCTTCAGACAATATTGTACCTTAGGGATGTTCTTGTAGATTTGGAAAAATGTGGTCAATGAATTTGGAAGCAGATGTTTTAGTAGATATTTAAGGTAAAGTATGATCCCAGACCCAGACTGGCAATCTGTGGGTTCTGGCAAATGCCAGAGTGGCTGCTGTAAGATGCCATAGTTACTATTGGGCTGGTGGGGGCTGTTTGGGCCTCTTTGTACCTAAAATGCCAGGCCTATTTTAAATCCCAGTCCAGACCTGTTTGTTCCTTATATTAGAAACCAAGTTTCTAACCTAAAGCACATTGAAAGCCTTATGCGTAGTTGTTTGAATTTCTGCTCTTCCATTTTTTCAACCCTAAAATGTGTCCCAATTCAAGCTAGAATTAAATTTCCTCTACAAGATAATGACTTGGACTATAAACAAAGACTGCAAAGAACCTATATGCTTATGCTTCTTCAAACATCCTCCAGCGTCTAATTTTCCACCTTGTTCCCACATTTGTCCCCACATTTGTCCCTCAGTCATCAGCAGATCAACAGTACATCTGAGGTCTCTCCTTGACCTCTACCCTGCAGTTCACTCAAGTGTAAAACACCTAATTATGCAGTATTAAAAGTGTGTCATATGCTTAAGCACAAAAGATACAAATGAAGCACATAATATTTCCCTTTTGTCCATAGTTACTCAATTCAATTCCCCAAGACCCTTGTGAAGGAAATAAATGGCCATCGTTCATAGGTCTTCCTAACATGACATTTGAATAAAAAGTTAATCCAAATGCAAATCACAGAAGCAAAAATAATGGGCTGAAGAATATCATGCATTAGTCTTTCTAGACAACAATTGTTATTCATTTGGAAGCTATGTGTGTTAATGACCCGTAGTCAAGCATCCCTGTTATATAATATAAAGGCCCCACATTTGCAGTGGTACAAATTTGGGGGTGGGCCACAGTCTCATGGGAAGAGAGATGTGCTTCTGAGATATCTCTGTGTGTTTGCTAATCTAACATGCTCTGGCAGGTAATCAGGATTTTTAGCAGTTTAAGATCATGGGGAGGTAGTCATGTCTGGATTTCCAATTTGACCTGCCCTAGGCCACAGAGTCGTGGCTCCTGCCCTTGTGAGTATGCCCCCTCCATGGTACCTGCCGGAACACTGGGGTATGCACGTACATGTGAGTTAAAGGGCTGCATGTCCCCAGTGCAGCAGGGTAGCATGCCACCCCTAAATCTTGCCTCCCTAGCCCCAGGCCTCCTTGCCACAATTCCTGGCCTGGGTAGAGTGTGGGAAGGTAACTGTTTGGGGTTTTAGTTTCCACCTCAGTATGTTGTCATGGGTTTGTGAATCACACCTGGGCACATTTACTCTCATCAATAAGCCTGCTTATGCTTTAAAATATATTAAAAAGCATTGGTTCAATACTTGACTGATCTATCCAAGTCTGATAAAAGTAGTATCCTGCTGATCCTGCTCTTTGCAAGTAATGTTGCTGGAGAATATTAAGTAAGGTTACGCCAAACATGGAAGAGAAAAAAGGGGTTTACTGCCCTAAAAATATCGCTCACCCCTCATGTTACAATTACTGCACATTATGGGGGTTATTTATCAAAGTCCAAATTTATCTCATTATTTTCTGCTACAAACTCCGATCCATTCTGCTCAGGGGGTTTTTTAACGCTTATTTATTATAACATTTTCCCAAAAATATGCTTTGCGGGAAAAAAAATCAGATTTTCAACAATTTTTCGGACTTTTCCATCTGATTTTCAAAGTTTTTCCTAATTTTCCCTGAAAACTTAGAGAACTTTGGGTTATTGTGCGAAACCCAGATAACATCAAAAAATCATTGGGACTTCTCCCTTTGACTTATATGCAACCTCCAATCAGTCCAAATTATAGTCCTAGGTTTGGTTGTGTTCACAATCCCCTGCCGGCTCTCACTTGTATCCCTCAAGTCCACAAAATAATACCTAAAAAAGAAGCCAGCGCCACAGGCACTGGGCAAAACAAACAAATATAGGGCAATAACGTTTTGCAAATGACCCCCTTATTTCTGTGCACAGGTTTTATTGTATCTTCACCGTGCTATGTGTAACCCCTTCTTATCCACCACCACAATTATATATAGCCTTTAAGGGGAGAGGGGTTTCTTCTTGCCTCGTGGGCCTTACAGATGGATACTCACAAACATGCGGTTCAAATAGGAGTAAAAAAAAATCTTTGTTGTCCCAGCGCGTATCCTTTAAAACTGTGAAGTAGATGCGGCAGCGAAATAGTGTAATATTGCCTTTAATATATTTAAAAATGTAACATTAAAATTGCACTCACATGGCATTCCGCAATAATAGCATGTATAGCATATCGTCCTAGAGAGGCTTTCTCTCCACGCCTATCCACAATCGGAAATCCTGCTGCCAGAGCGCTCGTGGCTTTAGGGTCCCTTGCAGTATATCGGCGGGTCACTCTCCTATGGCGTGCTATTCCGTGCTCCGTGCCTTACGCGTTTCATCTATCACTTCGTCAGAGCCTCTGATTTCATTTTTTCATGATTCATGATTTTTTTAAAAGTCAGATTTTATAAAAATATTGCATTTGGAGTTTAGTAAATGACCCCTAAATGATACTGCTGCTGGCAGTTTGCATACTTTATAGAGTTGGGTAGCTATTTATTTGAAAGTTTGAAATATCTTTCCGAGTAACCCACTTTGATTTGATCTTTTCTATAGAAAAGCATTTTGTGTTCCTTAGAACACAGGTACCCAATCATTATTTTCTAAATGAAGCCTACACACATAGATGCTTTGTGGCTGCCCCCACTGCAGAGCTCTTTGCTCTGTTTTTATATCACCCTGCAATTGGTCTGGTACTTCAGATTTAGCCAGTGTTTCTGTTAAGGAATGCCCTTTCCTGCATTTACTAGTATGTTAATCAAATTTATTTTGACAGTGATGTGTGTTGGCCAAGGGTATCTGATATGATTTAGTGGTAATGGATGAATACCAGCCTAAATTAACTGTAACTCACACTGCAACATTTTATAAACCATTGTTTACCTTTTATACTTCCAGTTTCTTTATTTTTACTGCTCAAACAGAAATACAGTATAATTCCAACTTGACAAAAAATAAGACTCCCAAAATATATTTATATTCAGTTGGAAGCACATGACCACATAGGTAGTTATTGTGCCCCATAGCAAAGCAATACTATGATTTGTTCACAGGCATGTTGTTATTTTTACTTGTATTTGCAGCTGTTTGTGTCCAAAATGGCATCACACTGATCTAAAATTTTTCAAATGTGTCAGCTGCATGAGTGCTGCCAAGAAAGATGGCGGAGAGGAGTTTGCAATAAATATCTAAAGAACTTCACTGTGCCATATGCCAGTAAATAAGATGCAAGTCAATGTCTGATGCCTTTTCAATATGTGCATAGCTCCCAACAGCCAAATACAAATAAAACGTAAAACAAACCATAGGAAGTATAACATTCTGTTATAGTGCCCTAAACATATGATTTTTTTGTAGGTAATCAAAAATTTGATGGTTGAAAGGGTTTAAAAACAAACAATGCACCTATCTTTACATTGTCACATTCCATAAGATATAAAGAAAATTCCTTTTAGAGCTGGGGAGATTGCATGACCATTTTTGACTTTGCATAAAATATTCCATCCATCAGTTGCTCAGGTTAAACAACTTACTATGTTTATTGCATATTTAATATGTAATTGAGCTATTGATGTCACTTCTCTTTAATTACATTTTAAAAAATATATTATAATCACATGAGTGCCAGTGCATGCTCTAACTTCTCTCAGCTGTTACTAATGGAATGCATTTTGATAGAGTTCCTTTATTTCCAGCAAATCTTTTCTGAATTATACATGAGACAAGAAAGTATAAATAGGAAACATTTCACTCATAGTTATAAGTATTACTTTGACCTCACAGAGCAGAGACATGTACAAGTCTAAAAGGAAAAGCTAAGAGGAATTATATTGCTATATATGAACAGGATGTTGGAGCATGAATGATAAAATAAACCCCATGCTATAGAGCATATTATTCAAAAGAAGAACTTTTCTGACAAATATTAAGAACTGTTCCTCTAAAAGAAAAAGATTTGCTTATTCTGAAATCTTAACACAGCTAAATATATAAGTATATAGTCTCAGGCTCTATCAAACACAAGAAATCCTGTGCACTCATTATGACTTTTTAAAGCAAGAGAAACATGGTGTCTGTGTGCAGTTTCTCCTCTGTCTAAAAGAAAGCTGCAGACCCACGTGAGATTGAGCTACCAGTTATCCACTCTCTTAAGCAGAAAGTCAACAGATTATAATAATAAGGGAGGCAAATTTTATAACCTCTAATTCTAGGCAGTGTCATTCTGTGGCCACTAAAGCAAATAAAGTACCGTCTTGCATAAAAAACGACATAAATTCAAGGGATGAAAATTTTGCCTCTTTATAGGTCTTGTGTTGTAAGGCCTGGAGATTCTGGAAAATGCAGTGCAGGTTTGGGCTCCAGTCCTTGGGGCAGATTTACTAGGACGAAATGGCTAATGCTAGCGACTTTTCACCAGAGATCACATCCGCAGGGACATCGCCAATTCACAGGCGCAAATGACAATTCGCTAGCGAAAGAGATCGTCGCTATCGTTCATTCGCACTCTATCGCCAGGCGACTTTTACGCAAATTCAATAAAGTGCGGATTTTACTGAACCTTACCTCTTTTGCCAGATTTGACTTTGCCACCTCAGACCAGGCAAAGTGCTTAAAAGAAGCCAGATCTTCCTTAAAGGAGAAGGAAAGGTTAAAACTAAGTAAGCCTTATCAGAAAGGTCCACCTAAATATACCAGTAAACCCTCAAAGTAATGCTGCTCTGAGTCCCCTGTCAAAAGAAACACAGCATTTCTTTCCTTCTATTGTGTACACATGGGCTTCTGTATCAGACTTCCTGCCTTCAGCTTAAACGTCATTGCGCTGGGCAAGAGCATGCTCAGTTTGTTCCTCTTCCCCCCCCTCCCTTCTCTACTGTAATCTGAGCCCAGAGCAGGGAGAGACTCAGGCAGGAAGTGATGTCACACCATGTTAATACTGCAGCTCCTATCCTAAACAAACAGAGAGTTTCTAGAGCTTTTTACTCAGGTATGGTAAAACATACTACAGAATAAATATAGCATTCTAGATTGCACTATTTCAGCTAATCTATTGGCAATAAAATGCCCCTGTAGCTTTCCTTCTCCTTTAATCCTCTGTCACTTACATCATATCCTGTGTGCCGAAAATTCATTAAAGTTCAAAAAACGCTGGCGACGCTGGTTACTGTGAATCGGTCCATTAATAAGATACTAAACATTTATTAATCACTAATTATGACAGATTATGATATTATGGCAGTTTATTATCCAGTTAAGTGGGAGAACTCTTTAAACAGTATGGGAACAGCAATAGAAAGAGCCCAGCATATTGATGACCACTGAGAGTTTTACTATATACTTGAGTGCAAGAAAAAGGGTTAGCAAATATTCTATTAATTTCTTTTTTTTTAACTCCATTTGTCATTCATGATATAGGGACTAATCTGTGTTATCATTTCTAAAAATAAAAACACTCTTTGCTTTTATGAAAAAGGCCTAGACTAGATACAGATTGAGGGAGAATAGTGGCTGTAAATATTAATCAATTCATTTAGGTCTTTACATTCACACCTTGTGCATACAGCTGATGAAGGGGCTCCCTAGAAAAGCCAGTTGGGATGCATTATATAAAAGATGTCAAGTGATTGTGCTGTGTGTGCAGATTTCTAAACTTCTAGATGATGCTATTAAACAGCTATTACATCAGAGGTCAAACAACCATAATAACAAGAGGCGCATCAAAACTTGATATGATTCCCAGTGATGAGAATGACATGATACTGACATAATACTGAAGGTGAGATGAAAGTGAAATCCTCAGAATGTGAACATTTCACCTACTGATGGGTAACACGACCCTGGCCAATCTCTAATCATAGCCACATCAACAGGAAGCTTTTTCTGAGCAGAGCTCCCTCCGTGTCTGCTTTAAGGCAATCATCTTCTGCAAAGTATAGCACAAAGGTAATGTGCTGTCCCCTTCTGCCCCTTTACTGCATTGAAAGAAACAGCTTGAGAAAATACCATTTCTTTACTGGTGAAGTAATTAAACATTTTACCATACAGATGTCCTTCATGATTTCTGCTTATATCTTTATGTACAGGTATGGGACCTGTTATCCAGAATGCTCGGGACCTGGGGTTTTCCAGATAACGGATCTGTCTGTAATTTCATGCCTTAAGTCTACTAGAAATTCACATTAAATAAACCCAATCGGCTGGTTTTGCTTCCAATAAGGATTAATTATATCTTAGTTGGGATCAAGTACAAGCTACTGTTTTATTATTACAGAAAAAAAGGAAATTATTTTTAAAAATTTGGATTATTTGGATAAAATGGAGTCTATGAGAGACTTAATTCGGAGCTTTCTGGATATCGGGTTTCCGGATAAGGGATCCTATACCTGTATTACTTTTAAAACCACAGCAATACAATGTATGCACTGTTGCTTTATACATTACAGGGTTCGTTTCTTGTTATTGTATTGTGTATAATGTTCTTTTTAATATGAAACCCCATTTTCCCCTTAGATATTTTATAATGCTAAATAGCACCAACTATTAACATTTTTTTGCATGAAAACCCCCCTATGACTGCATTAGTCTATCCCCTAACCTGTTGAACTGCTTGAAAGATTAAACGCCTGATTCCCTTCATAGCTAACATTGCTCCACAAGAGACGTGTCTGTCACTATTTCTCACTTTTGGCTTTCTAAGATGCTGCAAAGCCTTGGGCGACCTCTCCAACACTTCAGTGTTGTTTATTGATTTTTCACCCAGTGCTTAATAGTTTTCCCAGTCCCCCTGAATGGCTTTTGTAAGCAATAGGGTTTGTACATTTCACCGATCAATACCTTTTATATTTACAATAAAATTGAAACGGCTTCTGTTGGGGGTGCAAGGCAGCATTTGTCATCTTTCGACGAGGGAAAACTATGTCATTATCTGAATTAAAACATTTATTTCTGATTAAGAGAGTGTCCTATCTCATTAATTTTCCCCTTTCCAATAGAAAGGGAATAGAATACTATTGATTTTTTCACTTTTACACATCTCCACTGCTAGAAAGATAATTGAGAAGTTAGCCAGAATAAATGAAGTTTCAAGTCTAGTGGGCCAGCCAATACGTTCCAAATTCAAGGTGTTTTTATGAAGCTGGATTTTAATTTGTTGGCAAGCTGAAGCTGTGGGAGTTCTTCGGCTGAGTAAATTGGATTAAGAGTACAATCTCTTTTCAAGCATGTCTTAGTAAATGTCGAGGGGCTTGTTCCCCTTAGACAGCCACAGAGTCCTCTCTAGATTTAAACTAAGACAGCTTCTAAATTGCCCTCTTTCAAACTCAGACGATCTCCAGGAAGTGAGGATTAGTGGACAAAAAAGCCTATTAACTTAACTTTCCTACTTGAATCCATTGTCTTTAAAAAACAACTTAGATCTAATCTCTGCTTGAACTAGACCTTCCTGCTGTCCACATCAATTGATTTCACTTTATTAAAATAATGGGATTAAATGCAAGCTTCATTTATAGGAACAAGTTTTTCTCTGTTATGCTATATGGATTATATGAGTTTATATATATCTATATACCCTAATCTGCCAATATTTATAAAAAAAATCAATTCAAATCAGAATAGTTCTGATTAGAATGATCAATTTTAGAATAAATCTGACTAGAAAACATAACATTGACATTGAGCATTTGGTGATAGAAGGTGATATAAAAAGCAAATATGTTATTTAGCCCTAGCTTTTCAGGGCTATATAATAGGAGGTAGGAGAAAATAAAGTAGGACAGCAAGGAAAACTAGAGGGTGTCGTTTCTGAAGAAACCACGGGATGTTGGCTATGAAACGCTATAGGTGTCTTGCCCAGTCGCCCCCGGTGCCTAGAGAGTACACAAAGTCGGTAGAATCCGGATTAAAACGGTGAAATTTAAAGCCAATCCAATTTTACCATTGAAATCCATTCAAACAAACTGGCTATTTTTGGCTCCGCCCACTTTTAAAAATTTGCATCCCAGTCACCCCTTCACCAAATGGACCAAGTTTGAGCACTCTTACATTAACAGTGTAAGATTGACAGGAATTTAAATATTCCCATTGAATAGCGTTTGGTAAAATGTGATTGGCTGTCTTAAGCTCCGCCCAGTTTTCTGAATTTTAACCCCAGTTACCTAGTCATGGTCAGTGCCAAGTTTGGGGCCTCCGGTTTTAAAACTGTGAGAACGGCGGTAATACAAAATTTTACATTAAAGTCAAGAGGTGAAAACTGATTGGCTGTTTTTGGCTCCACCCACTTTTCCTAAATTTTGACCGCAGTCACCCAGTGAGTAATTGAGTCAAGTTTGGTACACCTAGCATTTAAACTGTGATAATAGCAGCAGTTTATCATTTTTCTTTAAGGTCAATGGCTGAAATCTGATTGGTTGTTGTTGCCCCGCCCCTTTTTTTCCTAATTATGAACCACAGTCACTCAGTGACTAACATTTCAAAGTTTGTGAATGCTGTCATTTAATGTGTAAAAATGGCAGCATTTTTATTTTTTTCTAGTGAAAATCAATGAATGAAATTCGATTGGTTGTTGGTGGCTCCGCCCACTTTTTCAAAACTTGAAGTGGAAACCCCCAGCGGCCACATTTGTGATATTCAAGGTCCCTGACATCAATACTGTGAGAATGGCAGCCTTCTTAATTGTTCCCATTAAAATCATTCAAAGAAATCTGATTGGCTGTCTTAAGCTCCGCCCAGTTTTCTGAATTTTAACCCCAGTTACCTAGTCATGGTCAGTGCCAAGTTTGGGACCTCTGGTTTTAAAACTGTGAGAATGGCAGTAATCAAAAATTTTACATTGAAGTCAATAGGTGAAAACTGATTGGCCGTTTTTGGCTCCACCCACTTTTCCTAAATTTTGACCGCAGTCACCCAGTGAGTAATTGAGCCAAGTTTGGTACACCTAGCATTTAAACCGTGATAATAGCAGCAGTTTATCATTTTTAATTAAGGTCAATGGCTGAAATCTGATTGGCTGTTGTTGCCCCGCCCCTTTTTTCCCCTAATTGTGAACCACAGTCACTCAGTGACTAACATTCCAAAGTTTGGGAATGCTGTCATTTATTGTGTAAAAATGGCAGCATTTTTATTTTTTTCTATTGAAAATCAATGAATAAAATTCGATTGGTTGTTGGTGGCTCCGCCCACTTTTTCTAAACTTGAAGTGGAAACCCCCAGCGACCACATTTGTGATATTCAAGGTCCCTGACATCAATACTGAGAGAATGGCAGCCTTCTTAATTGTTCTCATTAAAATCAATCAAAGAAATCTGATTGGTTGGTTTTGGCTCCACCCACTTTTCTTAATTTTAATCCCAGTCCCCCAGTGACCAACTGTGCCAAGTTTGAGGACCCTGCCATTAACCGTCTAAGAGCGGCAGCAGTTTAACATTTTCCTATTTATTTGAATGGCTGAAATTTGATTGGCTGTTGTAGACTCCGCCCACTTTAGGTAAATTTTAGCCGAGTCACCCAGTGACCCACGGTGCCAAGTTTGGGAGAGCTCTAGCTTTAATACTGTGAGAATTACAGCTGTTTACATTTTCTCCTTGAAGTCAATAGGGAAAATCTGATTGGTTGTTTGCGGCTCCGCCCACTTTTTTGGGTCCCCAAAATAGGACAGAATTTTTCAGCTTCACCCCATGACTAAATGAGCCAAGTTTGGTGAGTGTAACTTCAAAGCTGTACAAGTGGCAAAAGTTTCAAGTTTTCCAATGAAAGTCTATGGGGAAAAAAGGGGTCGTCGGGGGGTCGCCACAGGGGCACGGAGGTTGGGATCGCTTAACAAAGCACAAGCAACCTATTCGAGTATGAGTCGAACAAGTGTGCAAAGTTTCATAATTGTACTCCTAAAACTCTGGGAGGAGTAGCGTATAGAAAATTGCTCAATTTTCATTGGGTGTTGGTAGCTCCGCCCACTTTGGGGTGCCCCCCCAAAATACTTATTTTTATTCGGGGTGACATCAACTATATGTGGTCTGAGTTTGGGGACTGTATCTTCAAAACTGTACAAGTGGCAGCGATTTGAAATTTTTCCCTGTCAATCTCAATGGGAAAAAAGGGGTCGTCGGGGGGTCGCCACAGGGGCGGGGTGGGTCCCCAAAATAGGACAGAATTTTTCAGCTTCACCTCATGACTAAATGACCCAAGTTTGGTGAGTGTAACTTCAAAGCTGTACAAGTGGCAAAAGTTTCAAGTTTTCCAATGAAAGTCTATGGGGAAAAATGGGGTCGTCGGGGGGTCGCCACAGGGGCACGGAGGGTGGGATCGCTTAACAAAGCACAAGCAACCTATTCGGGTATGAGCCGAACAAGTGTGCAAAGTATCATTATTGTACTCCTAAACCTCTGGGAGGAGTAGCGTATAGAAAATTGCTAAATTTTCATTGGGCGTTGGTAGCTCCGCCCACTTTGGGGTGCCCCCCCAAAATACTTATTTTTATTCGGGGTGACATCAACAATATGTGGTCCGAGTTTGGGGACTGTATCTTCAAAACTGTACGAGTGGCGGCGATTTGAAATTTTTCCCTGTCAAAGTCAATGGGAAAAAAGGGGTCGTCGGGGGGTCGCCACAGGGGCGGGGTGGGTGGGATCGCTTATTAAAGCACAAGCAACGTACTTTGCTATAAGAGGAATAAGTGTGGAAAGTTTGGCGCTTACACCCCTAAAACTGTAGGAGGAGTAGCGTTTAGAAAATGGGGTTCGCCAATAATAATAATATTAAGAAGAAGAACGAGCTGAACTCGAAGAACAGTATGTTGGCTATTTCATAGCCAACATAAAAATGGTGTACAGTACATACAGCTATCAATATATATGGTATTTGGTAATTACTACCTTTGAGTACTGGCTATTTAAATCATTGAATTCTATATGGTGCTATATAAATAAACATATACATAGAACTATAGATTTGCGCTTGTGTATTTTGACTATACACCATTTTAAAATTGCCTTAAAATTGTATAGTCATTAGGTAGCCATGACATGCATAACATAGGAGTTAGGTAAGAAAAAGATACTAAGGGGCAAATTCACTAAGATTCGTAGTTGTGCCAGGCGTAACTTCGCCGCACTTCGCCACACTTTGCCAGGCATAGTTTTGCCAGCGCTCCGCAAATTCACTAAAATCCGAAGTTGCGCTCAGGGGTAACGTAAGGTTGCGAAGTTGCCCTAGCGTTGATTCGCTAAGCAAAGCGAAGTTACGCTAGCGATGGTTAATTTGCATACGGCGCCAAATTCAAATTTCAATGGAGGAATATATAGCAGCACTACAAACGCCTGGGAAACCTTCAAAACATCAAATAATTTTTTTATTTTGCCCTACACATGTGCCCACTGTATAGTTAAGTTGCCATAAGTTAGGAAATGTAGGGGTGAAGGAGGGGAGACCCAAAAAATGTTTCGATCTTTTTCAGCCTATCACCCATAATATAGAAAAAAACGGCAGCATTTTTTGTGACTTAGAAAAAATGTTAACTTTTTTTGAAGAAAATTGCGCTTCGCCTGGTCTGAGGTGGCGAAGGAAGTCTAGCGTAAAAGGTAGCGTTCAGAACAATGCGCGCGTTAGTGAAATTGCGTAGTT
The DNA here is from genome assembly GCA_038501925.1 of Xenopus petersii. Lineage (NCBI taxonomy): Eukaryota > Metazoa > Chordata > Amphibia > Anura > Pipidae > Xenopus > Xenopus petersii. The sequence goes on from CM076679.1 coordinate 68,128,462, forward strand.
ACGTCAGTTGCGCAAATTTGCCAGGCGTAAGGGTGCGAAGTTACGCTAACGAAGTTAAAGCTAGCGAATTGAAGCTAGCATTAGGCGCTTCGGCGCATAGTGAATTTGCCCCTAAGTTTGCCCAAGTGCAATAATCTAAAGCAGGGACCCCCAACCTTTCTTTTTAACTGTGGGACACATTCAAATGTAAAAAAAAAAGTTGAAGTACGATATTCCTGGGGGTGTCAAATATGACATGTGATTGGCTATTGACAGCCACATGTGTACTGGCAGCCTACACAAGGCTCTGTTTGGCAGTACATCTGGGTTTTTATACAACCAAAACTTGCCTCCAAGACAGGAATTGAAAAATAAGCACCTTCTTTGAGGCCACTGGGAGCAACATCCAAGGGGTTGGAGAGCAACATGTTGCTCACGAGCCACTGGTTGGGGATCGCTGATCTAAAGCAACCAATCAGTAGGTAGCATTTAAAAATTTGACATGCATCCAAAAAAATTGGATACGCAGAAGTCTAATTTTTTTCGGAGGAACTCTTGATTCTATTCGAGTTTTCAAGACAGGACCATTCGATCAAATTTTAGATGTTTGAATTTTTTTTATAAATAAGATACCATTCAAATTGTGAATAAATTTAAAGTTTTAAAAATATCACATTACTCTTAATACCCCCTAACTGTCTGACATATGGAATGCCAGAAGGCTGAACTGATGATTCAACCCATTATCAATATATTTAAGACAGAGACATTTTGTGCATAGTGCTACTGAAAAATGCCTTACCCTTACCCAGATATTGGATGACTTTGACGTAGTTGGCCAGCTTAAATATATTGCAATATATGGACAAACAATCCCTGTTTTGTTTAAAGGGTAAGGCATTTTTCAGTAGCAGTATGCACAAAATGTCTCTGTCTTAAATATATTGATAATGGGTTGAGTGCAGAGGACTCTTGTATTTGTCTATATGTATTTTGTGGTCACACCCTCATTGCATCCCCAAATAATGGTTTTAAGAATTAGTGGTGAGCACAACTTTCCCTTGTTTGTTATAGTTATACAGGAGCAGTGACCAGCTCTATGTTGTAGCTCCCACCCTTCCCAGCTATAGTCAGGTGATCCCACTGGTGTCTAATAAAAGGGCAGCCAAGTTTGGGAGTTTTACTTTGAAAGCAGCTAGTAAATTGCAGGTAAAACTTAGTCCCTTTGTAAAACGTATAATGAAGCAATAGGATTCTTAATGAATCAGATGAATATTGAGCGTAGGACTGGCCAGATATGGGATGACTTTGACGTAGTTGGCCAGCTTAAATATATTGCAATATATGGACAAACAATCCCTGTTTTGTTTAAAGGGTAAGGCATTTTTCAGTAGCAGTATGCACAAAATGTCTCTGTCTTAAATATATTGATAATGGGTTGAGTGCAGAGGACTCTTGTATTTGTCTATATGTATTTTGTGGTCACAGCCTCATTGCACCCCCACCTAATGGTTGTAAAAAATAGTGGTGAGCACAACTTTCCCTTGTTTGAACCTCTCAAAACACCAGAGGAGTTCACAAAGCTATTGAATCGTACAAAAATATGCTCCTTAAGCTAGCCATACACAAACACATATAATTTTCTGTTTCAGTATGGTGGTACACCAGTTCCAACCAATATCCATGTAGTATGAATATTGTTTGGTTCAGGAATCGGGCAGGCTTAAAAATTTCATCTGCTGATACATGATATTGAACATTGCATGGTGATTTGTCAAATATGAAAGTGAAAAGGAGCCACAGACGAATTGTAAGCAGACAATTGACGTCACCTTTAGTATTAAAACAATGGAATCTGAAATGGAACAACTTACGATTAAGGGCAGAGACACACGCTCAGATTCAGGGAGATTTAGTCGCCCGGAGATAAATCACCTCTTCTTCGGGGGCGACTATTCTCCCCGAACTGCCTCCCGTCGCCGGTGGAAAGGCACTCGGATTGATTCGTGGGAGGCAGTTCGGGGAGATTAGTCGCCACGAAGAAGAGGAGATTTGTTGCTGGGTGACTAATCTCCGCCAATCTGAGCGTGTGTCCCTGCCCTAAATGATTGTTCATAAATGAAAGAGCCATTGTTTTAGTAACCTAATATTTTAGTGATAAAGTCCCTTTAACACCAACTGGAGTTAATTCTGATCAACTACAGTACTGTATCCTCACAGGGACAGTTTTTTCAAACAAATCATGTTTTTTCTTGACTATCTCCCTGTAATATTGTATCATAGACAGCACCATTCACAGGTTTCTTTTCTTTAAACGCCTTTATTAAGCCATGGGCTCTGACCCAAATAATCGGCAACGTTTTAGACTGCCATCGGTCTCCATTTAATATTCAGGGAAATTCCTGTAAATCCCAGATAGTGATTTTTATTTGAGCATTAATTCTACGAAGGTAAACCATTTCCATGTTAGAAGAAATATCACATTCGCATTGTCCCAAATAGCATTTTATCGGTACACAATCAACAAAGCATCATTAGAGATGCTGAACAAGTGAAGAACTTAATTTCTTGTTGCATTTTAATGCTTGTTGAAAGTACCAAAGTATGCAAAAGGTTGAATACATTCATCACCAACAATTCTGTTTTCCCACTTTACACCAATGAGAAATTACAAGATTACCAATGACCTTCCTTCCAATGAAGCAACATAATTATAGTCATTTATTATACAAGCGAGATGAATGGTTAAAATTTACATTGAATAAAAATATTATTTAAAACTCATATTGTTGATGTGGGAAATGTAAGCGTCATTTATTTAAATGCTCTAAATACATTGTTACCATTTTTTTCTCTCAAATTATCCTCACGGACCATTAAAAAGCTCCAATTAATTTGCATTAAATGCATTTCTTGGTTTAGCAACAAAGCAAGGGGAATTTTACTCTAAGCATTAAAATAAGAAAGGTAAAATCGAGACTTATCACACAGTGTATTTTTCTCTTATAAGAAAGACCATGCATCAACATTGAAAAATAATTCTCCTACATTGTTTAGCAGATCCAAAGGGAGAATCCTTATTTTAACCGTCTCTAACCAAACAGTTTTTTGTTTATTTTTTGGAAACAGCACGCTCTTGCCTTAATTTGCTGTCTACTTAACATCCAGTTTTTACTTGGGTATTTAAATAAAGTGTCTCCATAGGCTCTTACTGAAGAGAAATTATGTTTATTTTTATTTATAAATAAATGAATGCAAATGAATGAAAAAAATATGATCTGGTGCTGAAGATATAACTATCGTTAAAAATTAAAGTGGCATTAATTCTTTTTTAAAGCATAAATAGAGCACACTGTTTTGTCGTTCTTGGCTCCCGCTACATCTCTCTGTACTCTTTTGTATTCTGTCCCTTGCCCTAACTGTCATTATTCTGTGTTCATCGACAGAAGACTTATAGTTGGCAAAAACCTATCAGGTAGGCTGGACACCAGATAATTGAGGTGATGATCAGAGCTTGCAAAAGACAATTGATAGTGAAAGTGTCAAAGGCTTTACCTAACAAGATCTGTACCCTTTTGTATCTTTCAGCCTTGTCTTGGGATGGACAGAATATGGAATAACAAGGATACCTGATGAGTATCAATAAATAGAATTGCAGGGCACAATACTTCCTTACACAGTCATATGATGATTATATTTTTTGACACAGCTGCCATTTATCAAATAGTAGGCTGAACTATAAAGAAATAATCCTGACCTTCAGCAGATTTTTACTACTCAAAAATATTGAGCATTGTTGAGTGCTGACAAAATTCTCCTATTTACTGAATTTCTATATTATTGGGAGGAAAAAGTAAGCCTTTTCTGTGAAGAATATGTAATTTTGTGTGTATAGTTATAGTCTTTTATTTATTATGGATATTTTATTCATCAATATAAACCCCTTTTACTCAACTCAAATCTAACCTTTTTCATTTAAGAAATTGCAAAACTTAATGCAAAATGCTTATGAGAGGCAGTAAATATTCTTATTATAATTAACAAATAAGACTCTTTAGGTTTCTCTTTAGCCTTTGAGAATTAATAAAAATGAAACAAGCACCATCATTTACAAAATGTTATCCAAAACAATTATTATTCTGTTCATTTTGGCACTGGATAAAGACTGTATGTAAAGAAGTATGTTACTGTGTATTATCATTTAAGTATATATTATTATTAGTGTATTGGCAAGTGCAATCAGCAAGAAGCATTTTTACTATGATTTTAAAAAATATCTTTTATATTTTTACATCAAGCATAGCACAAAGAGATTTCTTGGCTAATTCATTGGAAGCTGTTAGCATTAGCATAGGGACTAATGGGCAATATCTCACTGATATTAACTAGATTAGATATTACTTAGGGGGCAATTTATTAAGATCTGCTATTTCCAAAAGGTTATGATACTATCAGGGTCAGACTGGGGGGCCTGGGGCCCACCTGGGCTGCTGTAACTTTAGTTCCGTCCACCTTCCTCTCCCTTGCCGTGAACGTCTGCAGCTTAGTGCAGGGAGTGGGTCTGGGTCAGTGGGGCCCATGAGAGCCGGGGCCCACCGGGTTTTTTCCTGGTGTCCCACCAGCCCAGTCTGACCCTGGATACTATTAAAATACCAGTGCCTTCAGATTTGCCAAAACTCTTTTCCAAAGCTTGTATATCAGAATTTGCCAGAACCATTAATCACAATTATTTGCACTGGGGGTTAGTTTTAATATGGGTATTAGAGCTCAATGCTTCCACTGAGCTCTAACACCCAATTTAACAGAATGGTATTTAGCTTCTTAAAGCAATTCATCATTTTGATTAATTGACACTGCCATCTGCCTTGATGAATATGACAACATATGTTTAGTAACTACAAAAAGATTCAAACTGTTAGGAAATAGTTCAGGATTCCCCAGTTCAAATTTAAGTAAATCTGACCCTTTTTGCTGTATTTACATTGGGAGGCAGATTTATTTGTGCAATTAAACTCAACTGACTGTTGAAAAAACTGAAGCTTAATTTTAAAAAATTGAGATCATGTTTTTTTCACCTCAATTTTCTTATTTATTTTGAAAATATTTTATTAGATTTTCATGTTAAACAAGCGATAACAGTATAGCAACAACAGATATTTTGCAGATGAAGACAGAAATGCTGAAATCGATACAATGACATAGTATTATTAAAGACTACATATCATTTAAAGAGACTGACAACAATGAATTGAAATGAAATAAAATTAACTAAACTAAACCAGTGGATGTGTAACCTCAATTTTCTTGAATCATGAAGAAGCTCAACACAGACCTCTAAGATCTAGGGCCTGATTTATCAAAGAACTGTAAAGTTTGCAAAGCAGTGATAATAGTTACCCCCACTTGTTCAGATTCTTTCACATTTATTGTAATTTCTGCTTAATAATTATTCATTAAAGTACAGAAAATAATGTCTGATTACTTCCTCCTTGAATGTGATTTGTAACAATGAGAAATGGGTGAAAGTCTCAACGTTGCTGCTAAACACTGCAGAATGGTCTTGTTTGACTTTGCAAAGCAGTATTTTGCAGTCTCAAATTAACAGTCAATTTGGTGTGGTTTGAGTACCTAAAATGCACTAATCTTACCTTCAATAGATATAGTAAGTATGTATTATTAAATGGTAGTGTCTATATCAGCAATAAACAATATTTATTATTGAATACATCAATATTTTTATTTTATATTCATTTTTAAGTGCCAGTGGTTTACCTGGTAAAAATGAGAAACTCCCTTCCAATATTGAATTAGGCCCTGAGTTACTTAACTTCTGTTTTGTTTTTTGTGCCATTCACCCAGGGCTCGTTTATATCAGAACACCACACAGTTATAATAATAATTACAGATTCCCAGATTTATTAAAATATTCACAAGATATCCTCAAGCTGAACAGTTGACAGTACTTTCAAACCTTACTTTGAAATCCACTATACAGGCCAATTATGTAACAGCATTTCTCTTAAAATTATCAGGAAAGAATAAAAACAGTTCACACACAATCACAGTTTTAATAATGTGGATTTTCTGCACATAGAAATGAGTGGCATAAAACACTTTTTGTAACTATATATAGGGTCTCTTTTAGAGAAAATCTAAATACATGTTAATAATAAATCCTTAAAGGGATACTGTCATGGGAAAAAACATTTTTTTCAAAATGAATCAGTTAATAGTGCTGCTCCAGTAGAATTCTGTACTGAAATCCATTTCTCAAAAGAGCAAACAGATTTTTTTATATTCAATTTTGAAATCTGACATGGAGCTAGACATATTGTATTTCCCAGCTGCCCCAAGTCATGTGACTTGTGCTCTGATAAACTTCAATCACTCTTTACTGCTGTACTGCAAGTTGGAGTGATATCACCCCCTTGCTTTTCCCCCCCAGCAGCCAAACAAAAGAACAATGGGAAGATAACCAGATAACAGCTCCCTAACACAAGATAACAGCTGCCTGGTAGATCTAAGAACAACACTCAATAGTAAAAACCCATGTCTCACTGAGACACATTCAGTTACATTGAGAAGGAAAAACAGCAGCCTGCCAGAAAGCATTTCTCTCCTAAAGTGCAGGCAAAAGTCACATGACTGGGTGCAGCTGGGAAATTGACAAAATGTCTAGCCCCATGTCAGATTTCAAAATTGAACATAAAAAAATCTGTTTGCTCTTTTGAGAAATGGATTTCAGTGCAGAATTCTGCTGGAGTAGCACTATTAACTGATGAGTTTTGAAAAAAAACATGTTTTCCAATGACAGGGTCCCTTTAAGTTTGCAGTTTAATATAGAACAATATAGAACCCTCCCATAAATAAAACACTTTACCTATGTAAAAATCTTACTCCCGGCCAGGGTCTATAAGTTAAAATTTAAAATGAGTGAGCTTTGCTCTCCACTCCCTCTTGTGTGTATTTTGGTATAGCTCCACCCAAATGTTGCGTCCTATGTCACCACGCCTAATCTTACAGCAGGACTCGGGCAGAGCAAACTTCTATCCTTTTTGCGCTTTCTCAAGAATCCCTCTGGGGGTTCAAGATAGCTTTAAATACCCTCATCTCTTAACTCTTAACTTCCCATCAATGGGACTACTTCTCCCATCATGCTCAGCTTGCCCACAGTAAGTTCTATGGCAGCATAACGTAACATTCACAAATCATAATATATAATTAAACAATCCAAATATTACTGCATATACCTTAATAAAACATTCCGTTTTTTAAATTTAATAAGTACTGAATTGAACAATTACCATACTGTAAATTCGCATATCACTAATTTGTCTTTTTTTACTAAATATCTAAAGAATTTGCTTCCCATTGTTTGCAAATTATTAGCAAGTCAAAATAGTTTCCAATTAAAATAGTCTAGTAGAACCTACTGAAAAGTCTGTGGACTTACTGCTTACATCCTGATGACTTATCATAAATTATTTTAGAAGGAACAATTAGCCGAAATGTAATGGTCAACTCTGTTTAACGACTTTTAGTTGGAATTTCCTTGTTTTGTCTCCTCTAGCTATTGCTCACCATGATGCTGCCGCAATCTTCTTCTCAGCAGTGCACATTTAAAGCCAGTTACATGCTAGCTCAGTGCAGCTCTCTTGTGTCTTCACTTTGTCTCTTTTCCTCAGGCATCTTTGCCCTTGGGAGAGAATCCATATAGATTAACAGAAGAGAATGTGCTGGGGAGCTATGTGCTGCATTCCAGTGTCTTCATTGGCACTGATATAGATTCAACTTGTGTCATTTCTAAAAAACATATTGGTTTGCTATTAACAAATAACTCTTTATTAAATGTTTATTAGTGTCCATCATGGCAATACAACATACTTGAGATAGCTGGGAAAAGGCTGCAGAATGGAACTGATAAATGTAGAATATGTGGCACATCATTCACCTAAGGTGAAGGCAAGAAATCAATTATGAAATTTCAGCTTTTCTCCACTTTCAGGAAAATGAACAGTAGTCATTTTCATGAGTCAGCACTATTGAGACATTACTTCAAGTTTTTTCAACAGGGCAGTACTTACAAGTTTTTTAAGTTCTTCAAACTGTGAGGCCAGGATATTGTAATGAATTTTAGCAGAAGATGGCTAACATGGTGCAACCCTATGACAGAGCTGAGATGTTTAATAGCTCATAATATATCATATATATCAGTAGTTTTTAATGGTCATTTGGGACTTGTTTACTTTTCAGGGTTCTCTGATTCTACTTTTTCATTTTTAAAAAGTGTTTTATTACAACTTTTTTTTATCTCTTTTCTGTAGATATGTATGTGCAAAAGATGAACAATGAAAGCAATAGTTTCCATAATCACTATTGCTTGTGTTGCTCCATGTGTTCGCTCTTTTTTTTTAAAGCCGTATCTGCATGCACAGTGCAACAGATATGGCTGATAATAAAAATGCATCTGTTTTTGATAATATGGTCTTTCAAATATATTATGAATAAAGTACCCCTTATTGAAAAACATAAGGCTATTATAAGTCACCCAGAAGTTCCATGACCATATAAAAGCAAGAGGCAGTAGGCTGAGTGCTTTTATACAGGTCATTATTTCTAATATCCTCATATTTTCCGACAAGGGGTACTTTATTTATTATAATACATAAGTTTTAGTGAGTCATGTGACAAAAATGACATCACTAAGCTCCATTTATAACTGATGACATCACTAAGAGCCATTTATAAGGATATAATTCACATAAGCCATCAATATTCTTATAAATGGTGCTTCATGATGTCATCAGTTATAACTGGAGCTTAGTAATGTCATTTCTGTCACATGACTCACTGAAACATGCGTATTATAATAAATAAAGTACCCCCTGTTGGAAAATATGAGGTAATGGAACTCCTCAGTAACTTGTAATATCCTTATATTTTACAAGAGGAGGTACTTTATTCACTATATAAGTTACAGGCTATTGATGGCTTTTGTGTATTATATGCATTTATGCCTCTTTCTGTTTTGTACTGTGAAATCTGCTTGTATAAAGCATGTTTTCCATTTAAAATACAAATCATAAGGCACTTACAAATCTATGGAACTATCAGTGTCACACTGTTGGTCACTTGCTTCACCATCAAAAAGCTAGAGATCAAAGCTGAGTGTCTGTATAAACACTTAAAGGATATCTTGGTTTTCCTTCTTGATCCACATAAGTCAATAGGCCTCTTGTGCTGAGAATGAAAAGCAAATGACAGGATTACCAGATGATGCTCAGAGCTGTTCCCAAACGTTCTATCCTCCTGGGGCAGAGAAAGCCATCACAGACTAGAATCAATTTCTTAACAGTTGTCAATGTTAGCCTGGGAGGTAAGTTTTTAATGAAACGTAATCTTTATGTGTCATTTCTCTTTTACAGTGTATCTGAATTCCATCTGACAGTTTACAATCTGAGACTCTTCACATGGTCACATTTAGGTTAACTGCCTACTCTGGGTTTTATCTGATTCTATTCTTTCATTATATTTCAAGTAATAGTTTCTCTACCATAAAAAGTCTCTTCTTCAAAATTCTGCACATATTTCTCTTAATTATTAGGCTTCGCGGCGAGACACATGCAATAAATATTTATATACTGCATAATCCCAATATATTCAAAAGCGTTCTCCAAATAAAAAATGACATTGTGCTCAACATCCTTCAAATTGAAAACTTTTCTATGAATGCAAACAGAGATATGCGAATAAAATCACCTGTTTTGTATAGAATGAGTCCATTTTCTTTTAGTGCTTCGGTACAGGCCTGTTTGCTAGTGTAATATTACAAAATAAAATCCCACCTTAAACATGCAGTTTTCTGATACTACTGAACGTGCAACCTTATAACTACATACAAGAAGCTTGAGTCTTGCCTATAAATGCCTGGGATGCTGATTTATCAGGTTTTGACGTGAAGGGAAAAAAATAATGATTGCAGAAAAAAACCCCATAAAAGCACTACCTTATTTAAAAAAAAACAAAAAACAGAATGCACATGTAGGGATGTGAAAATCTTAGACACCCTTACACTTTACAGACAGGCACATCCCTAGTAATATGGAAACCTCAGTGGGTCCTTATGGGGACCTTGTGCTTATGTAACCCTGCAGTTCACACAGTGTACACCAGATGGCACTGTGCCAGAGTATAAAAGGTTTAGGAACCATGTGCTCTGGGTCCATTGCTTTAGCCCAACCAAGCAGGCTGGAAGGGAATGGGTAGTGCTGACCCTAGGCGCCTTGGCCCTAGTAATTAGACAGCTATTTTATAGATCACTCTAGGAGTGATAGAGAGGTTATTTAGTTGAGCAGCTCAAGGCTCCGTCGAGGAGATTAGAGGGATTAAGATCCCAGGGTATTACTGACCCAGAGTAAGGAACCAAGTGTTGAGATAGGGATGCCAGGAGTTCCCCTAGTCTGCCACTGGAAGATATCCTGAAAACTGGGCAATACCCATCGCATGCTGTCAACTTACTCTCTGCTATACGTGCTGTGAGTATATGCTTCCTTTATGCTGCTGTGTATTTTCTATGCTCCATTGTGTATCAATGTGCTAAATGATCTATGTGCTATTGTTCAATAAATACTGTTCTTTGTTCAACTGTTAAAGAACTACTGGCGCCCATCATTGTGCTATCACATCAGGTTACAGTTACACTACACCCTTGCCTCCACCCCGCTGCGAGGGCTTACCCATGAGAAAGAGAGCTCATCGGTGGTCTCAGCCCACAAAGGAAAGTAGCTAAATTGCCCTAGCACAAGTCAGTTTACTATAGCGCTATACACACAAGCGAGAATCACATTGTTCCACTGATTCCATTCTATGTTCCATTCAATGTGGCTGAACATCTTGAATAATTTAATAAACCTGGAAAATCAGTAAATACATTTGTTTGAGACAATTCCCATTGATTTCTAGAGAATCTTACCAGCTTTTACTTGTTGAGTTTTTTTTTTTTCCGACAAATAGCGGGCAGATTTATCAAGGGTCGAATTGAAAATTCAAATGTTTATTTATTTATTTTACTGTAATTCGACTAGGGAATAGTCCAAATTCAATTTGAGTTTAAAAAAATTCAAAATTCGAATTTCAGAATTGATCATGTACTGTCCCTTTAAGAATTTGAATTCGACTATTTGCCATCTAAAACCTGCCGAATTGGTGTTTTAGTCTATGGGGGACCTCCTACAATCAATTTGGAGTCGTTTGGTGGGCTTTTGTAAACCGAATTTTAAAAAAAAATGTGATTCAAATTCGATTTGAGTCTGCAGGTCGATAATATTCACCCACATTTTAAAAATTCTAATTTTTTAGTAAATTTCGATTGCTAATTTTTCAAGTTTATGGGGGTTTATGGCAGTTTTTATAAACTGCTATAAACTCTCAATTAAACCCTTGATAAATATGCCCTATAGTGGGGGGCGTGGCCTGCATGGCGTTCGAGTAGGCAGCAAAAAGAGAGAGCTCCGTGCGGGGCCGAAAAAAAAATCCTGCATTATCCTGCTAAGGGCACAACCTGATATTGCTGCCGGACCTGGAGGACACTTTGAGAACTTGCTGTTGAAGTCGGATGGTGCGGAGAGGCAGAGCTAAGCGAGCCGCGATGGTTAGAACTCAGCAACAGCAGGCCGTGCAGTCCCAAGATGGCGCCGGCATGAGTGCGCCACGCGCTGCGCAGCCAGAGGCAGAGGGGAGAAGTGAAGGAGCTGCTCAGAAATTAGCACAATTTGCCCGGACTCCCTCGCCTGCTACCAACCCTTCAGGTATGTCATCTGGGGTGCGAGACCAAACTCTACAGGCTGGGGATGAGGGAGATGGGACCCCGTCACCTGTGACAGAACCCCCCACACTTCCCACTGAACCAACGCTGGCAGAAGTCCTCCAGACTATTACTAAAAACCATACTGCATTGGTGGGCAAGATGGATGAGCTTAAAACTGACTTTGCCATACTTAAGCACGATGTGCAAAAGATCAGGGAAAGAACAGGGGAGGTGGAAAGGCGGGTTGGAGACCTGGAGGACATTACTGCGCCCATCCCGGCCCGCATCACTGCGACCGAGACTCAAATTGCACAGCTGGAACAAAAGGCGGATGACCTTGAAAATCGCCTGCGGCGCAATAATATTCGCATTCTGGGCCTGCCAGAGAGAGTGGAGGGTGCCAACACTGAGAAATTTGTGGAACAATGGCTGACGACCAAGTTTGGGCAGGCGGTTTTCTCCGTGGCATTCACCGTGGAACGGGCGCACAGGATCCCAGGGAAGCCACCACCTCCCGGAGCACCTCCCAGACCCTTAATTGCATGCCTCCTTAATTACCGGGACAGGGACGCAGCACTGTCTGAAGCGAGGAAAGCGGGCGAAATTATGCACGAAAATCACAGAATCTCCATATATCCTGATTTTTCTACGGAGGTGAGGAAGCAAAGAGCCAAATTTACGGAGGTCAAGGCACAACTGCGGCAACGGAATATCCCTTATGCCATGATCTTCCCTGCTCGCTTGAGGATCACAGATGACGGCAGATCACACTTTTTTTCTTCACCAACTGATGCTTTCTCCTGGATAGAGGCAAAGTCACATCGAGAGCGACAGCGCGACTGACCTGAAGGGACTTACAGTTATGCTAAATTTCTACCGGGACTTTGCTGCAGTTCTTCCTATCTCTGACTGTCTTGGGAATGTCGGGCTAGGCGATGTCGATACGACGAGGTCATATACATGGGACTGCCTTACCGACGTCATTGTTCTGATTCTCTGGACAGGTAACGTTAATGGCGTGCAGGGCCGCATCTTGAAGGGGACGGCACCTTGATAATCCTTTGCCCTAAGAGCTACTTGTCTTTAGGCTCTCACGGATTAGCTACTCTGACCCTTACAGTCACTAACCCCTACATCAGTTTATACCAAGTTGTATTTTTTGGGTATACAAACTCACCCTACTGAAAGTATGGAGTGGGTGGGGAGGGGGGACATTAGGTTATGGGCGTTTGAATGTTTTTGTTATGGTGTCTTTGCTCACAAACTCTCCGGGTATCTATCGGGCTGCCCAAGGTTTAGGATTCTGATGTATCACTGTTGCATACTATTTTTGCTTCCTAGGTATGGCTACGGTTAAATGTTTATCATGGAATGTCAGAGGTCTTGGGGATGCAATTAAACGGAGACTGGTTCTCGACTTTGCTCGCAGAAGCAAACCCCACTTTATTTTACTGCAAGAAACACATCTGGTCGGCAGCAGAATATTGGCACTCAAAAAACCATGGATAGGGTCACAATATCACTCTCTATACTCCAATTACTTGAGGGGGGTAACTATACTGGTCTGCAAGTCGTGTCCTTTTGTGCTAGAGAAGGTGATTACGGATAGGTGCGGTAAATATGTGATTATTCATGGTACTTTAATGGGGAAGAACTTTACATTGGCAAACGTATATATCCCGCCACCTTTTGCAGATGATGTATTATATGAGGTAATGGATAAAATTCTTACTCTCCCCCCCTCCCCATTGCTCCTGATGGGAGACTTTAATGCCATGACGAACCCAGACTTAGATAAGCTACATCCTCCCAAGGTTGGTACTCCGGCGTTTACCAAATGGTGTTCGCTGTTTAAAATAGTGGATTTGTGGAGAGTTCGCAACCCATATGTGAAACAATATACCTGTTACTCGTCTAGCCACAATAACTCTTCTAGAATAGACCTAGCTTTAGGGTGTGCAGAGACCAACAAAATGGTACAGTCTGTAGAAATCCTCAGTAGAGGAATCTCGGATCATTCCCCCCTGCTCCTCAAGTTGCAAATATCTATGGAACCTGTGGACAGGTTGTGGAGACTGAGTCCCTTTTGGGTACACCATGAGAAGTTGACAGAAACCATCCACAATAGTATTGAGTCATTCCTGGCAATTAATGGGGAGGAGGTTCCCTTAGATGTAACTTGGGATGCATTTAAAGCTTTCATACGGGGGGAGTACATTAGCAATATCAAGGCGCTGACCCACAGCTTTGCAGCCGATATTGAGGCAAAAACTCGGGTGGTGGTTGCAGCGGAGGCTGAGTATGTACTACAGCCTACGGATGCAAATCATAGGGTCTGGCAGGACAGCCAAAGGTCTCTGTCATTAGCTCAAATGGAACTCGTCAAAAAACAAGTCCTGTACCAGAGAGCCAATATCTTCGAACACGGGGATAAAAATGGGAAACTCTTGGCGATGTTGGCCAAGGAGGACAATGTGTCCATTGCCATCCCGGCAGTGACGCTGACTACTGGGGAAACTGTCTCCTTGCCAAGGGAAATAAACGATAGGTTCATGCAATATTATAAGGAGTTATATGCTACTAAATTGACTACCTCACCAGCAGAGATTAGGGAGTATCTGGAGGGACTTAGTCTACCCAGACTGGACGAACCGATTTCTGTCTCGCTAGCGCAGGCAATAACTCAGACAGAGGTGGAAAATGCTATTTCGGCCTCTCCCACTGGAAAAACCCCGGGGTTGGATGGTATACCCATGGAGTGGTACAAGAAACACGTTAAACTGATTGCTCCGCTTTTGGTAAAACTGTTTAACGGGGTGCTTTCAGGGACTCACTTACCAGCCTCTATGAGAGAAACACTAGTAATTTTACTTCCAAAACCGGGAAAAAATCCTATAGAATGCTCGTCATACAGGCCTATATCCCTAATTAACGCCGATGCAAAAATTCTGGCGAAAGTTTTGTCCCTTAGACTTGTAGACCATCTCTCCGTTGTCATTTCAGCAGATCAAGCGGGTTTTATGCCAGGTAGAACCACAGATACTAATATTAGGCGTTTGTACACAAATTTAGCCATAGACCATGATAATCCAGGGCATAGGTTGGTAGCCTCTTTGGATAATGAAAAGGCCTTCGACTCAGTAGAGTGGGAATATCTTTGGGCTACTATGCTTCAAATGGGCATCCACCCCAATTTTGTAAAATGGGTGAAGGAATTGTATTATTTTCCAGTGGCGAGAGTACGGACCAACTCTAACGTTTCGAACTCTTTTTCCATTACTAGAGGTACGCGCCAGGGGTGCCCTTTGTCCCCACTCCTCTTCGCCATTGCCATGGAGCCTATGGCTTGCCGCATTAAACAACATGTAGCTATTGAGGGATTGCAGGTAGGCCCGCTAAGAGAAGTGATATCCATGTATGCGGATGACACACTGCTGTACTTAGCTAACCCGGATCGAGCCTTACCGCTAGCCCTAGAAATAATTAATCGGCATACTATGTATTCGGGCCTGAAAATAAACTGGGCGAAGTCAGTACTCTTTGCAATTGACCCTCTCCTGCCAAACGCTCCTACACATTCACATGGCTTACAGTGGGTGGAATCATTCAAATATTTAGGTATCCGGATCCATCTGGATTTAACAAAATTTGTGGAACTTAATATATCCCCGATTCTCAGATATATAGAACAAAAGATTGAGGCATGGTCCCGCTTACCTTTGACCCTTATGGGACGAATCAATCTGTTTAAAATGGTAATTTTACCTAAACTGACTTATGTATTCAGACAGGCCCCACTTGGAATACCGAAAACTGTCTTTGCGAAGTTAAGGAGTTACATGGTTTCGATGTTTTGGAATAGTACCCCCTCGAGAATTGCCTTGCGCACGCTGCAATTGCCATCACATCGAGGCGGCCTAGCGGCACCGAACCTGTTTCTTTATTATCTAGCCACTCAGTTGGCAGTGGCCCGGCAATGGGCAACCCCAAATTTAACGAATGCAGTAACCCTCCTAGAGGCCCAAATATTGGGTTCACTGGAAGCACTAAAAAATCTATTATACCGGGGTACGAAACATACTAAGAACTGCTCCCCATTAATGAGAGCAACGGTTAGGGCTTGGAAAACGGCTTCTCAATTTTTCCCAAAAACACATCAGGGCTGCTCGATTTATACCCCTCTGTGGTGTAACCCACAATTGCAGCATCTCCGCAGTATACCGGACCCGCAAGTGTGGGCTAAATTTAATATCAAGTACATAGCAGATATTGTGGAAGACAGCAATTTATTAACATTTCAGTCACTTAAACAAAATTTTTCACTTCCCAACCATATGTTTTTCCGTTACCTCCAACTAAGGCACGCTATGGTGGCCCAGTTTGGGAATCAGCCCATGGATACCACGCCGACCACTCTGGAGTTGGGGGCTCATTCTCCAGACTTTAAAAAGCCTATGTCCAGATTTTATGCGCAACTTGTCCAGGCGGGTAGCACCCCTCTTAATCAGTTATGTGCGAAATGGCAAAGGGATGTTCCGCAGATTACTGATGAGGTATGGGAGTCGGTACTTGACGCGACATTTGAAGGGGTCATTAGTAGTAGGGATAAAATGACTCAGCTGAATTACTTGCATAGGACATATGTTACCCCACAGAGGCTTACTAAATTTAAACCTGATCTAATACCCGAATGCCCCAGATGTAAACATGACCCGGCAGGCTTTCTGCATATGGTGTGGGAATGTCCGAATATACATGTTTATTGGAAGGAGGTGCTGCAGGTCATTCGCATAAGAACGGATATCTCACTACCACTGGACCCTATTGTTTTACTACTGAACCGGACTGAGGAGTTACCCCTTGGCAGGGCGCATCGCACCCTCATATCAATTCTTTGTATGTATGCTAAAAAGTTAATTGCTATGCACTGGAAATCGGATAGAGGGCCTACTTCACAGTTGTGGGAACGATATGTTGAGAATGCTATTCCTTTGTACAAATTGACATATATGAAAAGAGGGTGCCCGGAGAAATTTACTAAAGTTTGGGACCCCTGGTTGGATGACGACCCTGAGGTTGAGACGCCTTGATTGAGATATAGTGGGTACTATTGAGGTACAATTTGAATATCATTGGTCCAGTATGGGGGGGTCTTTTCTATCTGTATTTACCGCTGGCGCCCAACTTAGGACCCTGGGGGGAAAATGTGGGTAAGAATGACACCAAATCTTTTGTTTTCATTTATGTTTCTTTATTATTTACAGTTTAATTTTGTTTGACATAATTACCTATGGAACATGTATAAGCATCCTTCAGCATAATTGTACTACTGTTCTGCGAATGTCTGTATAACCATGCTTTTGTGTGCTCAATAAAGGAATTGTTAAAAAAAAAAAAATATGCCCTATAGTATAGCAAAGTATTGTAGACTTCCTTGTTTGAAGAGCCTGAAATCCAAAACTCTTACTATTTATTGTTTGCAAACACTGTTTTGATGAGGGAGCTCTTTCTAAAAAACGTCCCACTGAGAAAGGCAACAGAATCCAAATACCCCAAGCAATGGCTCTTCCCATCCATCACTATAACCACTCTGTGATCTCTAATCTGCCTCATGTCTCCTCTCATCAGCGCACCCTCGGGCCATTTCAGATCAAGCAGCCTGCTTGTGCCAGTCTCTTCTTCCTGAACATGAACACACATCATATCCATCTTATTTTTCCAATAAACTGAAGACTAATGACCAGAGTGACATGGGTAGTACAAAATAAGAAGCAAAAGGGTTGTTTAATGAGAAATAATGGAGCTCAGGGTGAAAAAAATGGCATCACACTGCACAAAAGGACTCATCTGCAAACTGGAAAAATTTCAGTGCCATGTTTTCTGCCTTTATATTATTTCCAGTTTAGTTCCGTGTACTGTGTGTACAGTGTGACATATTAGGCAGGTTAGTAAATGTGATGAATTTGGGTACAACTAACACTCTGTGCAGACAGTGTAGGAGCATGAACTTACAAGATCTGCAGTGCAGTTTATTAGCAACATGTAGTACGTAGTGATGGGCGAATAAATTTGCCAGAATTTCACAATTGCCCTGCAAGCAAATCGATTTGCAACAATGCTCCGGCAAAAAATACAAGCACATTACAGGCCATTATAGACAGATGGGGGGCTTCTTCCCCATAAAAGTGATCAAAGCACCAGAGGCCACACAGATTAGAGGAACAGAACTTTCATTTGAAGCAGCGGTTCTTCATGGTGAGGGCAACGAGTTTGTGGATTGCCCTGCTTGGTGATGTGATGATGGCAGATTCTATTAATGCATTGATTTCTTGAAAATGGATATCCAGGGCTATTGTGCTACTAAAATCTAGTAGCAGTAGATGAGCACAATAATTCACTGGGTTTCGCTGAGAAAAAAACATCCAGGAACGGGATCTGTCTGGAATCCCATTATCCAGAAAGCTCTGAATTACAGAAAAATAATTTCCTTTTTGACTGTAATACTAAAACAATATCCTGTACTTGATCCAAACTAAGATATAATTAATACTTATTGGAGGCAGAACAAGCCTATTGGGTTTATTTAATGTTTAAACACATTTTAATAGTCTTAAAGGGAAACTGTCATGGGAAAACATGTTTTTTTCAAAACACACCAGTTAATAGTGCTGCTCCAGCAGAATTCTGCACTGAAATCCTTTTTTTAAAGGAGCAAATATATATATTTTTTTATTTAATTTTGAAATTTAGCCTGGGGCTAGACATATTGTTAGTTTCCCAGGAGCCCTCAGGTCATGTGACTTGTGCTCTGATAAACTTCAGTCACTCTTAACTGCTACACTTCAAGTTGGAGTAATAGCACACACTCCCCCCATCAGCCCATCAGCAGCCTATCAACAGAACAAAGGGCAGCTAACCATATAGCAGTTATGTGACACCTCCGTTGAAGGATTTGTTTGCATTGCTAAAAAGGGGAAAACCTCTGCTTTTTTCCTGCTTGGGTGCTATTCTCATGTCTACCTCTAGGCAGAGCACCACCCGAGTTGTGGTATACTATAGTGGGAAGGGAAGAAACAATAGTTGTCTCAAAGCAGTTCCCATCTCAAGTGCTGGCTCTTTCTCAAAGCTCAGGATCAGGCACAATGCACTGAGATAGCTGCCTCCACACCAATATTACAGCAAAAAAAAAATACATTTGTTGGTTCAAAAATAAAATATTAAGAGGAGTGTTTTATTTGCAATGTAAACAGTGTAATTTAGAAATGAAAAGTAACCCATAAAAATCATGACAGAATCCCTTTAAGGTATGAATATCCAAATTACAGAAAAATCCATTATTCAGAAAATTTCAGGTCCCGAGCATTCTGGATAACAGGTCCCAAACATGTACTACTTGCTTTAGGAAGAAAAACTAACCCTAACACTCCCCTGTAGATCACCCTTATAAGAAATTTTTGATACTCATTATTATAAAGTATATTATCACCGTATGTGGTATAATTGCAGAATATTATCAGTTATTTCAGAATAGCATATTAACATATCTAGAAATGTTATCATGTTATCTCATTAGATATTAGAATCATGCACCCTACATTTAGCACCTGACAATACTAATGATGGGAATTACAGTCCTCTAGCATATTTTGACCGTGCAGCCTTCCACATTGTTCAGTTTGAATAGTATAATAATAAAAATAACAATTCCACATTTTAAGTATATGAAAAAGAAATCACGATAAAAATAAATCCAGTAGCAAGCAGTTCTCTGATGGTCCATTTTATAATGTAGCCCAAGTTTTATAGTCCTTAGCTTCCAAAGTGTCACCTTAACAGTGCTATTGCCACAGACTTTATCTCTAACTACTGGCACTGACTTAAAACTGCCTTTCACGGTTCAAGATGTTCTCATCAGAAGCTGCTCCATTCCATTTGTAAAAATGTATTCATAGCTTGGGGAACAAACTGCAAAATAAATGTAACCTTTAAAGCTGTTCAATTAATCTGCTTGATGTTTTGCTATTGACATAATCAGTGATACACAATGGACTTCAGTAGATGATGAAAGATGGCTTTGACTAGAGCAGTGTCAAGGAAGTCAGCCACCCCTTACTAAATGCCCATTCACCCACCACACACCCAGTGTAAGCTCAATGCCAACCACGATGTGCAACTACACTCTGATGGGCAAGTGAAAGCAAGGTCAGCCTCACTGTGAACCTTTACCTCCATGGACCAATACCTGTCCTGCAGTGGTGTTGAATTGAACTCTACTAAGGGTAAAAATCCCACAACACTACAGATGTGACAAATTAGATTCCACCAGCTTGAGGGAGCCACCCTCTTCAACTTGAACCAAACTTATTGCAGAACAGGAGGGTGGAATGTGTGCTGTCAAAACAGGAAAAGGAGGCAATACTTCCTCACTTTAACCATGTTCCCTTTCCCCATATTCCTAGCCTTTACCTGGTCAAAGCTCCTCTACCTTAACACTTTGGCGTTCAGGAAGCACCATACAATAGGTCTGATTTACCAAACAATTTCAATGACCATTATACCTTCATATTTTAATACATTTTGCTGAATTTTTGAATGCAATATTTTGAAGGCTTATTTGGAAGTTTTAACCTTGCTTTTTGCTGATGTCTCTTGGCCTGGCTCACCATAACCTTTCTTTGTATCCTTCCATTGTTTAATAACTTATATTTTTGGGACACTGCTAAACATATGGGCTCATTTATAAATACTAGGCAAATTTGCACATGGCCAGTAACCCTTAGCAACCAATCAGTAACTGGCTTTTTTAAGCCAGCTACCGACTGAACAATGAAAGCAAACATTTTGATTTGTTGCCATGGATTCAGTGGCATAACAACAGTGCGCCACCCACCTCCACCCACAGCCAAAGAAATCATCTTTGATGTAAAATATTTTATAGAGGAAGACTATCCCATGGTCCGTGTCCACCTGTTTCCTGGGCCCACCCGTTGGGTCTGCTTCATTTACAGTATAGTTACAGTATGCCACTGCGTTGGCTACTGTCCAGGTGCAAATTTTCTTAGTGTTCATAAATGAGCCACCTTGCTTAATTAATGAAATTATATAAAGCAGACTTCCTAGGTTTATAAAATGTGAATAAAGTGCCCTATATGAATATAATAATTATCTTGTAGTCCGTAAAGAGGGGTATCATAAAGCTATTGAAACAAGTATTTTTCTTGTATAAAACAATCCTGCAGAAAAATGTAAGGGTAAATTTGCCATTTCTTCCAGTTGTATCTGACTACAGTCAGGCATTTTTTTTATCAAGGACTAATAAAGAGATATTACCATCTCTGATGACAAAATAACTGCACGCATGGTAAAAAAAAGAAACTATTTTTGCGAGTAGAAAGAGTACCAATTATATCTAATTAATTAATTAATTAGTATCTGTAGGTGATATGTAAGCAAACAAACCTTTCCAGTACTTTACCATCATTTCTCACTATAGTCACTGTAACTTGCCCAACTGTGAAAGAGGCAATTATAATTAGTTATTTTAAATGGAGAAATGCATCCTAATTAAATGAAAACAAACTCTAGAGCACTGCTGCTTTTGATGAAGCACAGGCAGTGTAGGGTTATATTTACAATAAATACTGTTGAAGGTAACGTCAAAAATGGAAGTGTTTTAAAGTAATTGAAATATAGGGGCATAGTTATTATGTGGTGTAAAAATGTCAAAATAATTGGCCACACTGGCATGTAAAACATGGCATAAAAATGCCGTAATTTGGAGCAACTTCTGTTGGAATTTTCCTACAAAGGTATAAAGCCATGTAAAATAATAGCTGTAGATCTGGCGTTCGCATGGTGTAAAATAAAACACACCTTGACAAATTCACCATTTATTTTACACAGCTTTTTACACCATTTTACACAGCAAATTACACTTCAAATTTCGTTGATGAGGTTCAGTTCTTCTGTATAGTGTTATCATTTTTGGTCAGTTTATTCTGTACAAAATGTTCCATGCAGTAAATATAAACTTTACCAACACAAAAGGGCATTTAAAGACATACCTGCCAATAAAGGTACCTGCCAAATTAAGCACATAGCCAGAACTTCCAAAATCTTTGGCTGTCCAAAAATATTTTGCTGAGAAAATGCCATCAAGAAGACACAGAAATCAAAGTAGAAATTTTTACCCGTATTTAATGGTATATTTGAAAATTGTACCTTTAAGTATACCTAGTTTCAGTCATTTGGCCTTTAAAGTGTTAAACCTACTGCCATTAGAATGGTGATAGACCTCATTTAGAAAATGCCTCTAGAGAATGTCTTAAGACAAAAAAGCTTTAGTTCCCCTGGATACTCATATTGACCAGAAGAGTCAACCCTGCTCTTACCAGTGACCTTATCTGAAAAATCAAATCCATTGAAGAGCACAAGTTCAAAAGATTTTCAGCCTTCGTGAGTCATGTTTTCATAGGGAGAGTGCTATAAATGACAACATTATAGGAGTATTAATTGAGATTCTACAAACAGTTTGCACCATGGATTCACAAATCCAGTAAGCAGTGAATAATTTAAAATGCTGACACGTTATGTGCTGACATGCAGTTTCAAAGTTACATAATTAATTAAAGATGTAAAATATCTCCATTAAGTTTAAATGGGATGGAAAATAGTTATTTAGGCCCAGAAATGTGTGAACATTGGGGTTTTGGCCGAGTAGCCTTGACTAAGTCTCATTTACTACCGCAGCCACAATTGTAGTCATGAAAAATATGGACCCAGTCATTGAACATATTGACAATATATATTAAAGGTATTTATGTACAAAGATGTATGTTTATTGTGCTTCCCTGTACTTGTGATTAGTACTAGTGTGTCCATCCCACCTTGGTCTGAATGACACGCAAGTGCCCCTATTGATCCTGGACAACGTGTAGGATTCCTGCTGCATCAACTTGTCTAGTGGATTTGCACCTAAAGACTCAAGCACATATAGAGAGCCATAAATTACACCATCATGACAATTTTCACCACAATTGCATGAGCAGAAACTCCTTGTTCAAAAAAAACCCATTGAATTGTACCTAATACTAATATTTTACCAGCTTTTTCACGATAAGAAAGGCATTGGTGTTTATATGTTGTTTATAGATGTCGATTTGATATAACAAGCTATGGTTTATGGACATCCATATTAAAACTACACTTAACACCATTTTCTTTAAATGTTTCTTATCATCCACCTACTTTCATATATATTAGTGAGAGCTTCCAGATTACTTTCTTATACACAGTTACAGTATGAAGCTATAGTTTACTATATATCAAAGCAGACCTTCTTTACACAGGTATATTTATATTTAAACATAAAAGTTGTTGCTGCATATGTTTCTGTAATAGTTTTCTCTTACCATAGTATTATATGGAATCATGTATGTTTATTTGGTGGTGATTGGGGTGGGAAAACAAGTTCTTGGGCCCTTGTAGGCCTCCTACCCTCCTAACCCTGTGCAGTGATATGGGGTCTTCAACTCTGCCCTGCGCTTAGCTAAATAACTAAGGTGTATATGAGAGCAGCATGGGGAAATGCTGCCCTCTATGTTGCCTTGCCAAACAGTTAGGATGTTGATGGTCCCCTGTCCCCGGTTTCCTAGGTTTATGAATGATACACTTGCAGACTGCTACCAATGGTATCTTCAGCAATGTAATGGTCAAATGAAAGCTATGCAGTAAATGCTGCAGCTATTTTAGATCCATAAACTGTGGTGGGATCAGGTTGAAGTGTACAGGAATCCATGGCATTTATATAGACACTAGTATGATCTAGAGAAAAATCCTATGATTGCTGTATAGATGATCAGTTAAGTAAAAAAGATAAATTGGTACAATCTCAATGCTTTCCCCATTATGTAATAAAAGACATTGAGTTTGTCCAGGAGCAGTAACTCATAGCAACCAATAAGACATTTGCTTTTAAACAGGTGACCAGTAAATGCTACCTGCTGATTGGTTGCTATGGGTTAATGCTTCTGACCAAATTTAGTGGAGCTCATTTATAAACTTTGTGCAGGGCAGATTGGTTCGCAAAGTGAATATATTTGCAGTGTGCATGGTTACATTGATAAAGCTGAAGAAGAGTGCAAACAGAATTGAGAATTCTTTTTCACAATGCGATTATCTATAAGAGCTTTTTAAATATGTCAAAGATGGCAAATTGCGAATATTATGTGCACACTCTGCGTTTGAATTATATCACAACTTTTGTGGTGGAGAAAATATTCGCAAATCAGTTTTGCAAATTGTGAATTTAAGTTACTGTCCAATGCTATTTTCGCGCACAACAACCTCGCACAGTGGGCACACTCATGCAAACACCATTCTCATTTGCGAGCCATTTTACGAAAATTTATTCACAATGCAAATTCGCAAAAAACGGAAAGACGGGCAGAGAAGTGCAATATATTAACGTTAAGGAAAAAACATGGACAATACAACCATTTGCGAAAAAATAAGCCCTGCTCAAACTTTATATATGATCCCCAGTGACTTTTATTACATAACCTTTTTATGTCTTAAATCTGTTTATTACAACTGCTACAGCTGTTTTTTTTTAATTACAGAGCTAAGCTATTATAAGGGAATACTGTCATCCTTTTTAAAGCAATTTTAGGAATTTGAAGATTTATTAATCGGTTTAGTTTGGTCACTGACCTGCAAGACTTTCTACAACAGAATCTCTGCCTATATTTTTTTTCTTTTTATAGTGACCATGAACAGTTCTTTGATGTATGAGACCTGTTATCCAGAATGCTCGGAACCTGGGGTTTTTTCCGGATAAAGGATCTTTCCAGTTGGAAAGTTGGATCTTCATACCATAAATCTACTAGAAAATCATGTAATCACAAAATAAACCCAATAGGCTGGTTTTCTTCCATTAATAATTATATCTTAGTTAGGATCTAGTACAAGGTGCTGTTTTATTATTACAAAGGAAAAAGCAAATCATTCTTAATAATTGGGATTTATTTGGTTAAAATGGAGTCTATGGGAGATGGCCTTTCCGTAATTTGGAGATTTCTGGATAATGGGTTTCTGGATAACTGATCCCATACCTGTTTATATGATCACGTAATTTTGATACCTTGGAGTATTATTGTTGTAACACAATAATGATAACAGAAATATCCTTGTGCTTTGTCATTCTTGCTGCTTTAATATACTCGTTCTCTTCCTATGCAGAAAACCAGGAGTTAAATCATCCCAACATGCCTCATTCCCAATTTAGAAAACAGAAATTCTCCCATAAATCAAAAGTTACAAACAGACTTTGTAATGTCATAACTCTTGTGACGGCTTTTCTGTTTGATTGATTCCTAAGACATACATTTTGTCTGATTACCATAATGTGCTCTTGTGGGACAATTCAAGCAGGGCACAAGAAAGAAGAAAGAAGGGAAGTAAATAACAAATGGTCTTGACTCCTCCTCATTGAGAGTGATTTCAGTCCAATGTTCCATCATGAGTCCTAGGGTTTAGGCAATCAATTACAGATATGTGTAGAGGCAGACACAATCATTTCACTGATTGTCACCAGTCCTGAGCAGTGACACAGGGAAGTGATCCATCAGCCTATTTACAGTGACACCTAGAGAAAGATGGTAGACCGTTGTAGACAAACAGGCACCTGGACTGGGTGGCTCGAAGGCTTAAAAAATAGCCTTACATTAAGCGCACACCTATAAAAAAAAAAAAAAAGGTGTTTATTGAATTTTAGATTGTACTCCGTGAAGCTTCCAGAGAGGCAAGAATTAAGTTGTTGCATTTTAAATATTGGGAAACATATTTTGTGCCCTTTAGATCTCTATTACATATGCATGGACAAAGTTCATTTTGAATGATAAGTATATAGGGCAGATGCACTTTTAAAAACATGATCCTTTCCCCCAAATACATTCACAGAAGAGTCTCTTGTGATACCCAATGTAAGCCATAACTGGGTGCTCCTTATACATATAATTTATATATTTATAATACACAAAAGCCATGAATATCCTGTAAATGATATCCTTATAAACGGTGAGTTCTGATGTAATTTCTGTCACATGACTCATTGAAATTTGTGTATTATAATAAATAAAGTACCCCCAGTTGCAAAATATGAGGATATTAGAAGTTACCTCGGAGTTCCATGTCCTGTATAAAAACACTCGGCCTTCGGCCTCGTGTTTTTATATGGTCATGAAACTCCTCGGTAACTTATAATATCCTTATATTTTACAAGAGGGGGTACTTTATTCACTGTATATCTTTATAGCTGTCCTCTCTTCAACTGCAAGAACAATAGTTCATCTATTTGGTCTGCAAGCCGACCAGGTTTAAAATCCTCACAGTTAGAATGATTTTATTCGGCTGGAAAGTTGATCTATGTAGATGCAACTCTTTCTGTAGAGTAGTGCTTAACTTGAAAACTTTCTCCCAGCCAATGAATAAAGAAAGAACAGTGCATGCATCTACCTACAGGGAATACATTTTATAAATTGTTGTATGGTCATATAGACAGTAGCAAACTAACCTCTAATTTCTATTTATTAAAATATACCCCAGTAGTTATTGTTTTTGGTGGTATATTTCCATCTTTTTTTAAAACTACCCACCCCGTAAAACTTTAAATATAAATTATTAGGTCTTGTCTATAGTTTATCAATAATTTGGAGCACACCTACATAATAGAAACATTAAACAAATATCATTTAAAGTGCCGATTGCCTGCAAAATAAACAAACTAAATATAGAAATCTGTGGAACTAGCTATCCTTCAAAACAATGACACAATCCCAAAAGATTCATACTTCATGTACGAATCAGTCTAGAAATTGCTAACATATAACATATATATAATTGTATTTTTTCTTATTTAATTATTGCATTGACCCTTATTTGTTCTATTAATGTATCATTCTACTATACAGCACTGCCTGTGCAAATAGCACTATACAAAGACATACATTTAACTTCACTAAGGTTACACTTTGGGGCAGATTTCTCAAAGGTCGAATTTCGAAGTGAAATATACGAATGGCTATACTTCGACTTCGAACATCGAAGTCGAAGTTTTTTTTACCGAATTTGACCGTTTTGCGGTCAAAGTAAAATTGTTCAATCGAGCGATTTCAGCGATCGATCGAACGCTTTAACTTTACTTTACTTTTACTTAGCCGCATAGGCTAACATAGCACTTCGGCAGGTTTAATTTGGCGAACTATTGAAGTCAAAGTTTTTTTAAAGAGACAGTACTTTGATTATCGATTATCGAATATTCAAATATTCGAACTATTTTACTTCAAATCAAATTCGAAGTAAATTCGAAGTCGTAGTATCCTATTCGATGGTCGAAGTATCCAAAAAATTACTTTGAATTTCGAATTATTTTACTTAGAAAATTCCCTCTAATTCACTTCGACCCTTGATAAATCTGCCCCTTAATATTTCTTAAAGGCATTCCCTCCCATGTAGATTTGGTCAAGATTTAGGGACAGTTACCCACTTCACCGTGCCTTCCAGCCTAAATGAATTGCTGCAGATCTCTGAGCTCTATTTTGGAGTACAGATACCTATGGCTATGGTCCGGATACTTTTGACGCACAACAATTTTTTTTTCTCCGCAGTTTCGTGAATTTTTTTGCGGGTGGTGAATCACAGAAATTCACCGTGAATGCATGTCTGGTGAATTTATTTACCCATCACTAGTGATAAGAATGCAACTAGTTACTTTAAAAAAAAAAAGTTGCAGTAGACATTAATAATAAATGATTTAGGCAATTAATACCTATTAATTATCACTTCCAAATTTAACATAACCATTGATTAATTTGTCATATAAAACGCAAGCTACCTTTTTTATTTTATTAGAATCTCCTAAAAACAAGTGAAGAGAAATAAAATGAATAAAAGGCTTCTCTATAATGTCTTTTCCCCTTTTTTAAAAAGTAAAATAGAAGAGAATGTGAACAGACACCTATATCAGAGTCACAGCTGCAATGGTAACATTAAACTTTATGTCTATAAATCTTGACAAGTTGAGAAGATTGCCTAAACCAGCAATACAATCTGTCCAAACCTCATTGTCTGCACGACCAGCCAGCCTCATTCTAAGAAATGTATGTGGTTCTCAAACTAATTTTATCACCTTCATTTGTAAACTAGTCAATCAATCATAGCATCTTGCAAGGGTAATACAAAAGAGGGAGTGCATTTTCATGCATTTTCAGACACCGCAACCCAAAATTAATCTCCACTTGATCAGACTTCTCTTGCCCTCATCTCAATAGACCATCATTAAGGTCAGCACTGTATATTAAAAAACGGATCCGTGTGTTAAGCCACGGAGCTGTTACAGATATTCGCTAAATTAATGTACTGAAATAGAGAGAAGGACGGGAATTGAAAGAAATTGTTCTGCGCTACATATCACTGGCATTCTGTTGTGCTAATAATAGTGTAGTTAGTTTCTCCTATGTCTCCTAATGAAAGGTAGGGCAATGAGGAATGTCTTCTGACTTATAGTTGGAAGCACTGCCTTATGGATAAAAACGGTATATTATAATAATAATTGGTTCTGTTTGTTTTTTTAATAACCAGTTTGGTGTCAATTCAGAGAATTATTTGGTTTGTATATCTATTAGGCTTCCAAATTATACATTATGTAATTATTGTAAATAAATTGTGCAGCTTTTACATAGTGACAATGTAAAAAGAAATGCTTTGGGCTTGGAGCAGCGGTATGTGGGGCAGGGCCGTATTTACTGTTTAGGGTCTTGAGCGCCTAGGGTGGCATCTTTAGGGAGTGGCCCTCAGATGCATTAATATGTGCACTTTTTTTCCCAAATACTTCCCAGCTAAAACCGGTGGTTGAGTTAAGGGGTTGAGAGATACCTATCACCTAGGGCCTAGGGCAGCACCAGAATGAAATACAATCCTGGTGCTCAGCCTAAAGGCCAGTTAGGCAAGAATTGGAAAGCTTGTAAATCAAACCAAGTTAATTTGGGTTGAATAAGTATTTGCTCTCTGATACTGATATTACTTATATCTGCACCCAATTCAGAGAGACAAGGGGGGCGATGACCATACGGTCAACCTGTAAGGGCTCTTGATCTGAAATAGTTAGACAATAACTTATTTAATGTGATTTACAGTGAAACCTTGATTATAAGTACCCTAAGTACCCCAAGTACGTTTTCCCGCATTTTACATTTTTTATTTGTGGTCCTACCAATTTATAATGCATTTCAATGTTTGCATTTCCCGGATTTTAAGAAATGTTTTCCTGGATTTTACATCAAAATGTACCCAAAAACTGCTTTTTCTTCCCTCTATGAATGCTATTATTTGTGAAATAAAGAGGTTTAAAATACTAACCAGATGTATATTATGCCATGGTTCTGCCTGTAAATGGTAAATTCCAATTAGTCTGCCCCTTATACAGTCACTTATTGCTTTAGGTTGTAAATGTGACTGCCAGTAAACATTGTATCTCAAAGTAAACCGGACTCCTGTGCTTAAATCCTTTTAGTACTTGTAGAAAAAGTTACTTTAACACATTTCCCTGATTTTTACATAATATTCTCCTGGTCCCCTGAAAAATGTAAAATGGGGGTTCTACTGTATTTAGGTGTGTAGTGAATAATGTCTGCATTAAAGGACAAACAAAGGGGGTGCCAATATTTTAAACACAGCATAGTGGCATGCCACCATCTTACTTACCTTTCCTAGTGGTACCTAAGCAGACCTTTGCATGTACAGTAGTGGTCTGTGCTAGGAATTCCTGGGTGCATTAGTCATTTAAATGCACACATTTGGGGGGGTACTTATTAAAAGTCGGATTTTTCAATTTCTCAGGGAAGCCAACCTGAAAAAACTAACGGTTCAGGACAGAGAAATTCTGGACGAACCTATAACAGAAAAGGAAGTATGAGACACAATTAAACATTTAAAAAACGGAAAATTACCAGGACCGGACGGTCTAACTGCAGAATTTTACAAACACCTGTCTACAGACATAACACCAACCCTAGTTACACTATATAATGATACCTTAAGGGTCGAACCTTTATGGCATGAAGCAAATGTAGCTAGGATAATTTTAATCCCTAAAGAAAAAAAAGACCTGACTGATCCAGCCTCGTATAGGTTAAAAATCATAACCAAAATTATGGCAGATAGATTACAAAATATACTACCCAATATACTCACTGAACATCAAGTAGGCTTCTTTAGAAACAGACATCCAGTTCAAGCACTTCGGAAAATTATAGCAGCTGTCTATTATAGTAACCTAGAAAAAAGAAAACACGGCATGTTAATAAACTTAGATGCTGACAAAGCTTTTGATAGAATATCACATGCACATCTACGACGTCTATTAAAATTCCAACATTTTGGGTTAAATATATTTAACTTATACAAAAATTTATATTCCACACCTACGACATTTTTAACTGTAAATAACATAAACTCTGATAGATTCCTAATCAAAAGAGGTACCCGACAAGGGTGCCCTTTATCGCCCCTTTTCTTTAATATCGCCATAGACCCGCTAATTAAACATATAATCCTAAACACAACATTTATGGGTAAACAAATAGGTCAAACAAACTTAAAAGTTACAGCATTCGCAGATGATATTTTTCTATTCTTTGGACAACCCAAAACCGACGTACCTGTATTATTAAACATCATACAAAGATTTGGGAACATAGCTGGATTCCAAATAAATTTAAATAAATCGGAAGCACTTCAACTACATCATTCAGACCCTAGGGACTGGCTCCCCCACTTCCCCTTTAAGAAAACAAAAAATAAAATACCTAGGGATCAAAATTTCATCACACCATAAACATCTATATACGTTAAACATAAGGAAAACAATAAATGAAATACAACAAGAAACACAACAATGGAAACACCTAAACCTTACCTTCCTGGGTAGAATACATTTAATAAAAATGATCATATTCCCAAAGCTTTTATACCCAATACAAATGCTACCATAATACATCAAACCCACAGATATCAAACAAATTAACAATATATTCCGAACCTTTATCTGGAACAGAAAACGCTCTAGGATCAACTTGTTCAAACTGGAACAACCTAAAGCTCAAGGGGGAGTTAATCTCCCTAATATTAAAGAATATAACACCGCAGCACTACTGAGATACGCAGGAAACTGGCTCCTCCATAGAGATCAATATGCAACCCCTCCCTAGATCAATACTTAAGCAAAGACTACTCTCTTAATTACCTATTGCACATTTCACCTACTGAAACCCCCCCAAACCTACGTGACAATCCTCTGTTCGCAGACACATATCACGCATGGCACACAACTAGGATATAACAGAGTCTATCACCATACATATCTCCATATTTATCCTGGATAGGAAACAAACAATTTCCCATAGGCATACGTAACCCTATACTTTTACAGTGGCGTAACAACGGACTTTCTATCCTCAAAGACTTACTAACGGGTGACCACTCTCCAGTTACTCAAACACAACTTACAGAGAAATACCCATTTACCACACAACACATATTTTTGAGACTACAACTCGTTCATTTCGCAACCCATACTATAACTCAATTAAAAGATAAAGATAAGGAAGACCCACTATACAAATTATGGAAAAACAATCAACATCACAAATATATCAGACGATACGAACAATAATAGACATAGAAGACGAGGAAAACCCAAACTTTAAATGGACCGCAGATATCCCAGAAATAACACAAATAGATATTTTAAATCATCACATAAAAATAATGAAACTACTCCCAGCGAGTAGATATCAAGAGATGACTCTCCAAATACTACATAACTCTTATCTTACCCCACTTAGAAGACATAAAATGGGAAATCTCTCCTCTGACAACTGCCTGCGCTGCCGCTCACCAAGAGCTGACTTACTACACAACCTTTGGTCATGTTCAAAACTACAAACCTTTTGGCAGGAAGTAGTCACATATGGTGGACAGATGATCGGGAAACCTATCCAATTACGAATTGAATGGGCATTATTCAGTCATACCACATACTATGCCCAGCTATCAAAACCTGAAAAAAACCTGATAGGCAGACTGGCTGCTGCGCCTAGGAAAACAATCTTACAACAGTGGTTGACTACGGAATCCCCATCTATACTGATAGTCAAACAAAAATTACACCACCTATTCCATATGGATTGGTTGGAAGCAATGACCAGAAAAGAACACAACACAATGAAATTCTTTCACACCTGGATATCATACATAACAATACTTCCACACCACGCTAGTTATCTTATGGTTTATACATTTAGAAAAACAACCTGGTACGATGAGGAAACACTCAGAGAACACCCACTTGTGATGGAGGCATCCCAATACCTCGATAACTGGCAACGTCAACAAGAAAGACTGTTTTTTGCACCCCCCAGGAGTCATCAGATAAACAGACTACTGGCATTATGCCCATCGAGTCCCTTATAAGACCTTATACTATATTTAGAGCTGTATGTTTTGTAAAATTTGTTGGAAAAAACATTCTTGAAATCTGTTCAACTTATATAAACACTTGTTCTTGCTATATATATAACTGCAAAAAGTGAACATATGTTATATGTGTTATAAATAAATAAAAACATGTTGGAAAAAAAAAAAAGTCAGATTTTTCTCAATATTTTAAAAACAAAAATTCAACCAAACTCCCAACCACGATTTGGCATGATATATTAAAAAATCCAAACCAAAATTGCACGTGATAAAAGTTTTTTCTGATTTTTAGCAGCTTTACAGCTTAACAAATCTCAAATAATTTGAGGGGGGTCTTTCCTCTAAAAATTCAGATTTTTCCTTTAAAAAGCTTGACCAGAAAAATCTGAATCTTAATACACCTCTTACTGTGTCTGAACTAAGCCTCCTTATTGCCACTCTTTCCAAGAAAGGTCTTCTTTTGTACACCAGAATGAAAATAATTGTTCCCATTATTACCCAGAAATAGACTGCACAAGTTAAAAAACATTCCCACCTAACGTGATACTTAATTACGTTTGTTTCTGCCATTTTTTTCACAAAAGAAAGTCCTCCAGTAGTCATTTAGGTGCATTTTTGTGCTGTTTCATCACTTTCTATTTGGATAGCAGGAATCAAAGGGGCATATTGTTTTTGGTGCTGCTGCTGCTCCTCCTTTAGCTGTTGCTGCCTTTCCTGCCCAGCTATAATTGCTATGGCAAACAGAGGTGGCAGATTATGATTTTTTTGCCCAAGCCATCCTAACTCCAAATACTCTCTTTAAAACTAATAGCATCAGGTGAGGGGTTTTATTGGTAACCCAGTGTTTCCCAGCATTCCATGCAACCTTTAACCATTTCCTGAACCATAAGGATAGATAGGCTAAATTGAGATTTCCAATTTTTAAAATTCTAATTATCGTAGTCTCTCAGGGAACTCAGCAGGTCAAAAAATGAGTTGCTAAAAAAATTCTATAGAAATTTGATAAATCTCAAGTTTGACTTAAAACTTTAAGTTTCAGGTTTACGTATTTGAATTTCGAGTTCCCTGTTCTCTAAACTCGTACTCTATTTGTACTCTATTTCTCTTGAACTTGAATAAATCTGCCCCTAAATGTCCCTGTACCATTTACCTGGACAACCTTTACCTTCTGTCTTTTTCACTTTGTCCCACTGACACCTCCTTTATGGAGTTTTTTTCATCTCACTTTCCCTTCCATTTTCTGGTTGAAGGGGACAAACGAACCAACTGCCATGGGTAAACACACCGTACTTGGCTTATTAGGCCTCTATCTTTTCTATTAAATCCAGAACCTTTTTTTTTGAATATTAAGTCTGTAACCACACAATGTTCATGAATCATTTTTCTATCCCCGTGAAAAAGGTGAGCAATAGGAACTTAAAGGTAAGGGTGGTGGCACACGTGGCTACTAGGGGAGTTTAGTCACCCAGCAACAAATCGCCTCTTCTTCAGGCGACTAATCTCCCCTAAATGGCTTCCCGTCAGCTAGAATGTAAAACGCCGGCAGGATGGCACTTGGATCGCTTCAGCTTTCTGAAGTCGCCCGAACTTTCCTTGTGAGGCATATATATATGAAATAAATTTATGTTAAAAAAATAAAGGTTTAATTACATTTTTAATATCCATAGAGTTAAGAGTGAGATGTACTGTACATTATTCCCTAAATAATGCTATGCATCCATTATGATCCTTTCCCAAAACAATGAATATCTTTATTGTGAAGAATTAACCCAGTAACCAGTATCTTGGCTCATTTAATGGGGCATTAGGGAAGCTGCATGGACAGGGCTGTTGAGCACTGAATAAGTTACTCCATGAAAAACAGCATGAAGGATTCCAGAAGATTAAGATTAAGCCCTGCAGAAGAGAATGTTCTAACTAGAAATTGGTTTAATTAATAGCACATTTTACATAATGATTACAGTGTAATTGCACTGACTAGCAGAGTGCCATTAAATATATCCATGCTCCTTTACAACACCCTAAGGCTAAAAATAATGAGTTACATTGGAAATCACTATGCAACAGGTTCATAAATAACATTTAAGCCTATACAAGGTGAATACGTATAAATAATAAATATTTGCCTTTTGTAATTGAAGAAAAAATGACAGCCTTCTTTTTATACAGCCCTGTAGACTGTCACGTTATATAATGCTGAAAAGATTTTCCCTTTGATTTCTGTAGAAAGGGATGAATAATTTATTCAGATGTTAATATTCCACAATGTCTTGCTTTGAGGAACAAATATTCACGCATTAAGAATAAATGGCAAAATGCCTATTGCGGATGCCATCCAGTTTCAATACCTGCAGCATCTCTTGCTTGTGTCTAGTTAAACAGGGCATTGTATTAGCCAGCAAAAGCAGCGCGACTGATCCTATGGCTGACATTCAGTGATGCTCATGTGCTTTGAATGAGATCAGAAACAAACTATAGTTAAGTCCGAAACACTATATATTCTGTGTGCTATCTGTGTGACTTCTTGGACATTTACATTTTACCTTCCTTCAGAAATATAATTATTGTGCTGGACTCTTTGCAATTCACTAGTGAAAGAGTACGTTGTTAAAGTTTTGCGCCTTATCGCCAGCGAATTTCCCGCTCAGGGGAACAATCGTTATTCTGCAAATTCACTAAAGTGCGAATTTTACATACTGGAAAAGGACCTTGGAGTCCTTGTAGATGATAAACTTGGCTGTAGCAAGCAATGCCAGTCGGCAGCATCAAGGGCAAATAAGGTCTTGAGCTGTATTAAAAGGGGCATAGAGTCACGGGAGGAGGGGGGTCATTCTTCCACTGTATAGAGCACTTGTAAGGCCCCATCTAGAATATGCCGTACAGTTTTGGTCTCCATCACTCAAACAGGACATTATTGTATTAGAGAGGGTACAGAGAAGGGCAACTAAGCTGGTAAAAGGTATGGAAAATCTTAGCTATGAGGAAAGACTGGCCAAATTGGGGATGTTCACGCTGGAGAAGAGGCGCTTAAGGGGTGATATGATGACTATGTATAAATATATAAGGGGATCATATAATAATCTCTCTAATGCTTTATTTACTAGTAGGTCTTTCCAGCTGACACGAGGTCACCCATTCCGATTAGAAGAAAAGAGGTTCCGCCTAAATATTCGGAAGGGGTTTTTTACAGTGAGAGCTGTGAAGATGTGGAATTCTCTCCCTGAATCAGTTGTACAGGCTCATACATTAGATAGCTTTAAGAAGGGGTTGGATGGCTTTTTAGCAAGTGAAGGAATATAGGGTTATGGGAGATAGCTCATAGTACAAGTTGATCCAGGGACTACTAGTCCATTTTTTCCCCCTCTGAGGCTAATTGGAGAGGCTTCAGCTGGGGTTTTTTTTTTGCCTTCCTCTGGATCAACTAGCAGTTAGGCAGATTAAAAACAAAACAAAAACAAAACTAAAAGGTTGAACTTGATGGACGTGTGTCTGTTTCCAGCCTTACTTACTATGTTACTATATTACTATGGAACGTTACCTCGTTCTCCAGAATTTCACCTTAGACCTGATAAACAGATGAAGCTATATCCTCCTCAATCTTATGTCAGTGACATCATAACCTGTATGCCGAAAAGTAATTAAAATGATAAAAAAAAAGCTGGCGTTTGTCTTTAAAAGTTGTAACTATTAAAAAAAAATGTTTGAACATTTTTTTAGCCATTTGAGGGGCATGCCACATTTGTTTAGGGTTGGCTCATGTCTTTATTTTGCTTCCATGGATATTTGTAATAATAAGTGGCCACTTCAAGCATTTGCACCAACATCTCTAATAAAAACATATGTAGTACCTATATGTACCTGCCCTATTCAAATTGACTTAATTGTAAGTGTACATTTACACTAGCAAAACTTCACCAGCTTTCAGTTGCAGAGATGCAATTTAGCATTTTAGTGAATTCGCGTAGTGGTAGCAAATTTGCGCCTGAGAAAGTGGAGTGGTGTGGCGAAATTCGCCTTTTAGAAAATTTGCCCCAGGAGTTTCTAGCTTGCAAACTTTTGCCTGTTGTTACAGTTCCCAGCAATAGCAGCAACTAGAAATCCAGAAAATTTAAATTTCAGGAAAAAAATAGTTTTTAGCATATTACCCGCATTTTCCTTGCAAGAGGCAAAATATTTCCTGAAACGCTTAAGGTGGCCATACACGGGCTGATAAAAGCTGCCCAAAGACCGAGTCGGCAGCTTATTGGCCCATGTATGGGGCCCCCTGACGAGCTTCCCTGATCGAGATCTGGCCGGAAGTCGGATGGGACTATAAATACCGTCAGATCGCGGCCGCATCTGTTCGTTGATGCGGACCCGCGATCCGACGGCCCGTTACAATTTGTTAGGATCCGATCCTTGGGCCCTAGGGCCCACGATCGGATCAGCCCGATATTGCCGACCTCAAGGTGGGCATATCGGGGAGAGATCCACTCGTTTGGCGACAAAACGAGCGGATCTCTCTGTGTATGGCCACCTTTAGCAGTGCTACCACAGCCAACCATTTCTTTAACTTCAGAAGTTTACACCTTTATGCTACACTGAGTAATATCAGTGATAATATCTCTTATGATAATATTATCGCTTTTTATATCTTTTTTAACTATAACCCCAAAACTTTAGGAGGAAGAGCAGCAAAATCCTTCATAATAAATATTGAAAAATTAAAACATGAACTAATAAATTGATACTGAAGAATATGATCCCAATAAATTCTTTATTTGTATGCATGTTAATCATGTCATGTCTAGCCCTCACTGAGTTTAATTATAACCCTATTCTAGTGCAGAGACACACTTATTACAAATAGAAATGGTGTAAAACTGATTTAGTTTAACTGGATTTAAACTGGTGTGAAGCCAAGAGAACTATTGCAAAAATGAAAATTTAATATAAGCTTCATCAAACTGAAATAAGAAACTTTAAATATTCGGCATCGTTTCTGAAATAATCTAGTTTTTCTTCACTATCCCTCTCTCAGCATCTGTTTCTCTTCATTCTGCCTTCTTGCAGCAGATGAGTGCCAGATATTCATTGACAGTTATATCCAATATATCTAATAGGGGGGCTTCCTTTCCTTATATTAATTTTTTGTTTTTTGCAATAGTTCCCCTTTAAAGACATTTTTTCCTTTCTACAGACAGACTTCTTTGTGTATATTCAGAGTTGCTGGGCAATAATGCCATTAGCAGTTTCATATCTTTATTTCAGCCCCCATATGGCAGTAATATTAGCTCCTCGGGATCTCAGCTTAACCATGACTAAGCAGGTTGATACATGTCACGCATCTTAGCAAACGTGCATATTTTCAAATGTAATTCACTTCAGATCTGCACCTCTGTGCAGCGGCGAATGAAAACATTTAGAATTTCTTCCACTGCCTGCCTTTAAATGCGTTTAAAAAAAGCTGTGCTGTCACTAGATTACATTCCTGTACAATGATAATAGCCCCAAAAACTAAGAGGCCTTGTCAGAAATTGCACTTGTCACAGTTTGATGCAAATGATTTTACTTGGTGTTCATCTGAAGCAGTATCATCTCATAATCTGGATATACATCACGGCTTGACATGTAAATTTCCTGCTACTCTGCTTTCATTTCAGGGAGGCAGCAATCAAATGAAAACCATTCAACCACACCAAAATGTATAAATAATTTTCATTCAAACATATTAACAGTCAAAATATGAGAATTCATCTTACAGTACTGCACCTTTTAAGAAGCAATAAAGACTTTACTTTTTAAACATATTTCTGCTAAGTAAAGTAACAGAACCATG
The DNA here is from genome assembly GCA_038501925.1 of Xenopus petersii. NCBI lineage: Eukaryota > Metazoa > Chordata > Amphibia > Anura > Pipidae > Xenopus > Xenopus petersii. Next base: position 68,166,597 of record CM076679.1, read on the forward strand.
TTAAAAATACCCCTTGATTTGCAGGTTTCTCCTGTGGCAAATTGTTGACGTGACCTTAAATATTCTGGTTCAATAACAAATTAAAAAAGGTGTCAGCTCAATATGTAGCTCTTGAAAAATCAGATTTGGCATCCTGCTCATTACAATTTGATTTTCCACTTGGCATTATTTGTGAAAGAAGAACAACGTTGAGCAATGCATTTGTCTTTCCTCGATTACAAAGAAAGAATGCTGAAAAATCAAGACTTCTGTGTAAGGTACCTTACCTGCTTAGGCATGACTGTCCTTACACAAGGGTGCCCATACTTCCATGATGATGTGTTGTTATGCACAGGCGCATTTCACCCTATAATATATTGCTGCACCACCATCAATGCATCTCTAGACCTTTATGCATGCATACTGATGCATGTACCAGTGCCTCTGCATGTTCTGCATGTGCACCTTCATGCAGTTTCAGAAATGCATTCTTTTATATGGTACTGTGCCATTTTATTGTGCTTGCTTCAAGTAGCCTACTAGTCATATTCTGCTGTTGTGACCAAACCTGTCTTCCAGTTTCTTATTTGTCTACTGCCTAACCTGACTGCCTGCTGTCCAACTGTGCTGAACTGTCTGTCCAGTCCCCCTGGTATACAGTCACACTTTCTGCCCATTACATTGGCTCCCTGGTCCTAACCCCAGTGGCAGTGCAGGGCACTTGTTGGTCTCTCTGTACTACATCACCACCAGGAGCCTCAACTTCTTCTGGCTGTGGAATAGTGACATGGGACCCACTGCCAGATTCCTTTAGGACCCTCTTGTATTTGGTACTAAAATATTTCCATAAGCACCTCAAGACATGCTAAGCCAATAATACCCAAATACAGTTAAAGATTTTATATATATATATATATATATATATTTTTTTTTTCCCCAGCAGGGAGAAGTAAGTAAGGGCCCGAGGTCTGACCCAAAAGAGGTCAATATTTCAATGGATGGGAAATTGAATAGATACACATGACACTGAAATTGAAATGATTAAGAAAGCAACCATGAAAATCGTATTGTAATGTTTATTGTTGTGTTGTTTAAAATGCAAAATAGAAACCTTTTACAAAAAAATATATATTTCCATAAGCATATATTGAATCTACTACTATCTACTATCATCATATAAATCATATACTACTATCTACTATCATCATATCATCATATAAATCTTAGCCCCCCAGCAGTTGCATGATTTCATTTTTATTCATCATCTCTGTCAGGCTACTTGTTTGCCGTGGAATATCTGTCTCTGACAAATGTTATGCAAAGAAAACGTAGATATAAAACAATTTTATCATTTAGTTATGTTCAAAACTATTTGAGGTACATTTACTTAGCTTGAGTGAAGGATTAGAATAAAAAATACTTCGAATTTCGAAGTATTTTTTTGGCTACTTCGACCATCAAATTGGCTACTTCGACCTTCGACTACGTCTTCGAATCGGACGATTTGAACTAAAAATCGTTCGACTATTCGACCATTTGATAGTCGAAGTACTGTCTCTTTAAAAAAACATCAACCACCTACTTCGCCACCTAAAACCTACCGAGCACCAATGTTAGCCTATGGGGAAGGTCCCCATAGACTTTCTAGGCAATTTGGGATAGAGGAAAATCGTTCGATCGAACGATTTTTCCTTCGATCGTTCGATTGCAGGAATTGCGCTAAATCCTTCGACTTCGATATTCGAAGGGTTGAATATCGAGGGTTAATTAACCCTCTATAATCGACCAATAGTTACTGTGCCCCTTTATGTCCTCATCATATCAAAATATATCTGAGATAAGGCTTTTAATGTTAATTTCTTTGTACAATGAGCTTGCTATGACCAAGCTTACCATTGGCAATAGGACCAGTGAGCTTTGCGACCAATAACCTGTAGTATTTACATAACAATTCCACATATCGGCACAGATTCAATTGATGATACAAGCAAAAGCTTCAGTAAAGGGCTAAACCATTGTAACTAATAGTGGGTGTAACTATCATGATTCAAATACTTTTTTTTAAATAAATCCATATAAATTACAGTATTTATTGCTACATCCATAAAAAAAAAACCCTTCCACTCCAGTTGATTTCAATGTCTTTGTTTATCTAGATTCTAGCTGGCGGGGAGGCAGTTTGGGGAGATTAGTCACTGAAGATGAGGCGATATGTCGTCGGGCAACTAAATCTCACCGAATGTTCTCGTCTGTCTCTGCCCTTAAAGTAGATGCTGCCACCTTTCCAGCAGGAGAAGCACAACTCCCTGTGACCAATGTGGTAGGAGTTCAATTTCTATAAAAGCAGAAGCATTGCAGCTTATTATCCATGTGCTACTGTCATACAGTGTATTATAGAACAAAACCCTATTAATATTTATGGAAAGATTTATATTTGATATCTGTGCCATTATCACATAAACTATTATAAGATGAACATTCCATGTGGGTTCACCTTCTTTCAAGGTCATTTATCCATTCACTGGTACAGAAGTCTTTAGGTGAAAATGATGTTGTGTTGTTTCATCTAGAAATACTGATTAGAGAAGAAAAACACTTGCATTAATAATGTGATTTGTCATGCAAAGACAAAAAATATTTTATTTAATCTATATCTCAGAAACCAGGAAATGCAATAACCTGATTATAGCTAGCTCAGGCATTTGAAATAAAACTTTGCAGTACTAATGTTTTTGTAACTGCTTTCATATTGTAATGATATTTTTCCAAGCACTGGTTTTATTTGATCTTAAATACCTTTTTGGGAAAGTCCAGTGAGCTGACTCTAATAAAATCATGCTATTGAAAAAAGGTTTAAGTGGAATGCTCAGGATAAATTACAAAACTGCATGCAAGAATACCAGTAAGTGCCTCTATAAAAACCTGGAAAATTTGTATTTTTTCCAGTGCCTTTTAAAGACATAGCATCAATTCATCCAGATTTCTATACAGTATCCCTAACAACAATATGCCTAGTTTTTCTTATCTTTCTTTACTAAGATTTCTCAAGGTTGACTCGTTTTTTTGCCTTCAGTTCTTCCCAATACATAAATTGAGATAGAAAAAAAATACCATCTAGCATTCGCCCCAGTATGTCCTAAAAATAATAAAACACTATCCAAAACTGAAGAGTGTTAATATTAGTAGCCTAATATTAACCTTGCTGCTTGCAAGGTATACAAACATTTTCATTACACTATTTAATACATATATCAGTTAAAGCACTAGATGGGACCTTTGTTTTGATGTCAATGTATGTCTTGTAACATCTGGAACAACCGGAATAAGTAATTGCTGTGTTTATATAAATATATATATATATATATATATATATATATACATACACATATATACAATCCACAAGGCCGGTGCACACAGAACACAAAATAATGCCTAGGTGCTGGAACAATCAGTCATAATATCATAAGCAGTAATGGATCCGCACTCACAGGTCTTGTGAAAAAGATGATGTTTATTCTCAACGTTTCGGCTCTTAAACGTGAGCCGTCAACAGGAGGTGCAAGCAAAACTGTGTTTGTAGTTTTGCTTGCACCTCCTGATGACGGCTCACGTTTAAGCGCCGAAACATTGAGTATAAACATCATCTTTTCACAAGACCTATGAGTGGGGATCCATTACTGCTTATTATATGTATATATTTATAGGTGAATAAATTCGGCAGGTACAAATTCGCAGCGAAATTCCACGTTTCGCAGCAGGCAAATAAATTCATGAAACTGCGGTGAAAATAAGTCGGTTAAAAATCCTCTGTGTCAAAAAAATGTGGGCGCCCGTCAGAATAGTCACGCGCATAGAAATCGCTGCACGTCAAAATTATCCTGAAGCCTATTGACTTTAATGCATTTGGACAAAATAGGCGGGCAGTATAAAAATTTTGCGTGCTGAAATAGACGTGCGTCTATATAATTTTCACGGCCATTGACTTCAGTTCGTTTCGTGAATTTTTGCAGTATCGCGAATTTCACTGGAAATTTCGGAATTTTTCTGCAAAGCGTAACGGGACAAATCCATGACTATAAATTTAAACATAGAGATCATATCACCTTTAAACATCTAATTTCCATATCCTTTATTCTTTATTATCAATGAGAACTCCTAGGCCATTCTTCATTAAGAGTTTAAGTACATTTTACGTATGAAAATTGAATCCCATCTGCCATTTAACTGCCCATATCATCACTTTTTCAAGATTCCCCTGCATACATCTTGATTGGATCAATTTCTGCACAGATATGCAGCCTTCTGCTCTCTATCATATATTTTGTATATGTATGAGGATTGCAATTAAAGGGGAGTAAAAGGGGAGTAACTACAGAGGAAGCAGACCCTGTAGTACGCCAGTGATATCAGGGAAGATTTCTTAATATATATTTATCACCAATATCCCATATATGTTACATTGGGAAAATCTATGGTGAATGCCTAATTTACGTCAGGAGAAAATTCCCACTTTTTTTTTTTCCAGCGTACTTACAATTAGTAGTAAATAATAAAATGTGTTGTGAAAATACACAAGGTTTCAGTGACGCCAATACGTTAACATGAAATTATTGTGTTCAAAATTGTGTATTGGTGTGCACAACCTTACCTTTTTTGCTATAATTTATACAGGAGCAAAGTGCAGCTCCATATTGTAGGTCCTGGTGTCTAATAAAAGGGCAGCCAAGTTTGGGAGTTTTACTTTGAAAGCAGCTAGTATGTTGCAGGTAAAACTTAGTCCCTTTGTAAAATGTATAATAAAGCAATAGAATTCTAAATGAATCAGATGAAAATTGAGCATAGGACTGGCCAGATATGGGATGACTTTGACGTAGTTGGCCAGCTTAAATATATTGCAATATATGGACAAACAATCCCTGTGTTGTTTAAAGGGTAAGGCATTTTTCAGTAGCAGTATGCACAAATGTCTCTGTCTTAAATATATTGATAATGGGTTGAGTGCAGAGGACTCTTGTATTTGTCTATATGTATTTTGTGGTCACAGCCTCATTGCACCCCCGTCTAATGGTTTTAAAAATTAGTGGTGAGCACGACTTTCCCTTGTTATGTATGTATATATATAGACACACACAGCATGGTCACAAAAAATGCAGACCGCATCCAGCATAGGAACAACAAAACCAAGTAATCACCAAATCTAATATTCTATTCCAGAGAAAGTAGTTATTTATTAAGATGTGTCAGAACTTGATTATATGCCCCAAAATGAAAAGGGTAAGAGTCATGAATAAGCACAAGGCTAGGGAAAATATCTATCTAGCACAAAGAAAAGCAGTTACCTTCTACTGTGGAATATTTCTCTATTAGGAGATAAATTGCTTAAATTCAGATCACTAGTAATCCCTCTGCCAAAACCTCTTATTTTGCAACTTACATATTTCTGAATTTCCTTGAATATTTTTTATGATTGCCCTTTTCTGCCCCCAACGCAACATTATTAGCATGGAATTTATGTAGCTAATGTGAAACTTTAGGAGTGTCACATAGATCCTATATCATTACTACACACATTGTGCTATAGCTTGAAATGTTTGCACACATTCCTACTGTCCATAGTATAACAGAGAAGATACAATTTACATCTGAATTCTTTTTTTAGATGCTTCAAATTCTGAGTTCTGACTAGCTTGTTTGGGTGGCAGTTTATTGGAAATGTATTTGCAAAAGCCTACAGAGTAATAAAGAGTCATATCACATACAAAAACTATATTTAATTATAATACAATACTCTTATTCAGATGCAAAATGTTGAACCAATTACTGGAGTTACAAATATTTGCACTGGTTAATAGATTGCATGCAAATGAGCAACAGTTGCTTCTACATGGGACAGTGCAGCAGAGGGGCTGAATATCTTGTAGCACAGATTTTGTGATTTTGTGTAAAAGGCAAATAATGTATCAACAGAAATGATATGATTTGTACATATATATATATATATATATATATATATATGTATATATATGTGTATATATATATATATATGTATATATATATATATATATGTGTATATATATATATATATATATGTATGTATGTATATGTATATATGTATGTATGTATATATATATATATATATATATATATATATATATATATATATATATATGTGTGTGTGTGTGTTTGTGTGTGTATATATATATATACTGTATATATACAGGCTACAAATGATGGCACAAACAGGATTTTCGACAAAAAGCAAACAAAGGTGTAAAAAAAAGAAACGGTTTATTTATCCAACATTTCGGTTCCACACAGGAACAGTTTCCTTGACAAAGGTTGCTATGTGGAACCGAAACATTGGATAAATAAACCTTTTCTTTTTGGTTATGGTGCAAGGTGACTTACAATATGGAAGATGGCAGCATTTAGATCAATCTAAAATCTACAAATATATATATTTTTTTTTTGTTCTAATTTAAAAAATGCTTTTTGGAAATAAGAAATCTTGTAGAATAGTCCATGCCTTCTATGGGTAAAACCTTTTTTTCCAACTGTTTCTGCACCTGTCCAATCCTGTCTGCATGGAAATTAAATGGAAACAAATCTGATCAAAATCGTAATATTTACAGTGAATGGAAATAGATATAGCATTGTAAAAAGTGTGTGTTTCCTAATAATAATATTGATTATTATAATTAAGGGGCAGATTTATCAAGGGTCTAATTTCAAAGTAATGAGAGTTTTTTTGAACTCCCATAACTTCAAAATTTGAATAAAAAAAGACCAACTGAAAATTATTAGTAATAGGTTTTTTTTGGCGGGTGAATAGGCTGTATCCAATCTGGAAGATCGAATTGGATCAAATTAAATTCAAAGTATTACAAAAAAAATGTCCACCAATTGAAGTCCACCAATTGACTCTATATAGTTTCTAGGAGATCCCCCTAGAGCAGTAAATACTACCTGCTTATTGCAAAAGGTTGCTAGACCTGTAACTTTACACAACCCCCATATCGTTGACATCTGTGTAGGGAGAAATCTCTATAGACATGTATAGCAATAATAATTGTGGTGATCACCTATTTGCTATTCTGGCAGTAATTTGTTACCAACAAGAATACCTTAAATGGATTGAGAACTCAACAATAGGCCTGATAAATTAATTTTAAGGTTTAGTATTGCTGTCTAGAATAGCTGATCGCTAAGATTTAGAGCAGTGATCCCAAACTAGTAGTTCGCGAGCAACATGTTGGGGCCGATTCACTAAATTCGAGTGAATTCGAGTGAAGGATTCGAATTTAAAAAACTTAGAATTTCGAAGTGTTTTTTGGGCTACTTCGACCATCGAATGGGCTACTTCGACCTTCGACTACGACTATCGAACGATTCGAACTAAAAATCGTTCGACTATTCGACCATTCGATAGTCGAAGTACTGTCTCTTTAAAAAAAAATTCGACCCCCTAGTTCGGCAGCTAAAAGCTACCGAACTCAATGTTAGCCTATGGGGAAGGTCCCCATAGGCTTGCCTAAGTTTTTTTCATCGAAGGATATTCATTCGATCGTTGAATTAAAATCCTTCGATTCGAAGGATTTAATCGTTCGATCGAATGAATAATCCTTTGATCGATCGATCGCATTTCCTGCGCTAAATCCTTTGTAATTCGATATTAGAATCCGAAGGATTTCAATTCCTAGTCGAATATCGAGCCTACTTCGTTAGTTGAACTTTAGTTTAATTGTTCCACATATGTCTTATACTTTCTAGTGCTTTGCATTAGATAGTAAACTAAATAAATAGTTTTCAACTGGTTCCCATATGTACACAAGTATATAGTATAATTTTAATGTAGGAGTACATGATCATTAGTTTCTGCTGTGCAACCAATCCACTATTAACAATGCAATCAAAGATAATGTTGTATTACCAATTGTGGTTGGGTGCTGAATGCAAGACAAGAAAAAGCAATATGGAAGGTCTTGCTGCTAAAATCTAGTTGATATATGTTTTCAGTATCAGTACTGAATTAAATGTTTCAAAAGAACATTAGTTATGGTGTTTTGCGAAGTTTCTACTTTATAAACAAAAGGGATTTTGGCAGTTAGCTGGTAGGTAACCAATGATGGTTAGACTGAGACTCGTGTCATCATTTCTACTACAATATTTCTGAATACACATTTTTAAGCTTTTGAATAATCATCTCTTGCGTACTTAAGGCCAGAATATCATTCTCTTCACTACATTATGTTTGATATACTCCTTAATTGTGTATTTGTTTCCAAACCTATGAAGTGATCTTTTCTAATCACTTTATTACAAATATAACAAGATCCACTGGGAAATACAGCCTTCACTTTTGGAGGTTTCCCAGGACACATTTTTATGGAAATGCCCATTATGACTCATATTGAGTTTTTACCCATATCACAGAAAGGTGTTGCTCTGTGCTTGGGGTACCTGGCAATATCCTCTTGTTAGTTGAAGTTACCAAATGACTAATACTTTGCCCTATTTAACCACCTACCTGTGGGCCAAATTATGGATTTGATAATTTTTTTCCACAAATGATTGAATCACATGCTAAGCCTGCGCAGACAAGTCTGCCAATGACCCCAGGGCAAATGCAGTACTCAACTGGCAGGATTTTCCAGTTTACCTAAGCAATATCAGAACCCTGATGATGCTAATAATGCCACATTATGGTCTAATATACAGGCCAATAATCTGTCAAATTGGTCATGAGTGCATGACCAAAACGTGGATGTTGGTGATATAAAACAATAATAAAAAAAGGGGACACTTTCCCCACTGCAGAAATGTGTGTGTGTGTGTGTGGATCCGTGAACAAAAAAACTCCAGATTGAGCCATCTACAGATTTGATAGTAGAATTTTAATTTAGAAAACTACTTTATAAGAAGTACAGAATATATGTTTTCATTGGATTTTTTTCATAAAGCAATGGGAAGCAGCAATTGATTATATACACA